>JAJGRW010000637.1:0-193928 GCA_025461045.1 Carex parvula | reverse complement strand
CTACTTGCAAATCTCATGATCGATATGAATAATCCTATTGTATTTCTAAACAAGCCAAAGGGATCGTTCGATTCAACATGCACAATTCCAAAAATAAATAATAAAATGCACACAAATGGTAAGTAACAATTTGACAATGTCCAGGAAACCCGTACCTGTTATCGTGGGGTAGTTCACTCCTGCCTCTACTTTACTTCTTACTTCAAAACTCAGACCTAGACCATGTAACACGGTTTCTAAATTAATATTTATACATATTTTTATTTAAACAAGTCTGTTGTTGAACTAACTTTTATTAAGTATAAAAATCCAAATATCATTCATAAGATTTAAACCGAATTATATTCGTAAATGATCAGACAAATATAATGGAAATCGTTTTACACTAGAAGCGTGATTAAATTATTGATAGGTTTTTAAAATATACTTATTTGTAATAAAGTAACTTTAGGTTATCGGTGAATAAATTTCTAGGTTATCGGTGAAAATTTACCATTTAATTAAAATAACATAATTAGAATCACTATTGACCTGAGACTATAGTACAGGCCAATTTAATTTCAGACGTTTGAAAATATCTACATAGATGAAGATACAATGGTTTTGTTAATATAGAGTAAGATGTACACTACTACAGAAAAAGAGATTGCAGACGGACAATACCGGAGGAGCTACACGGATTTCCTGCCGTGTATGAGTTGAGGGTGTATAATAGGTACCCTCTATCAACACGGATATTTACCCATGTATATCTAACGCTTTCTACACGGATTACCAAATAAACAGCCGTGACCATACACCAAACTGTGGCGCTCTCCATATAACCGAGCAAAACGGATATTACGTAAACGACCGTGTATGACTACTCTTTATTCACGGACATTGCAACTAAACGTCCCATGTAGGTTACGTTACCTACACGGACGTTTAGTTGCATATCCGTGTCCCTCTCTTAACAAATCAATAAAAAATAAAATAATCCTTGTATCTCCAAACTCGTTCTACAGGTACTTTGGGTCAAAAGCAACCGTACGAATTACTCTATCTACACGGATGTTCACTTTCATATTACGTAAAATGACCAGGTGTACGACTACTCTTTATCATGGACATTGCAACAAAACGTCCGTGTAGGTAGTTTACCAACACAGACGTTAGTTGCATATCTGGTGGTCCCTCTCTTAACAAATCAATAGAAAAATAAATAATCCTTGTATCTCCGAAACTCGTTCTATCACGGCTTTGGTCAAAACAACCGTGTCCGAATTACTCTAATCTACACTGATGTTTAATTTCGTATCCGTTTTCCTGTCATAACTATCGTACACCGGACACCATATAAATAATCAGTGTGCGCTCTGAAACAATGTAACGGGTTTTGGTTTAACAACCGTATTTATTACTGTTTTCTACACGGACGTTAATTTCATATCCGTGAAGCATTCGTAACTATCATCAACGGACGGTATAAAGAATATCTGTACTCACTCTGCATGGCATGTTTGCTCTTACAACCGTGTGGAATTACTTTGTTCTACACGGACGTTTAGTTTCATATCCGTGAAGTTCTCCTAACTAACATACACGGACTACATAAAAGCATCCGTGTAGCTCTCTGTACTCATCTACACGGGCTTTTGTTTAACGTCCGTGTAGCGTTTGCTTTTGACACGGACTTATAATTTCATATCCGTGTAGGTATCGTAACTATCATACACGGACAAATATAAAATAATTTATGCTCACTCAACTTGTTATACACGGGCTTTCGTTTAATATCCGTGTAGAATTGTTCCATTTTTTTTCTTGATTTTTTTCATTTCTGGGCTAGCCTCCAGTTTAATTTGCTAGCCAGTTTTTGTACAAAATTCATATACCATTCTGTTTTGCTAGCCAGTTTTCCAGATAATTTGACATTAAATTATGCTTGCTAAATTCATATATACACTAAATTGTTATACAAATCCATGTTCAGCATTACAAAATTCAGATAGAAACCATCTTGCCCAGCTACATCTTATATAGTCGATCTGCTCCTTGGAGTACTCAGCTTGCTTTGATGGTTGCTACAATTATAATTTGGTATTAGTTAGTAACAAGAAAAGGTAGATGCAAGACAGTCGCAAATATCAATTGCTAATTTAATGAAATGAGAATTATAAGTAAGCATAATATGAAAATATCAATTGCTATTATATAGGCACAATTAATATGAATTACATACCACATCTGGAAATGTGAATTGCATTCTTTCGACAAAGTAAAACATGGAAATCATCATGTAATATCCGCATTCCCAACGGTCTGCCTGTTGCGGGCCCTACAATTTACATTTAGCGGCCTATGTTAGAATGACAATAATTTTTTGAACAAAATATGAAATTATAGAATTGTGTTGTGCTCACCGGCCACCACCTCCAAATCAACTTATTTCCCAATTTCTTGTCCGTGCTGTGCAATCCTCCTTTTTTAACGTATGCAGCAAAAGCCCTTACAAAACCCAGTGACTCTAATTAGCAATTCCACAATTTGTTATAATTGGGAAAAAATCGAACATAGTGAAAGATTATTGCTTACTTTTGCACATACGGGTAGATTGCTTTGCACTTGCTAAATGCGATCCTTTCTTTGGGCTATGAGGAATCCACGATGTAAACCGCATTCATGCAAGGCACAATGATGATCAAACACCAGTGTCCTCTGTGGGAGGAGAAGAATTATAGGATCTTAGCATACAATACCCAGATATTTTGGCATATATAATAGTGACACACGTGTTTGCTTGACTTGATGGTGTGATTTCAATTATTTATATATTTAATCACAAGGTTAGAAGTAACGTACTTCTGGTGGTATGGCAAGAGAATAAATCTCTTCTTCGCCTTAGTAGCTTGGAGCATCGCGCCACACAGGTACTGCATAGACTCCTTCGGAGCAGTTTCTGCTGTTGTCGCACTAAGTACGCTGGGGTCCAGAAAAGCACACAAGTTCTGTTTGCCCTTGCATTGACAACTATTGATTAGCTTCCTGAAAAATTATCATATGACATTAGAATATATTCTTCAGTGCTATACACATGATATAAACAATTTTTGGTCACTAACATGAGGAAAATGGTGATGTGCCCTACATCGAGCCATTTATCGGACCCCGAGGCATGTAGAAAGTCCCTGAAGTCGTTGAACGACAGCATTACAGTCGAGCCATCGTGTAGAAATATCCCGGAGGGACATGTATGAGGATATCCTTCATGTCCTTGGGTGCCGCCATCAAGCGGTCGTGGAGATCCCGCAAATCCTTTTCGGGAAGGAGCTTGTATTCTTCCTCGGTGAGCAGACGAGGTGGAGGTCCTGCTGGTTGGACAGGAGGGTCATGGTCTGCTGGTCCGGCAGTAGGGTCAGGTTCTGTTGTTTGGGCAGGAGGGTCATGGCCTGCTAGTTGGGCAGTAGGGTCAGCAACTGCTGGTTGGGCATCAGGGTCAGCAACTGCTGGTCCGGCAGTAGGGTCAGCAACTGCTGGTCCGGCAGGAGAGCCAGGTTCTGCTGTTTGGGAAGGTCCTTCTGCTTCGTCCCTCCGTACCGGTGACATCACGCCCTCCGTGCGACTACCATCATCTCCTCGTGTCTGTATCGAAATTTTTTACCTTTTTCAAGTATTTGAAAAGGAAGTGCTTTGAATGTAACAAAATAACTTGACTATTTATGCATTACCTGATCCAAAATAATCTGACTCTTGGGCCATTGTACGAATGATAGCCGGGCATCATCGACATAGAGCATGCCATTCCCCTCAATTGGGACAGGAAGAGGTACGTGCTCCCATCCCTTCAAGACATTGTCAATCTGTACGGCGGCATGGCCGGGAAGTAGCTGCTTATTGTGCACTTTGTCGACTGCTAGATGTACCATGCCCTTAGCAACAATAAGAGGCTTATTCCCGAGCCACAGCACGAGTTCGCATGCTGTGGCTTCCTGCAATTTCGTGCAAGTAGTTATTTTTAAATTGAAATATTGTCCAACAAGTAGTAATTGTCTTTAGAATACGAACAAGTAGTGATTACCTTGAGATGATCCAAATCGTCTCCGAACGTCCCGGATGCCTGACTACTTCCCCGAACTCCCGTCGTGGTGGGAAGTGCTTGCTCGGCTGGCTGCGCCATAGCTGTAATTTCGGCACGCAACCTTGATTCCATCTCCTTCATCTTTGAGTCGTACTCGGTGCTCACCTCCTTGCGCAATTGTGCAACTATCTCGTCTTTGTTCACTTTCGCATGAGATTTCCTTCGAGGTTTTGGTCCATTAAATACGTCCTTCGAGCCCCTGTAGGCACCTACGCCCCTTACTCGACCAGGGTGTTCTGGATTCCCGAGCGCTATGGACAAGAAGTCATCTTGCCTTTCGACCGACTGGGCACCGGAATTGACCTCCTCCTCCACCTCCAACTGTGAATAGAAAAATTAGTTATAGCAAAAGAATTAGTGATGTACACAAAGTTTTTAACACGCTTGAATTACACATAGTTCTAACGAATGACTCTTACCATTCTCTGAGCCACGGGTTGCAACGTGGGATGTAGTACGATCCTCCCGTCAGCGGTTAACTTGGACCTTACCAACGTCCAATCTTGGGCCCTAGGATTTTTGATCCTAACCACGGGTGAGTCAGAGTCTTTGTTCAACTCTAGTATTTTCGCCCATTCTTCTGACTTACCCTGGTAACCACCCGACCCCAACTTGTGCGGATACTTGTTCATTGCAACGATCCTCCTGCCCTCCTCCCTTTTTTTCTTCACACATCAAAGTAAAAAAATTAGCCTACTAGTTTCCATTTATTAAAAAGTAAACAAACCAATTAAAAGCAAACAAAAAAATTACAAGTTGTGAGTGGAACACCATTTCAACTTTATATTAATTCAGTTATTCAAAATAAACACCATTTCAACTTTATATATGATTGGAACAACAAAAGCAACAGGGTGTCTATTTCGGACACCATTTATATTAATATAATTCAAATCGATAAAGGAAAAAAAGGTAATTTTGCTGAATTTACATACCTTGAACTCGTCCGTGCTCTTCATCTCCACAAACTTCTCCCACTTCTCTTGAGTCACCCAAGGATAGTATCCTACCGGGCTTTTACCTTTATCCATCCAATCCGTACTCAGCGTGCTTTTGAAATGCTTCCAACCTTCATTCATTATCCTCAAAGTCTTATCCTTTACCACCTCCGGGATGTTCCACTGAGCCTGTATTGACACCCAAATTACTGCATTTAATTTCATGTACAATTAAAAAAAAAAGATATTAACTAGTTAGGTACTTCACCTTCACAATGTTCCACCAGTCGTTCTTTTGTTTTTCCGAAAACCTATCCCATCTCTCTACCAAGATGTCTACCTTTTGCTTTCACCAAATTGCTCACATAATTTGAGTACCCACCCCGTCTTTTACCCTTCGCACACCCATTTTTACTGAACTCGATGTCCAGTTGCTTTGCCTCGGACGTGGACGTGCACATTGTCGGACCTCTTTTCCTTTTTGCCTTACCTGATTGGGCAGCAGCTTGGTGCTTGCCTTCTTCCATCATATCTACGTGCTCATCCTCAATCGACATGGTTCTATAAAAAAAAATAGAACTTTTTCAGTAAATACCAAAGTAAATACAGTAAATACATGCAGTAAATACCAAAATTTCTTCGCAATGGAGGTGTTGAGTGTTTACCCGAGAAAGAAGAGGTAGGTTGTCGGACCGGAGAGGTAGTTAGATAGGAGAGGCTACGAAATCGAGGTAGGGTGGGGAAGAAGGACTCGATGCGGTGTGAGCTAAGTTTCGAAAAATTCGGAAATGAAGGCGCGAGCTAAGTTATGAGAAAATTGGAAGAGCAGGCGCGAAATATGTATTGTAACCCTAGTTCTACACGGATATTTCACTTAATTCATTCGTGTTGAACACCTTTATACACAGACATTTAATTTAAAATCCGTGTAAAAGGAAGGAGAGCTACACGGACTTTTAGTGAAATATCCGTGTAGAAAGACCCTTTTCGACACGGACTTTAATCTAAAATCCGCGTCTGTTACCCTTTCTACATGGATTTTTAGTTAATAGACCGTGTCGCTCACCTATACTAGAGATCTAAACCGTAAACCCTTTGTACACGGACTTTTAGTTTAATATCTGTATGTGATTACCTTTTACCATTTCCCATTCAGCTTTGCCTCAACCTTTCGACACGGCCGTTTAATTAACGTCCGTGTCTTTTTACAATTATACACGGACGTGTAATTAAATGTCCATGACAAAGGTATAAAAATCAGATTATTTATTTAAGTTTTGTTCAATTTGAACAGTTTCACAACGGAATTCGAAAAGTTGCCTTTCTATTATTTCTAAGGAGAAGACGAAATGACTCTTCAAAATTCTATATAATCTGAGAAACCCCCGATTGAGATTTGGAATGTTCAAATGGCCGTGCCACCGCCCCACTCAAATGTGCCATGGCCATGGCCTCAACCCGGGTCAAATGTGTCATGGCCATGGCCCCCCTTAAACCCTCCCGAAGTCCTTGCCAAAGTTCCCGCAGTCCCTCCCGGCTTCAAAATGCCTCCTCCCAATGTGAAGAGGACATGGCCATGGCCCCCCTCAAGTGTGCCACGGCAAAGCCCAAGGGGGCACCCATCACCAAAGCCCTACATAAGTAGGGGCAATCCAGCCAGATCAAGGCGCACTTGGTTTAGAAGCCCAAGGCAGCCACCACCATCTAACTAGTTTAATTAAGTTTTTTTTTTTTTTTACTTTGTAGTTATTTTGTAGTTTTTCTTTAAATTTGTGGTATATGTATGAGGATCCCTTCTTTTGGTATGATGTATTATGATCCTTTTTTATGTAACATATTTTGTTCTTTAATCAACATTTTTTTTTCTACACAGTTTCTTTTTTGTTAAATACTTCATGCTATCTAAATAAATACTTTTATAGATATGAATTAGCAGTACAAAACAACAACAAATAACAATATATAAACACTACAAAGGTTATTACTTAAAAACCTTTAATATTTAAAACTTTTCTTCTAAGTAAAATACTTAATGCTGTCTAAATAATCTGATTTGAAAACATAAATTAACACTTATAATTACCTGATATGAAGAATAATTTATGGGTTTACAAAATAACTACAAAAGCTTTAACGTAGAATAATTTCCGGGAGCAATGCAAATTAAAAACCTTTTTACACGAATGTTTAATTCCTCGTCCGTGTACGAATACCTTTCTATACGGACATTTAATTAAATTTCCGTGTAGCTCGCATTGCATTTCTACACGGATGTTCAATTAAAGAGAACGGGGTAGGTCCGATGCCCATCGGACCTACTTTTATGTTCAACGATGATGACCGTTCGATCTACTTTAAGATATGTGCGCACGGAAACTGAAACAGATACGAATGAATTTTAAACTATTCCGCACGACTTGTAAAGAAAATAGACGGTGATTAAGCCCATCGTAACCAAATACGAACGAATTATAAAACCTTTTTTTCAACGATGATGACCTACTTTTATTTTCAACGATGATGAGCTACATTTAATATGTTATGTACGAGAGCAGCATGGGTCCGATGCCCATTGGACCCAAAGTGAGTTCGATGGGCTCGATGACCGTCCGATCTATTTTGAGATTCGTGTGCAGGTAAATTAAGCAGACGCGAAAGTTCTGGCGTGATCTTAAAGCAGATCGGACGGTCATCGAGCCCATCGAACTCACTTTGGGTCTAATGGGCATCGGACCCATGCTGCTCTCGTTATGTATGTATTTTTTAGAGTGATTTTGTGATAATGCAAGTTAAAATTCAAAGATCTCAGATAATACAGCTTGATGGATGGGTAAATAAAGTTAAAATTCCATCAAAATTTGCTGCACTTGATTAAAGGCTGTAATCTTTGATTTGAACGGTCCCGATCAATCAACGGACTAACTATTTTTGTGCGTCTTCACAATCTCACAAGGCAATAGTTTATGTTTCATGAAACATAAACTCTTGCCTTGTGAGATTGTGAAGACGCACAAAAATAGTTAGTCCGTTGATTGATCGGGACCGTTCAAATCAAAGAGCATTGCATTTATTGTCTTCCATGAAAGTTTGATCAAAAATTATTTTTATTTACCCATCTATCTAGTTCATTGAAGATTGAAGTATCGTATGGCCACAAACACTTCGTGCTGGATCAAACCTCATACATAATAAATTTTCCAAACTTTTATGTTGGTTACATTCAATGTTCTCCCTTGATCATTTTAAAACAGATATGGAATGATTTCATTGCAGATCGACCGTTGATTTTTCGCTTGAAAATGAACGGTCCAAAAATATTTTTACAATTTGAAGGGACATACAATGATGAAAGTTTATAAAAATAATATGTATAAGTATTATTTGGCCATATAAGATGTAAAAAAAATAAAAATATATTTTTTGAATTATTTTCGTATGTACTGTTGTACATGTATTAGGTGATTAGTAAATATCAAGCTTTGTTGACCGTCCGATAAACGAAGAATGGTCCTGATGTCTTCATTTAAGAGGTGGTGGGTAGATTTTCCACATTCTCTGAGGTAACATAATATTTCTGTTTAGATCTGGTTCTAGATGATGCACAAGATCCTTTAATATTTGTGCATAATAATGATTAGACGGTCGGATATAAACACAGATATTATGTTACCTTTGATTTTATGAAAGCCCCTTCTTTCCCTTCTCTCTGTGGATAAATTTTTTTTCACTTCCCTCCTTTAGCTCCCTGTCTCCCTCCCAAAAATTCAAAACAAATTTTACCAAAATTTTCGCCTAGGTTGGCTTTTCCCCGTCTCACTTTCCCTCCCCTTTTACGGTGAAATTTCACCAAATTTAAGCTTAGGGTTGGCTCTCCCCGCTCAACCGGGTTTAGGGCTATTGTGTCTCTCACGATCTGCCTCTCACGGCGCCCAGTTTACCTCTTCGACCACTCCCCACCTCCTAGGCCCGCCCCTTTTCCCGTCTCTCTCAGGTGGTTTGGGAAGGCATTTGGAATGAAGGTGACGGTTATCAGTTCCAGCAAGGAAAGAATAAAAGTTTTTTTTTTTGTTTACTTTGTAGTCACTTTGTAGTTTTTCTTTAAATTTATGGTACATGTATGAGGATCCTTTCTTTTGGTACGATGTAGTAGGATCCTTTTTTATGTAATATATTTTGTTCTTTAATCAACAATTTTTTTTCTACACAGTTTCTTTTTTGTTAAATACTTCATGCTATCTAAATAAATACTTTTATAGATATGAATTAGCAGTACAAAACATGTAAAATCTTTTAAAGTCTTGAATTAAGGAGTTGACAAAATCAACGAGTAAAAGCTTTAACATAGAATAATTTCTGGGATTTGCAAATTAAAAACCTTTTACACGGATGTTTAATTAAATGTCCGTGTACGAATACCTTTCTATATGGACGTTTAATTAAACGTCCGTGTAGCTCGCTTTGCATTTCTACACGGATGTTCAATTAAAGAGAACGGAGTAGGTCTGATGCCCATCGGACCTATTTTTATGTTCAACGATGATGACCGTCCGATCTAATTTAAGATATGTGCGCACGGAAACTGAAACAGATACGATCGAATTTTAAACTATTCTGCACGACTTTCAAAGCAAATAGACGGTGATTAAACCCATCGTAAGCAGAGTAGGTCCGATGCCCATCGGACCTACTCTCAAGTCTTAATTTGTAACTGGAAATTAAATAATATAGAGTTCAAGAGCACAAAAAATAAAAATACTTCATATATTAATTTCAACATAGGGATAGTTACTGGATACATCATCACTTAATACCAAAACAAAAACATAAAATATATAACAAACATAAGTATCTATCCCTAATTAAAAAACTATTCTTTCTCACTCATTGCCTCCCCTTTTTAATTTTAACATCCGTGTCTTTTACCCTTTCTACACGGACTTTTATTTAAAAGACCGTGTAGCTCACCCTTCTAGAGATCTAAACCCTAAACCCTTTGTACACGGACTTTTAGTTTAATATCCGTGTGTGATTACCTTGTACCTTTTTCCCTTCAGCTTTGCCTCAACCTTTTTTCCCCTTCAACTTTGTTCCCTCTCTGCCTTTGCAACTTGCATCCGAGATATTTGAAAACCTGCAATTGAGCATTGAGTTCCTGTACCAAACCTTCATAGCGATCATTTTCTTTTTAGAAATACAACTCCACAGCAAGCGATTTCTCCAAATGCTCGACCTTCCTCTCCCAACTCAGATTTCTCCCTCCTCTGAAGGCAGAACAGGCACATGCAGCCTCCCGGGAGAAGTTCTTCAATCTGAGTTGGAGAGGAAGGTCGAGCATTTGGAGAAATCGCAACGAGGGTACTCGGCCTTCGAGAAATAGATAGGTGAAATTGGCAAAGGACTCTTTCTACATGGATATTAACTTAACAACCGTGTAGAATGAAGGAGAGCTACACGGACTTTTACGTTGAACGTCTGTGTAGATAGACCCTATCTACACGTATTATTAAAAAAAGTCCGTGCAGAAAGTAATTAAAAATATTAAGTGAATTTACTTCTTATTTTTTGTATTATTTGAAGTGATAATGAATTATTATATGTATTATTTTGAACTGATATTTGATATTTGACCTAGAAATGTTTGAAATATAAATTTTTTTTATTAATATTTGATATTTGAACTAATATTTAAAATCAAATACTAATACTTGTCTGTCCTCAAATGGACTTTTCCAAGTTTGATAAATTTTTAAGTCATATATTTGTCTAACTTATTTACATGCATCATAAAATCAAATTTGGAAAGTGTAAATGTTAAAAAAAGTGAATAGTACAAAAAAAATTAAATAAAATAGAGTTCAAGAGAATAAAAGATAAAAATACTTCATATATTAATAACATAGGAATAGTTACTGGATACATCACTTAATACCAAAACAAAAACATAAAATACATAACAATATAAGTCTCTATCCCTAATTAAAAAACTATTCTTTCTCACTAATTGCCTCCCCTTTTTCTCTTTTCAGGGAAGTATCTTGCTCGCTTGCCTCCTTTCTTGTTTACATTTTCCCATACTCTCTTGCTTCTTCTCAACCTTAACCAAACTTTGGGATCATCAAACTGACCGTGTGGACCGTAAGGATCATCAGGACCGGAATCCGAATCACCTTCATAAGACTCAGGATCCGATTCGGATTCTGAATGAGAAGAGACTTCAATCACAGGTGGCGGGGGTACATCCTCCCAATGAATTATGTTAGTCTTGAGACCACTCTTCATGCAGAAATTAGGACATTTATCACCTCGTCCACATGGTCGGATTATACACGGATTTTTTGGAGGATTGTGATTTCCCGCAGGATTGGGATTTTCCATATTCCAAGTAATTCTTAATTTCTTTTGATCAGAATTACTTGATCAAAACGGCGCCGGGAGGAGATTGCCTTTTATACCAAATTTTTCCATTTTTCTACACGGATTTTACCTTTAACAATCCGTGTAGCTCCCCTTCCCCATTAAACCCTAAACCCTTTACCCACGGACGTTTACTCTAACATCCGTGTTTGATTACCTTTTTACACGGACCTTTATTAAAAAGCTGTGTAGCTCTCCTCATTTTGTGTGGATTTTAGTTAATAATCGTTACTATTCTCCTCATGTATTATTAAATAAAAGGCCGTGTGTGAAGTAATTCACAACATTGCGTGGTTTAACTTGTTATTTTTTATATTATTTGAAAGTGATAATAAATAAGTATACGTATTATTTGAACTCAAAATGTGTGAAACGCCAATATTATTTTACTGAAATTTAATATTTCAACTAATTTTCAAATTCTAATAGAAATATATTAACTGGAAATATTATTTTACTAATATTTAATATGTGAACTAATATGTAAAAACCTTTATGTTGTTTTGAAATAGAAATATTTTAACTAGAATATTATTTAAAAATTGTTTCCAAACAAGATAATTAAAAAGTTATTTTCTAAACAAAATAAATATTATACATCTCCCTTTTTTTTTTCTTTTTCTCTTTTTTTCGCTAATTTCACATTACATTCGGCCCATATTCCTTCATTGTGGTCGGATCGCAAATAGTTTGCTTCATCTTGTTCTTCAATTGAGGCCACCTCAGTTTGCACGTCGGTACAAAATGGAGGTATTTCGTCGAACTGGTCGTACTCTTCTTCGTCGACGACGTTTTCTACCCCAACAATTCTTCTTTTCCCAGATAGGACGATGCTCCACCTATTATCACTCGGGTCAGTGACATAAAAGACTTGGGTTGCTTGCTTGGCGAGTATAAACGGATCATCAACATACCCAACTTTATTAAAATCAACGAGTGTGAACCCGTCGTGATCAACTTTAACACCCCGGTCTTCGACCCATTGACACCGAAACAAGTGAATGCTAAGGTCAGGACTATAAACGAGCTCCTAAATTTCCTCAATAACGCCATAATACGACTTTGATTCTATTACCGGCCAGGAATCTTCGGATCTACTGAATTCTTGAGACGTCGCCACCAACGTCACCCCACTATTTTGCATCGTGCTCTTATCACTTTGGGATTTAGTGTAAAATGTATATCCGTTAATTTCGTATCATTGGAATGTTCTAACAACAATTCGAGGTCCTTCGCCGAGCAGTCGAACAATTTTATTTACGGGCCTCATATCGGGGTGTGACTGCACCCTTTCTCTCAGCCATCCTACAAATGAACGATTATGCTCGTTGGTAAACCACTTCTGACTTCTCGTGTAGTACTCTTATTGAAGGATTGTCATGTGCTCATCTATATAGGGAGCAACATCTGTCATGTGCTGTAGTACCAAAAAATGTGCCTTCTGTAGTTCATCTCTATCAGCAACTACGGCTGTCAACCCAATTGTCCCGACTCCTTGGAGCCTTCCCTCATATCGAGACTTTGGAACGCCAATAGGACAGACACCGGTCATGTAGTTGGTGCAAAAATCAATCACCTCTTCTGTGGAATATCCTTCTACAATGCTACCTTCAGGTCGATGTCGGTTCTTTACGTATTTTTTCAAAATTCCCATGTATCTCTCGAATGGATACATATACCGCAGGAACACAGGACCACAGATCTTGATTTCTCTCACTAGATGAACAACAAAGTGAACCATAACATCGAAAAAAGATGGCAGAAAATACATCTCAAGTTGGCAAAGAGTAGCAACGACTTCCACCTCCAAAGAGTCCAGTATTATAGGGTCTATCACTTTGGAATTTATTGTATTGAAGAAAAAACAAAGCTTCGTAATGGTTTGACGAACGGGCTTTGGTAAAACCCCCCGAATTGCAACAGAAATCATATGTGTCAATAAAACATGACAGTCGTGAGATTTCAGACCGACCAGTTTCAGGTCCTTCATCGACCAGCTTCTTAATATTCGAAGAATACTCTGATGGGATCTTAAAACTACGGAGGCATTCACAAAAGCTTGTTTTCTCTTTCTTCGACATTGTGCACATTGCGGGGGTAGGTATGTGCGCTTCCCTTTCTCCTGCGGTGCAAGCTCGGGTCGTATTCCCATTTCTACCATGTCTTTTCGAACTTTGATACCATCTTTAGTCTTCCCCGGAATGTTCAATAATAAACCAGTCAAACTGTCGCAGACATTTTTTTCAACATGCATGACATCTATGCAATGTCTCACTTCTAAATATTCCCAGTAAGGTAGGTTCCAAAATATGGACCTCTTTTTCCAAATATTCTTCGGCATTTCTGTGGCACACTTTCCAAACACAACATCAAGGTTTTTAACACGCTCGAAGACACCCTTCCCATCTAATGGACGACGGGCCACTCCAAGCTCAACTTTCCCGTTGAATGCCTTCTTCTTCCTACGATATGGGTGATTAATTGGAAGAAACCTACGGTGCCCCATAAATACATTCTTTTGACAATTCTTCAACCTCAGCACCTGCGTATCATCTTCACAAATAGGGCACGCTTTTGCTCCTTTACAAGTGTAACCCGATAAATTTCCGTACGCGGGGAAATCATTTACGGTGCAAAACACCATGGCCCGCAAGTTAAATGTCTCTTTCAAGTACGCATCCCACACCGGGACGCCATCACGCCACAATTTTTGGAGGTCCTCAATTAATGGTGCGAGATATACATCTATGTCATTTCCGGGTTGTCTGGGTCCTTGGATTAGTAATGACATCATTATATACCTGGGTTTCATGCACAACCAAGGAGGAAGATTGTAGATGGCTAACAGAACTGGCCAAGTATTGTGCCGACTGCTCATGCTTCCAAACGGACTCATTCCATCTGTGCTCACCACAAGCTTGAGGTTTCTTATCTCGGAACTAAAATCTTTGAAATGTCTATCAAAATTTCTCCACTGAGGAGAATCAGCCGGGTGTCTTAGTTTACCGTCCTTTTTGCGCCCTTCTTTATGCCAACGCAATAACTTCGCATCTTTGAGATTTGCAAATAACCGTTGGAATCTCGGTATTTGATCACTCAAAAGAGAGCAATGTTTCTTTTAATATTTATAAACTCGAAAATGCTATCGGTTCGGACTACAAGCGCACAATCCTTATCGAGTAGTATATTCGAGGTCGATCCACAGGGAATATTGGTTCAGTGCTTTGAGCGATCGAATCACAATCTTTCGAAAGGCTAAATGAAATCTGTAAATTGAGAGATGTTTGTTGATCAATGTAAATTAGGAAGCAATTAAAAGTAATTAAAATAAAGATAGAGATGAGAATTCCTAGGGTTTCGGCACACCGTTGCCACTCAATCCGCCTTGACAATATATTCATGTTGCGTCTGATTTCCTGTTGTTGTTTTATGAAAGATAACTACACAGGTCACTGCGATTTATGTTACGCGAGGATGACAGATCTTTCATCGAGACTCTACACAGGACAATGCGATTTACCTTACGCAACTGTCGGGTCTCTAAATACCCCAAATTACTACACAGATCACTGCGATTTACTTTACGCAAATGATGGAATTTGGTACGCGTTTTGTTGGTCTGGTTTATGGTTTCCCCGCTAAGATTTTCTTCACATAAACCTAATAGATCTCAACGAGGCTAACTCATCCAAATAGTTTCTCTTGCCATTAAAGCACTGTCACTACCCTAATGGTCTCAAACTAGATCATTAAAATTAGGTGAAGAGATAATAAATCACAAAAGCATTTAGATACAACAACAAGAAACCATAATCAACAGAAATATATATATCAAAACATCAATAGTAACAAGGTTTACTGCCTAACCCTAAGAAAAAGAACTTAACCGCGGAACGGCATGGTTACAAGCACTCCTCTCTTCTCTCTTTAATCAAATCTAACCCTAATTACAAAGATGAAGTATTCTTCTGCCCAGGGGCCTTATATAGGAGTGTAGGGACGTGTAGAGGTTGATTGGAGGCTAAGAAATCAATCTGGAAACAGTTGTCGGCAGTTATTTCCCAAGAGACGCCTTCAGACACGGACCGTATCAGGTGATACGGTCCGTATTAGGACCTCGACGGTTAGGGTTTAATGCTTCCAGCGCTATCTTCTGGTCTATGCTAGGTCTGGTCCGTATTAGCCAATACGGACCGTAACAGAGACTTAGTCGATGAGCGTCGCTGATCCGATTGACCCGATTCTAGCTCCATTTGATGTAAAATAGTCCCAAAACTTGTATTCTGCAATAAAACATAAAGAAGGGTGACAGTAGCCTTTTTCTCTAATAAATCAAACATAAGTGTGAGAAAATATGTAAAATCTAAGCCAAAACCCTACGTAAATCATCGTTATTTTGACTCTGATCACGCCTCCCAACTTGAATTGTTGCTTGTCCTCAAGCAACGACACCCCAGCTGGTCAAAGATCCTGTCTAGGTTAAACCATACAATCTCAATGACTTGTTTAAAATTTAAATTAGGGCTTAGGTTTGGTACAATTGGCATGACAATAAAAATTTAGAACTTCTAAAATATTCATGATCTTTCCCTTGAACAATTTATTCACCCCATGATTGACCTCATTATGCTTACCCTAGAAAATTTATTATCGATCAATTTATTTCACAAATATCCTTAAAATTGAGAGTATTAATTTCCCCTTCGATTATAAATGGATCCCTTCCAATCAATAGGAATTCTAATGATATAAATTTTAATTTTCCTTCCCAATTGATTGGAGCAAAGTATGACAACTAAGTGTGTTGGTACTTGTGACTATTTTTGAAAAATTAAATATGTACAAGAATTAAAATTTGGGAGGTTTTCTCGAGCCTATTGGTAACCAGTCTTGCGTAGGCACCCGTACTCTTTTTATCCTCCATCTTTTATTCTATTTTTTTCTTTTTCTGGATTTTTCTATTTTTTTGGATTTTTCTATTTTTCTGAAAAGTAAAATAAATATTTTTGTGTCACAAGCGCCATGATTACACACAATTCCAAGTATTCATTCATACAAGGAATTATTGCATAGTTTCGCTAGGGGTCTATCTATAATAAATAGGTATTCTAAAACACTATCAAATTTAAGAGACTTTACAAAAATAAATTACTCGATAAAAATTCTAGGGTTTGCAATTTTTGATCAACTCTCATGGTTAGCAATTAATTGTTCACTTTGAAATCATAAATAATTAAAATTCTGAATTTTTGATATCATGGCCAATTGTCTAAACCTTAGCCTAATTAAAATTTTAAAACAATTTATATTTGATTAACCTAATCCTAAGGAAAAATAAAAATGCAAGCTAGCTAAAAAGCTCAATTTAATCATTCTAGGATTTTTGGTAAAGCCTCCAATCCTAGTCAAAAATTGAGTAAAACTACTAGCACCTAAGAATTAAAAATACAAAATTTTTAAAGATACATGGTCAATTTACCTCCTACCCCCCGAATAAAATTGAGCATTGTCCTCAATGCTCGAGAGATAAAAATAAAGGAAGTAATAAAGTAAAAAGACCGGGAAAAGATACAACTCACTGCACTTCAATCATGAGGTGGTGGAGGTGGTGGTGGGTGCTGGATCTACTTGTAGAATGATGGGTCAAAAAGTCTGTAGAGCAGTGGCTGGTACTGGAGTCCGGAGTCGTGGGTGAACTGGTAGTATTGTTGATTGAGGTAGCTCGCTTACTAGATCTCGCGCCTACCCCCGTCAACGTTTCTCCGGATCTCCTCCACACTGTTGCGGGCTTGATCGACCTTTTGCTTATTCCGCTGGCTGCTCTCTCGCGAGCGTGTGGCGAGATCTTAAAAATTCAGGTTCATCCATTACATAGCTTGGGTGAACTGATCATATTCACTTATAGGGGCATCGGATGGTGCAGAGAGGAAGGCAGCGGCGGCTCCAAGGAGAGGCAGTGATGAGTGCGGTGGCGATGGTGATCGGCGGCAAGGAGGTGGGCTCGGTCATGGCAAGGAAGGAAGAGGGAGGAAGAGGAGAGATAGAGGGAGAGAGAATAGAGAGAGATTTAGGAGTTCAAACCAAAGGATTTAACAGTTATGAGATGTGATTCTCGCGGGTTTTCAAATGTCTCTTTGTTAACGGGTTCGCATCTTCCAAATTAGCTGTCGTTCGGACCGTATTGGGTGATACGGTCCGTATCCGATGCGTAATACCGATAACTGCCATTAGTCTTAACTTCTTTGAATACATACCGTATTGGGAAATACGGGCTGTATTCACCACCTCTCTTTTTACTTTCCTTCTTTCACCCAGTATCCACTAATATGATCCGTATTGATTGATACGGACCGTACCAGAGGGTATTTTCCTGTCTTCCGTGTTGTCTTTGATCGGGTCCTTCTTCTGATAGTTCACCTAATCATAGGAAAAACATGGATATGAGTTGTTTCTCTGTTAAGGTCTTAAATAAACTAGAAATAAATATTATGAAAAATATAGAAATGGCCTTGGGTTGCCTCCCAAGAAGCGCTTGTTTAAAGTCATTAGCTCGACCCCTTGCTTCATTGAGATTCCGAATGAACCATGAACTGTTTTATCTTCACCTTCCGACCATGGACCGCATCGTAGTTCTCCCAAGAACTTTTTGGTGCGATAATGTTGAGAACTGTTGGAAGAGGCCTTGATTCTATGATTGGAACTTTGGTTTCTTCCGGTTTGATAGAGATTGAAGTCAACAGAGGATCAGGAATCTTGTTTTCATGCGGTTGTGTGTGCCAACTCTTTTCTAATTCTTGCATTTCCTCCATTGTCTCATCTTTAAGTAGGATGCGGTATATGGGAATGGTCGGGCTAAGACTTTTGATGTCATCAATTTTGTTGCCAATAGTTTTTCGGTGCATCTCGAGTATGTTGATGAGCTTGCTGGCTTGAGCTTTATCGAGCTGAGAACTGACAATCACCGGGTAGGTTTGGTTGGGTCCTAGGAATTCGTAACGGAGGTTGGATGGAAGAGGTTTGAGCTCGAGTTGTGGATGAGAGGTTGTCTTCTCCCTTTTCTTCACTTTGCTACTGACCGTGCTAGGCGACACAGACTGCAGAATTTTAGATTTGGGGGGTTCTTCCTCTTCTTTTGTTATGACAGTGGCACAACTCGCACAAGTTTCAGCGTAGACTTCATCAGGTTCAGGGGTGGTGTATTGCTCGAGTTGCCTTTCATCATCTTCCCCTCTAAAAAGGTTGTCCAATTCCTCCGTACCCATAGATTCTCCCAATTCATCATATGGATATTCTTCCTCTTCAAATTCATCTATGATACCCAACTTGAAGACACGATCAATGTCAGAAGGGTATTTCAAAGCTCTGTTTATGTCGTAGACCGCCTTGTCTTTGCCGACATTCAGTGAAATTTTCCCGTTCTTAACATCAATCATTGCTCCGCATGTGGCAAGGAATGGCCTTCCAAGAATGATTGGAATGTGTTCATCTTCTTCCATGTCAACCACAACAAAATCTCCAGGTATCCAAAAGTCTCCAACTTTGATCGGTACATCCAGCAACACTCCTTCAGGATATCGAATTGATCGATCAGCCAATTGCAGTGCAATTTGTGTCGGTGAAAGTTCTCCACATTCTAATTTGTCAAACACTGCCTTTGGCATTAGACTCACACTTGCTCCCAGATCACATAAAGCCCTCGTAAAATTCGTCGTGCCAATTGTACATGGTATTGAGAAGCTTCCCGGATCTTTCAACTTTTTTGGTAATTTACTTTGCACGAGCGCACTACATTCCCGATTGAGCGGAATTATTGAGAATTCTTGGAGTTTGTTGCGATTTGAGAGGATCTCCTTCAGAAACTTAGCATACGAGGGTATGCTTGCAATTGCCTCAGTGAAGGGGATTGTGACTTGTAGTTGCTTGAGCGTCTCCATGAATCTCGCGAATTGTGGCTCCATCTTATGCTTGGCTGGCCTTGGAGGGAATGGCAGAGGTGGCTTGTAGGGTGGTGGTGAAATGTATTCAGGTTCGGTTTGTCGCTCGTCTCCACCTACGGTGTCATTCTGCTCCTCAATAAGGTCTGCCTGCGGTTCGAATACGGGCGGCTCCGGCTGTTGCGGCTCGTATTCTTCAGAATGTGATGGCTCTGCAAGCATCTCACCGGAAGTTAGATCGGGCATATGAAGTCCCTTGTAAGCTGTGCCGCTCCTTAGTGTGATGTTCTTGCAACTCTCTTTAGGATTTTCTTCCGGTTGGCCCGGAAATTTGCCTTTTCCATGTGCGATACTTGAGAGTTCTCTTGCCATCTTAGAGACATTGTCTTCTAAGTCTTTGTTGCGGTTTGTTAAGGATTCAATCTTTTGTGCGATTTCGGCGTTAGCCTTCTCTTGCTTCTCTAGGAATCTCTCCATTAATGATGTGATGTCTGGTTGCTGTGGTTGATTGTATTGCCTTGGTTGGTAATTCGGTTGAGGATTGTTGTATCTTGGTTGAAAATTGGGTTGTGGTTGGTAGTTCTGTTGGGGTGCAGCAGGCCTTTGATTGTTTGCGTATGAGAGATTTGGATGGTTTCGGTTGTTCGGATGGTATGTGTTGTAGGCGGGCTGAGGTCGAAAGCTGTTATCGATTGTGTTTGTTTGCTCCATTTCTTCCTCAGGTTCCGTCACATTCATACATTCGGTCATCTCATGCGCTCCTCCGCAATAGCCACATGCTGTTGCGGCATTGACTGCTGCTACCGTTCGCTGCTTGGTTTGCTTGTTGAGTGCTAGTTGCAAAGCATCGATCTTTGCGCTTAGCATGGATATTTCATCTACTTTGTGTATGTCAGGTGCTGGAGTTGGCTTCTTGCGCTCAGGGATCCAGTAGTGTTGGTTGATTGCAATCTCTTCAATTAGGTTGTAAGCCTCGTCAGGTTCCTTGTTCATGATTACTCCTCCTGCAGAAGCATCAATAAACAACCTATCGGTAGGGTTTAGACCATTATAAAAAGTTTCAACAATCAACCATCTTTCTAGACCATGGTGTGGACAACACCTTAACATATCCTTGTATCTATCCCATGCTTCACACAATGATTCACCATCCTTTTGTTCAAAATTAGTAATTGATTTTCTAAGTCTTGAAGTTTTAGATGGTGGAAAATATTTTGCAATAAACACATTAAACAATTGGTCCCAAGTTTGAATGGAATTGGCCGGTAAGGAAAACAACCATGCTCTTGCTTTATCTTTTAATGAAAATTGAAATAGCCTTAGCCTGATTGCTTCATCGGTAACTCCGTTGATCTTTATCGTCTCGCATATCCCTAGGAAAATTGACAAATGAAGATGTGGATCTTCATGTGGAAATCTTCCAAATTGCTGTTGCGAAACCATATTTATGAGAGCAGGTTTGATCTCAAAATTACAGTTCGTAACAGTTGGCGGGTTTATACTAGAATTAGGATCATTCGCGCGCGGTACGCAATAGTCTCGTAGAAGTTTGGGTCTTGCTGCATCGTGAACTTCATTATCACCATTGTCTGTCTTCCATTGTTAATCGGTGGAATATCTATGTTGATCGAATCTGAGTCCTCTTCGCTTTCAGAATTACTCGATGAAGAACTATGATTGGTTCTTATCGGTGATGTGGAAGCGAATTGTACTCTCCTACTAGCAATTCTCTCGGATCTTCGTACGGATGATTCGGCCAGTGTGCAGTTTCCTAAAAAGAAAAGAAAATATGAAAATTAAACTAAAAACTGAAAATAAAAAAAATGAAAATAAAAACGAAATTGAAAATAAAAGAAAAATGAAAATGTAGAAAATAAAAAGAAATCTAGGCGTTTCTAATTAATTGGATTCAATGGTCAAAGCAAGGACGTCTTGCGAGGCCTTGCACAATGAACCGTCATTCCCCGGCAACGGCGCCAAAAAGCTTGATCACTCAAAAGAGAGCAATGTTTCTTTTAATATTTATAAACTCGGAAATGCTATCGGTTCGGACTGCAAGCGCACAATCCTTATCGAGTAGTATATTCGAGGTCGATCCACAGGGAATATTGGTTCAGTGCTTTGAGCGATCGAATCACAATCTTTCGAAAGGCTAGATGAAATCTGTAAATTGAGAGATGTTTGTTGATCAATGTAAATTAGGAAGCAATTAAAAGTAATTAAAATAAAGATAGAGATGAGAATTCCTAGGGTTTCGGCACACCGTTGCCACTCAATCCGCCTTGACAATATATTCCTGTTGCGTCTGATTTCCTGTTGTTGTTTTATGAAAGATAACTACACAGGTCACTGCGATTTATGTTACGCGAGGATGACAGATCTTTCATCGAGACTCTACACAGGACAATGCGATTTACCTTACGCAACTGTCAGGTCTCTAAATATCCCAAATTACTACACAGATCACTGCGATTTACTTTACGCAAATGATGGAATTTGGTACGCGTTTTGTTGGTCTGGTATATGGTTTCCCCGCTAAGGTTTTCTTCACATAAACCTAATAGATCTCAACGAGGCTAACTCATCCAAATAGTTTCTCTTGCCATTAAAGCACTGTCACTACCCTAATGGTCTCAAACTAGATCATTGAAATTAGGTGAAGAGATAATAAATCACAAAAGCATTTAGATACAACAACAAGAAACCATAATCAACAGAAATATATATATCAAAACATCAAGAGTAACAAGGTTTACTGCCTAGCCCTAAGAAAAAGAACTTAGCCGCGGAACGGCATGGTTACAAGCACTCCTCTCTTCTCTCTTTAATCAAATCTAACCCTAATTACAAAGATGAAGTATTCTTCTGCCCAGGGGCCTTATATAGGAGTGTAGGGACGTGTAGAGGTTGATTGGAGGTTAAGAAATCAATCTGGAAACAGCTGTCGGCAGTTATTCCCCAAGAGACGCCTTCGGATACGGACCGTATCAGGTGATACGGTCCGTATTAGGACCTCGACGGTTAGGGTTTAATGCTTCCAGCGCTATCTTCTGGTCTGTGCTAGGCCTGGTCCGTATTAGCCAATATGGACCGTAACAGAGACTTAGTCGATGAGCGTCGCTGATCCGATTGACCCGATTCTAGCTCCATTTGATGTAAAATAGTCCCAAAACTTGTATTCTGCAATAAAACATAAAGAAGGGTGACAGTAACCTTTTTTTCTAATAAATGAAACATAAGTGTGATAAAATATGTAAAACCTAAGCCAAAACCCTACGTAAATCATCGTTATTTTGACTCTGATCAGTATTATCGGCAAATACCACAACACCTTGGCCGGAGGCCAGCCCTTTTTGCCGTCGTCACAATCAGTAGTGCCCTGGTCCTTACGTTTATACCGAGAAACACCGCACTTAGGACAAACATGCATGGCCTTGTACTCATTACGATACAATACACAGTCATTCGGACATGCATGTATTCTTTCGATCTTCAAATCCACTGGACATATCAACTTCTTCGCCTGATATATTGTACGGGATAACTCGTTGTTATCTGGGAGCATTTCTCCTAAAAGCTTTAATAAGGACATGAAACTCTTATCGCTCCAACCATTTTCTGCTTTCAAGTTAAATAATTTCAACACAGCTGACAGTTTCGTAAATTTGGTACACATGAGATACAACGGCTTTTTGGATTCATTAGACAAATATTGAAATTTATCATAATTTTTATCACTAATTTCATCTTCCACATCATGTAACATGTCCTCCAGATTATCAATATACTCGTGTACTACATTTTCATCGATTTCCGTCTGCAGCTCATCATCGTCGTTGCGATCAAGTTCAACATTATCAAAATTTTCGACATTCACATCATCATCGCTGAAATCAAGTTCAAAATTATCCAAAATTTCTACATTCTCATCGCTCTCTTCACAACGGTTAGAATTCTTATTGGTACAACTACTTTCCCCAAATTCCTCACCATGCATGAATCAACATGTATATCTTTTCTTAAATCCATGACAAATCAAATGAGCTCTAATTTCTTCGGAGTCTCCAAATCTTAAAAAAATTTTACAATCTCTACACGGACAAAAAATGTCGGCTTCCTTCATCTTCACTCTATACCTCTCTGTGAATTTTATGAACTCATCAATGCGACCCAAATATTCTTCACTATCACGTCGCAATTCATACGTCCAACTTCAATCCATCTGTAAATTAAATTAAAAAAATGATTTCAATTAAAATTGGTCAACATGTAAATTGGTACCAAATTCTAGGCTTACAAAGGGCCGTTTACAATCCTAACTCACTCTTTGAATATTAGGTCCCATATGTGAACACATATTGGCGAGTTTAATTAGTATTTGAGAAAAATTCGGCAATATTTCCCCTTAACTCCCCAAGTATGCGTACAAACCACATACTCGTAGGAGCATTAAGGGAAAATACCGTCGAACTTTCCTCAATTACTAATTAAATCCCGCTAATATGTGTTCACATCCTAAATGAGACCCAATATTCAAAGAGCAGTCCCAAAACGGGGACTATTCAAAATTAATCCCTATTGGATTAATTTTGAAGGGGCAAGGACCTAAAAGCATCAGTAGGTCGGTTATTGGACACATGATCTAAATAAGTAAAAATAAGTAATATAAAATTAGAGGAAGAAAAGGAAAATATATACATATATACACTAACCTTAGAAAGATAGAGAGGAGAAAATACAAACTTCAAAGATCTCAGATAATACCAGCTGCTGGCCTTTGCAGAAATCGGATCAGTGCATTCAATACAGAGAGAGAGACAGTATTAATTACTTGATAAAAAAAAAACAGCGCTGGAAGGAGAAGGCCTTTTATACCAAAACCCTACAAAGACTTTTCTACACGGATATTACGTTTAGAAATCCGTGTAGCTCTCTCACAAATCATACACGGCAACCGTGTTTTATAATGATAGCCTTTTCTATAAAAATTTATAAAAAAATTCGGGTTATTTAAGATAAGAGAATGCGTTTCTACACGGATTTTCAACAAACAACCGTATACATTTACTTTCTACACGGATCTTTCGTGAAGAAATCCGTGTAGCTCTCTAACAAATCATACACGGCTATTTGTACTTAAGAACCGTGTATAACGCTAGTCTTTCTAGGATTTATAAAAGAAATCCGTGTAGCTATTCGACACGGATATTCAACAAACATCCGTGTACAACTACTATTGTACACGGTTTTTAGTTAAATATCCGTGTAGTCTAATGTATTTTTTGGGTAATTTTTTTTTTCTGAGCTAGCCTCCAGTCTTGCTGAAGCTGCAATTCAAGCCAAACTTAATTAATGTCGGCAATAAATTCAAGCCAAAGCTGAAAGGGCACCATGATTTGTTCATACTGGGAAAATGCTTCAGATTCTTAAAAAAGGGGCATAAGAGCATGAATTGTAAGAACCAAAAGACGTTTCTTTAATTGCCAAGGCACAAATCACCTCTTCAAATTCTGCAATTCACTTTCTTCTAGTAATATATACATTCAATTCTTCAGTTATCAAAGGGAGTAAGTACATGCATGGCAATAAAGGAGAAGGTAAACAGACTAAGAAGACTCATGAGAAAACTATTGAACAGCCACAAGGATCTATAAAAGGAAGGAACACATTTGCACAGAACCACTATCGCTCTTGACATCACAATTCATAAACTGAAAACCATGGCAACACCACCAAATTGGCAAACTATGCAAATGCAAGATCCGGCTAATATCCAAAATCGCATGGAAGAGCCCAGGGTCTATTTGCCTCGATGAGATCAAGAAATGGCGGAAGAAAATCAGTTCCTTCTTCGCTCTGCAATTGTATTTGCCGGGCCACACTACAATGACCACCGCACAACAACACGTTTGGCGAGTGCATTGGGTAGATTTTTTGGAATTCCACCACATTATTTCAGAATTTTGGAAATTGACCCATCAATTGGGGACTTTGTTGCCACTTTCCTAAATTCAATTATGAGAGATGCTGCGGTCGGGGTGGGCGTTTTTGTTCTTGACCGGAATGTTGAAGTCCAACTGGTGGAATGGACGGAAGCATTAGGCATGCTCCACGAGCCCACAACCCACCGTGCTAGAATTAGGCTGCACGGTGTTCCTCTCCAATATTGGAACAAGGAAGACCTCTCTGATCTCGTATCAGGTTTTGGCTATTTGGTAAGAGTGGCTCCTTTCTTTCCCTATGGTAATTATGAGGTGCTTCGTGTTTTTGTGGCTTTTCATGATCCGGCAAAAATCCCAAAAAATATCCTTCTCATTGACGACCCAAACTCAATAATTGTGCAAGTGGAATTAGAAGGATACTTCCTCAAGGTGGAAATTACACGCCACCTCCTCCGCCCCCCCCTCCATATAGGGGAAATCCACCTCCACATGCACCTCCACCACCCTCGTATTCTCAAGGCAATAACTCTGATGATCGTCGCATTAACCGCCGTCAAGCACCCTATGACAGTCGCAGGTTCGAGCCAGGTGGGCGTGACAGTCGCAGGTTCGGGCCAGGTGGGCGTCAACTTTAGTAGAGTTTGAAGTTGTCAGTTATATCAAATGTTTAGGTTATCTTTTAATTTTGCAAATTCGGGCAGCAAATCCCATTGTTTAGGGATGCTAAAAATTATTATGGAAATTTATAGTTCATTGATGAATAGAATTAAAGTTTTTGTGTCCTATATATTTTTTGGGTTTTTTTTATTTCTGGACTAGTCTTTTCTACACGGATTTAAAAAAAAAATCCGTGTAGCTATTTCGTACACGGATATTCAACAAATATCCGTGTACAATTACTATTTGGACACGGTTTTAAGTTAAATATCCGTGTATGTTATCCTATATATTTTTTTATTAACAATTTTTTTCTGGGCTAGCCTCCAGTTTTGCTAGCCAGTTTGCTACAAAATTCAATATTGAGTTTACCCCCAGTTTTTCAGATAATTTGACATCCAGTTTTCCAATTACAGCACAAAAATTATACTTAGCATTACAAAATTCATATTTAGCATTACAAATCCATGTTCAGCAATTACAAAATTCATAAATTCATCTCCTTATTTACAATTACAGCACAAAAAATTACTAAATTCTCTATATTTTATTTAATTACAAGTACATGCTTTATATTTGAAACACAAAATCGGTGGATGGCATACAAACCGGTCAATTAATAAGGGTAAACTAAAAATTCATGTACTAAATTATACAAAATTATACAAATCCATATTGAGTATTACAAAATTTAAATTGAAACATTATACAAATCCATATTGAGCATTACAAATCCATATTGAGCATATATTATACAAATCCATACTGGGTAGACATATCATTCTTCCTGAGTCTCGATCTCATAATGATTTCAAATACAAACTTAAGGTTTACATTTGGTGCCAGTAGCTAGGGTTTACATAGGGTAATATGAAGATACATTTTAATAAAGAAAGAGTCGAGTAAAAAGTTGGATGAAGGACCTTCAAAAAAAGAAGAAGAGGTGGATGAAGGACCTTCAGAGCCGGATGAAGAGTCGAATGAAGAGTCGGACACAATCTTGTCAGATTGAAGAAGGTCGGTTCTATGTATGTATGTAACTCATGTCAGAATCTTCCTTGTTAGCTGAAGCTGGTGTAACTCAGAGGTTATGTCCGACTCTTCATACGGCTCTTCATCCGGCTCTGAAGGTCCTTCATCCCACCTCTTCTCTTTTTTTTTAAAGGTCCTTCATCTAACTTTTTACTCAACTCTTTCTTTATTAAAACATGTATATTCATATTACCCTCTGTAAACCCTGGCTACTGGCACCAAAAGCGAAGAGCCATCGTTGCTCACCTGAATGTGACATGGTTCTATAAAAAACAACATTATTAGAAAGAAGCACAATTATACATGCATTAGTAAAATAATCACTAAAATAACAATTATACATGCATCACTATGTTATACATGCATTAGTTGATTATACATGCATTACTCTATTATTAGAAACAAGCACAATTATACATGCATCACTCTATTTAATATACTAATTATTTACATTATCTCAACAAATCAAGCATGCATGCATTAATTACTAATTAACCTAAATAAGCAATAATAAGTAACAGAAAATTAGAGGAAGAAAAGAGAAATATATACACGATTAACCTTAGCAAGATAGAGAGAAATATAAATTAACTTCAAAGATCTCAGATCCGGACTCCTTGTGCGCAGAAATCAGACCAATTCGTATACAGAGAGAGAGAGTTTTAATTGATCAAAACGGCGCTGGAAGGAGAATGCATTTATCGATAATCAAAACCCTACAATAACCTTTCTCCACGGATTATTATGTAAACCGCTGTGTAGCTCTGTCAAAGGTTTCTACACTGTTATTTAAACAGACGTCCGTGTGCATTTCGCATATTTCTACACGGTTCTCACCATAAATACCCGTGTAGCTCTCTCTTGGCTATCTACACAGTTAGTTAAACAATAATCCGTTTACAATTCTTGATAAACGTCCGTGTAGCTCTCTCAAGGCTTTCTACACTGATTCTTTAATAACTATCCGTGTAATGAATCCCACAGATATTTCGGGCTTCCAAAAAATTACAATATCACACGGTTTTTATATAAAATTGTCAAATCCGTATACAATGTGCAGTGTACAATGACCATTTCTGTAGTAGTGGTATATGATTTCATATACTGGAGACCTATAAACAGAATAAATTAGTTTCTAGTCGGCAAGGTTGTAAGGGAAATTCAAAATGTTAATATTAACTATAATTAAAGTAAGATAGATATATTGAAATATTCATTTAGTGACGAGAACAGACGAATAAGAATTTATATAAAATAAATATGATTAAACTAGTATGACACTTTGATCGGATATATAGTACGTATATATTAGGAAAGTTAGTAGTATTCTAGAAAACATCAATTATATATATAGGTAGTACGAAATAATATTTGATTATTGTTTAACAAACTGATTTATGCAATTTCATAAGTTTCTAACAATCGAAATCCTTCTTAAATTCCACCGATCATATGATCTCGAGATTTTATCAAATAATAAATATAATGAATCTTATTAAATAAATAATCTTCAGATATTACATCATTTTCAGAATCTTTATCAAATAAACAAATATAACCTAGAAATTATGGCAAATAACAAGTATAAGAAATCCTATCAAATGGATAACTATTATATACGAGATTGTTTAATCTATTTACTAACCAAATAATTGAATGTAAGATTGAATACCTTATTTTCATGATTTGGATTTCCAACAGGAGTTACGAAGGAAGAGAAATAATTATGTAGAGGAACCGTTTTCCTTAATTTTCTATGAAGAAAGCGGAGAGAGAGAGAGAGAGAGTACTACAGATGAGTTAATTTAATTATAGGAGCAGTTGCTACTTAAGGGGAAAAGACGCTAATTGCAAGGTAGTTATTTTATCTTATTTTATTTTTCTTTTTAAACGGGAGGATTGCTATTTACAGGGAAGAGGTGCTATTTGATTGAGGCGGTTATGCTAATTACAGGTGGTTATATTTGAGAGTTATTATTTCAATTTAAGTAATTATTATTTGTATGAATTTTAACTGCCGAATCATATGCTTAATCGGTCACTTTATAAATACATACTAAATTATATATTGTTATAGTATACGGATGTTGTCGGTCAGTAATTTATACTTATATACTAATATATTTAAAAAATGTTATATATATTATACGGATATTAGTCGGACCACAGAATTTCTATTCGGGAGGTTATTTTAAGTTACAAGTTCTTATTAAATTAAGCTATTTATGAAAGGAAAAAAGGTTGATAAATAAATTTTCATTGTACCTTAATTAATATAGTATTTTCAGTACGTGATATTACATCCTTCCCCTCTTCAAAAAGAATTTTGTCCTCAAAATTCAAATATTTTGTAATTACTTTTATACAATAAAATATAAGTAATAAATGAAGCGTTACATTTTCCCCTCCTTTAAAAAGAATTTTGTCCTCGAAATTCAAACGTTAAATTGTATTTACTTTTATATATTAAATATAACTAACCGATGAAGTGTTACAGTCATGCTGGCTGGATCACTTCATCATCGTCTGTATTATGATAGAAATGAGGGTATTGTTGCCCCGAACCAAAAAAAGAAGACATTGTAGACCCAAATGAAGGATTGTTAACATCTTCATATCCATATGCATATGGTATGGATATAGTACAAATTACAATTCTTATATATAAATGAGTTATATTTTCTAACTACAAAGGTTGTATGGTGTGGTGGTAGTTGACTTTGGTTGCTTAGCTAGAGGGCATAGGTTCGATTCACGCAGAGCTCAAAAAAGTTTTGGAGTTTGTTTAATTCGCGTTTCGGCCGAACTTTAATTGGAATAGGCCGTTTCGGTGGAATCGGTCTATTTCGGTCCCGAACGTCTGAATTTGACTGGAATCGGCGGAATCGGTCTATTTTGGTCCAGAACGGACGAAATCTGATAGGAATCAGGCTGGAACGTCCAAAATTTGATGAAATCTATACTAACCGCGTAACTCGGCCTGAAATCGGATCGGTACCGTCTGATCCCGCTCCGGAACGGCCAATTTTTCCTTCTATGCTCAAAAGGCTAGCAACTGACTTCACAGCTAGGGGCAAAATTTCACACATGTTCTTGATTTGCTTCCCAATTTGTACCAACTTTGGATCCTTATTCCGTTCTACTCCACCAAATGCATAATGTTCGAACGATCGCCAACATTGTTCAGCTGACAAAGTCACAAAGACCCAAGGTTGGATGTTGACTCTGTTTGCATGATTCGTGCGACATGATCGTTCCTTGTAGTTACTAGGTTTATTGCAAATGCTGCTAACATAAAAGGAGCCTGAAATCAATCCCAAAGCACTACTACAAAAATAGTCATTGTACACAGCACATTGTACACGGATTTAGCAATTTTATTAAAAACAGTGTACCAAATATGATTTTTTACTTGTTCAAAATATCTGCACGATTTCTACACGGATAATTAGTTAATAATCAGTGTAGAATTATTAGAGAGAGCTACACGGTTTATTAGAAACCAAAAATCCGTGTGTAAAGAGGTCCGTGTGCAAATAATTGAGAGAGCTACACGGACTTTTAATACAAAGCCGTGTAGGAATATACACACGGATTTTTTATAATATATCCGTGTAGAAATAGTAGAATTGTACACGGATTTATCACTAAATAGCCGTGTATGTTTAGTTGGAGAGCTACATGGATTTATAACTAAATAGCCGTGTATAAAAGTGTAGGGTTTTAATGTCTTCCCCTTCCAGCGCCGTTTTGATCAAGTCTTTTAGTACATCTCTCTGAACTGAGCTGAGCTTTTTCCTATCAGATTTCTGCGAATTGATCTGTTCTAAGCTGAGATCTGAGATAATAAGCGGTATGTACTTCATATTAATTTCCTATGATTGCAATTGATCTGTTCTATGCTTTACTCATGATGTTTAATTAATCAAGTCTTGCGCATGCTTCACAAAAAATGGCATAACTTTTAATCCGTCCGTCGGATCGGGCTGAAATTTTGACATGAGCTCCACAGCCCCAAAACCAAGCTAACTTACTTTCCAGCCCGATCCGACCGTCGGATAGAGATTTTTCGAACTTTCTTTACAATCTCAGAATTTTTAGGGTCTTTTCGTGCATCATTTACTGTTTTGACTTTGCACGATTAAAGTTTGTGGAATATATGCAGTTTGTGGAAGAGCGTTTTCGACAATTGATATCTACCTTTTATGAAATACTAACTATTATTAAATTATAATTTTGTAGAATGTGACAAAGCAAGAGCATTACACCAAGGATCAGATTGACGATGTTCGGTGCATGTGGGCAAGGTGGTTTACCATGGAATTTTGTAATCCTCGATATGGATTTGCATAGATTTGTAATAAAAATATGTTTCGAATGAATTTATTGCTATATGAATTTTGTATAAATTTAGTATATGAATTTCTTGCTAATTAATCTGTTTCGAATGAATTTGTTGCTATATGGAATTTTGTATAATTTCTGCCGCAAAAAATTGGCTAGCAAAGTTGGAGGCTAGCCCAAAAACAAAATATACAAAAAAAAAAAAATAGCTATTATACACGGCTATTTCACAATCGTCCGTGTATGATATAAAAAACAAAAAAAAATTAGCTATTGCATACGGATATTTAACAAATCTCCGTGTATAATAGCTAAGAGAACTACACGGACATTTAATACAAATCCGTGTGCAATACTAATCATACACGGATATTTTAGAAAAATCCGTGTATGATAGCCATGCTGGAGGCGAAATACAACAAAATGTTAGCTTATTTGTACACGGATTTTTACCAAACGTCTGTGTATAATAGCTAAGAGAGCTACACGGACTTTTAATATAAAGCCGTGTAGAAAGAGTAATCGTACACGGTTAATTAAGGGATATCCGTGTAGCTCGGTACTTGGAGAGCGGCTCCGGCAGGTCTTTGTACACGGTTATTAGGGGATATCCGTGTAGAAATCATATAATCACACACGGTTAAATATCCGTGTGTAGTTTCTGACCTATTTATACACCCTGGTTTTAAACACGGCAGGAAATCCGTGTAGCTCTTCCATTAATGTCCGTGTGCAATCTCTTTTTCTGTAGTAGTGAAGACTCTTCTCATTTCAGACATCATCAAGGACCAAAAGTACCCTTTTCCCACTTATCTCCCTCCATATTTGTTCTTGCAAAACACTCAAAATTAGTAAGACCATATTCATTTCCTATAATAGACTCCATTGATTCTTTCGTGACCCTTTCAACATTGAAATCTTCTGATACACATATCCACCCAAATTTGTCAAATCATTGTCGGACTATTTGAATAAAGGTTTTTTTTCTTTTTGATGATTTTCAATAGAGAACGTAATTTCTATGAAATACCTATGCGGTACCATCAAGTCAATGGTTAACCTAATAATTTCATCCCCTCCAGATTAACAAATTACTTTGGGATCGACTAACAGTCTCCCCCATTCTGTCACCTAAACGTTCTCCTGATTAACTAATGTGTAAAGTACGATAGGGACCACTAACTACATTAACAACTTGAGGGACCTCTTATGATTGAAAAAATTTACAACTGGCGCGCATATGTATGGATACTTATGCATGCAAGTAGTACCATATAATATATTAAGTATTCATACTTAAGACATCATTATTAAAAAAAAAAAAATGGACATCAACTTTCTTTTCTCTCTAATTACACACTCATCTTTTACATGTTTTTAGAAGTGGTTTTTTTTTTTCTCTGTTAATCTCGTGAATATTTCTGATGATCTGTGAGAAATTTTGCGAATCTAAAACTATGGATATCTTCTACGTAATTTTCTCTTTCAAATGAGATCCATGGTGAAGTATTTTCGAGTTTTTTATCGTCAAGTATTCATACCTCGTCATGTAAGTATTCATATCTCGTTGAGAAAGTATTTCATACATCGTCGTGTAAGTATTCATACCTCGTCGAACAAGTATTCATATCTAAGATACTAAATATTTCTATAAAAAATTAAACATATAAACTTTTTTTTATCTCTTATCACACACTCATCTTTTATACATTTTTAGAGGTGGATTTTTTTTCTATTCAATCTCGTCTGTATTTCTAACGATCTGTGAGAAATTTTACGAATCTAAAACATCAAGTATTCATAACTAAGATATCAAGTATTCATATATAATGCATCAAGTATTCATACCTAAAATATCAAGTATTTAAAAAAAAACTGAACACATCACTTACTCATATTTTACACGTTTTTAGAGGTGGTTTTTTTTTTTTCTCCGTTCAATCTAACCAGTATTTCTGACGATCTATGAGAAATTTTGTAAATCTAAAACCACAAACATCTTCTACACAATTTTCTTTTTCAAATGAGATCCATGATGACATACTTTCGAGTTGTCTGTCGCACAAGTATTCATACATAATCGAGCAAGTATTTATACCTAATTGAGCAAGTATTTATACCTAATCGAGCAAGTATTCATAATAGTGAACCCACCAGTGGGTATTGACAGTTAGACGGGGACCACTAACTGTTGGTTAAAGTCGTTAATTAATGATTAACACAGTTAGTTATCATTAGGGGGACGTTAGGGGACGAAACAGCGGGGACAATATAATTACTCAATTACTTTTGCCGTAGACAGATGATACAATTTTTTTTAATACATGAGTCATAATTAAGAAAAAGTATCCGCCCAAGGCTGGTTGAGGAATTAAATACAACTTGATGACTTACCATGTATGGTTACTGAACATAAATAAATTTATTTAATAAATGAAAGTAGCAATGAAGTTTAAACTTTACACTACTTTGCAAACTTCCATTGTTGGATCAGATGCACTGAATAAGATCTCACTTTTTGCAAATAACAAATTACTCGTATAATTCACTTATTTTTCCTCATAATATCATTTATTGTCACTCAGGCATTTGCGGCTGTAATGTACATCTTATTCTTTGAGGTTTTCATCAAGGTCTTGTTTGAGGTTGAGATTGGGGATGTAGTCGTCGAAGCATTCGTCGATTGTGCGGAAGGCTATGTCAGGGTAGAGGTCACCGATCTCAATTTCATCTTGGCCATCAATATTGAAGTTTGTCTGGCACCCGTTTATGAATATGTCGTGTGTTATTGAAGCCACGATACTTCCAGGAAATATATTCTCTGTTAATTTTGTCAACCAGAAACTCTTTTTTGAGACTAACTGTCCAGAAACTCACTCAAAATTTCTGGTGTTATGGAATATGTATATCATCAGTATAAATGTATATCCCTTTGTAAAGCAGTATAAAGTTAGGACATCCAATTTCTTTCCCTTTTTTGTTTTTTCACTTACCCAAGAGAAAAATGGAAGGGCTTTAGCAATCTTTTTGTTTTCAAAAATGAAAATAAAGTTCACACTCATACATATCCCCATAATTTTCATTCTTGTATTGATGTGTGCATCTTTGTTCTGTAGTGTTTTTGAGAGTTACCTGCAGCAATGGAGAGCAAATCTTCCTCGGTGAGGGTAGTTCTTTGTAGCTTTCGGCCGATCTTACTTTCCCAGAGGGAGGCCATTTCATTCAAGCTGAGGAGGTTGGATGTGGGACGGAAATGGACGGTCTTGTTCGATGTGCGTAGATCATACGCTGCTTTGATTGTCAACTTTCCAATGTCATTACCCGCCACGTAAAATGCTGGTCATGAGAAAAGAAAAGTTAATTATTTTTTTTTCTTAATTAATTTCAGCATATATTTTACTTAGACGTTTATGATTGATATTGAAATTGTGTCGTTAATATAAAGATGAAATTTGTCCCACCTATGATACATTTATGATGTTACTTATCAAAACTATAAACGATAAAATGGGATATCTTTAATTGAGGAACATTAGTTGAGTAGCGTGTGCATAGGTGATATGTGTTTGGTTGTCTTTTAAAGGATGTAGCTTGAGAAATAAAATGGTTACCACATTTGGAATTGGACATCAACATGGCAATAATATGATTACAACTTAGTGAGATAGGAAAAATCGAAATGGGTACTTCATAAAGGGTCAAATGATTTTTTTAATAAAGGGGTAAATGAGTACTTCATCAATTTAAAATGTTTTTATATAGAAAAAATAATAAATGGATAAATTTGTGAGTTCTTGAAATTTAGATGGATAAACATGATAATACAAATTTTAGAGGGGGAAATATGTAATTTAAATTTTTTGAGGGGTATTCATGAAATCACCCTAATTATTATTATTTTCTTCATTTATTAAGAATGAATGTTCTCTATGAAATTAAGAATTAATTCAACATGCAGTTGTGATACCTGCATTAGTTAGTTCGTCCCCATATATATTAAAACTCAACAGTACTAGCCACAATAAATTTTCCCACAAACTGGGCAGTGTCAGATTTGGTTAGATATATACCTCATCATCCTTATAGGTATACATATTGACCGAACTTAGTTATGTATGATTTGTGTGTGTGTGTGTGTATATATATATATATATATAATCAGAACAATATATGTTGACCGAGGTCTTTTCTAAACACTGAAACAAAATTGTAAAAAAAAAAAAAAAAAGTACCTCTGCCATTGCCATCACCATAGATCTGGAAACGGTCGAGCGGTGGCGTCACCTCCGATGGATGTATATTGTCGAAGTATGGCCAACCTGCAATCGCGTTACAACAAATGTACGTGTATGGGATACCTGCTGCCTCTAAGGCACGTCGAACCCTTCTCTTCCCATTGTAGAAAGTCAGACCGGGCTCGACGGGATTTGCTTTGTCTATGTCATGCCCGAACTCCGATGGCAAAAATCTCTACAAATAGGGATAGAAGTAAATTTTGGAAGGAAGGTTCCAATTTACACTTAAAAGTTACTGCAGCAGGTACATATAAAACCAGTTCCGCGAGAAATAAAATAAAGGATTTCTCACTATTCTGTTCTAATCAATATCATTGGTTGGGCACCATTGATCTTCCATTCAAGGAAGCCTCTCTTTCGTTGTAAATAATAACCTAGTGTATCTTCTTTTATTACATTAATGGTCTGAAACAATATAGCATTGTAATTGTATGCCTTTGAATAGCAGATATTCTGTTTTGGTAATATTTAACACATTATCTAAGAGGAGAAAAAAAGGAAACAGAGAAAAACTGATCCTATAGCAAGAGACTTCAAAGAATTACAAATGTGAAAAGGAAAAATTGAGGTAGCTGATAGTCCCATTTCCCTACCCCCTAATTGGACAAATACAACAGAACCCAAAAAAAGAAGGAAAAATAAAACAGAGATGCTCATGTAAGAGTGTTAAATTACGCGCGCACACACATGCATGCATCCATGCATACATACATACCTTGACTGTACCAACTGCTTTCACGGCTTCTATGAGTGTTAACTGATCGGGTATGTTGGTTCCACCTACTGAAGATATCACCACCTCTATTCCATATTCTTTCAACTTCTGTTCTATAAACTCCTTCTCATTAATGCGCCCCTGCTTTACAAATGTTTTTCTATATATAAGTGTCAACAATGAATACTCAAAAAAAGAAGTTTAATAATATCATATTTCTCACACATCACATTGAATGGACAAGATAAATGTCGGATCTCAGTACTTGTGAAGTTAATTACCTCTATAATTATGGCGCCTTTCTCACGGAGCGCTTCGATAGATGCCGCACGTATTGGGGATTTCCCTCCTGCGGTTACAAGCACATAGGTGGTATGGCCACTGTCTAAACATGCGTCAGCCACAAACCGGCCAATGTACCCAGTGGCACCGATCACCAGTGCTGGACCATTAATACTCTCTTGAGCAATTGCCATGGTACTTTGGGTTTCTAGGTTAGGATTGCTTATGTGTGTGGAATTGACTCGCAAACTACGAAGGAAAGAGCCTTTATCTTGCCTCCACCTTGTTAGATGCAAGAGGGACAATATTATATATATAGATAGAGGGAGACTTTGTTTTCTATTTAGAAATTATTATTAATATAATAGGGAAATTGATCAAGTACGAGGGATTTTCAATGGCCTAGAAGGTGCCGAGTTAGTGGTTTGGATCCAAACTTTAGAGCCGAGTTAGTGGTCTGATTCCAAACTTTAGAGCCGAATTAGTGATCCGAATACAAACTAAGGCCACATCAAATCCCACCTACGCACTTCTTTATCTCTCTCCTCTCTCCCTTCTTACCTTCTCCCATCCAAAAACTACATTTTCTGGATCCAAAGTGTAGAATTACCATGCGGTTTTGTTTGTTATTTGTGAAAAAATAAGCTTTGGAGCCGGACAACTAACTCGGCTTTAAGCTTTAATGGATCCGAGTTACTCACTCCGCCCCTCTAGGCCATCGAAAATCCTATGTACTTAATATTTTTCCAAGTATTATTTAATAATAATTTTTAAAAATAAAAAATTCACAACAGCGCGAGACACTACTACAAACGCGCTAATCGTATACTGTATATCATACCTGTTTTCTCAAAATTTCCATTAAATATGTGTCCAAAGCACGAAAGAGCGCTCCAACATTCATAAACAGTTTTTTTAATAAAGAATTGTCTATAAATGTGCTACAACATTCGTACATTGTTCTTGATTAAAAAAATCATGTACGTTTGAAACAATTGTACATGGTTGCATTAACTAACCTTGTATGAATGTTGGAGCAAATTTATACACAGTTCTTTATTAAAAACTGTGTATGAATATTCAATCATATGCGGTTTTATTGTATTATCTGTGTGTGATGAGAGAAACACAAAATTTTCAACGTCATCGACTCATGCCTTTCCTGTTATAATGCATCTTTATCTATCTTTTCTAAGTCATTTCTTTCATTTATGAAGATCTCTTTTTCGTCCATGTATTTTTCTAAGACACCTCTTCTAAACAGGCAAGGATAGGGCGAGGGGTAAGGCAAAGGAGGCGATATCTTCACCGAGAAGGCAATCTAAGACAAAGAAACTTCAAATGGGTGTAACTCTTCGCATTTAAGTGTACGACCCCAATTTGAAAAGCTTGCGAGGAGATCTACAATCGCATTTTTCCTGCCCAAAAAACAAATGAAAAGTCACAATACTTGAGTTGAAATTTACGATTAAGTATTTCCTTCCTAATTTTCGATTTTGTAGTCCTTTGCCATACTTTTCCTTTTCCATACTCCATTGCCATACTTTTTCTCAGATGTAGTGTCTTTTGTTGCATTTTGATTTTATTTTAGTTTGAATGTTGTTCATGTAACAATTTGTGTAATGTAATTGTAAATGATAAATTTAGTGTTTTTTGGCATGTGTTTTGTTTAAATTTAGTTTAGTGCTTTTGGTATATTGGTAAATGTAGAGTTTAATTTGAATTCAGATATAGGGTTTTGTTGGTACTTTTTTATTGAAAAAATATGAATTATACACAGTTTTTAATTGAAACCATGTATGATTGGTGTTTTCATACACGAATTTTACTTAAAAAGCCATGTATGAATGTTTTGGCGAAAAAATCAGAGATGTTTAAAAATGTTGAAGAAGATGACCATATAGATTATCTAGGAATTATAATCGAGATATTTTGTATAAATTAAATGAATTTAATCATTTTGTTATCTTTTGCTCTATCAAATTTGCACACCAAAATTTTAAAAAATACCACAGTTTATTCATTTGCAGCTTATGCCGTTGTCCCCTTATGCAAATAGTTGGAAAACAGCACCCTTCTTTTTTCAGAAGACCAAAAAATATTGGTTTTTTGTCGTATGGCATGCTGCTCTCTTTTTGGGGTCCGACTTTGGATGCTTAATGGTAATACTGTGGTTGAATGAACCGTGAATTAAAAAGAGATGAGCGTAGGGCGTTAGCGAAATATCATTCATATATAACTTATATTTCTTTTGATTATTCTTCGAGACAAATTATGTAGAAATATCTATCATAACTTATGCTTTGACTATTCTTTGAGACAGATATAAGTAGAAAATGATATGTAGAAAAACACATGGAAGAGATTAGGTTAGGACTCCCTTCTTCATACGACACAATCATTGACCTAAACATATTGAATTTAGATCCAACATCACAATCAATGACCTAAACATATAGAATTTAGATCAAAGAAATTAGAATAATATAATGTAGATACAAGAAAAACACTTCTCCATCTGTTCAAATCTAAAATCTCCATCTGTTTTTGAACCGACGGCTATCGCCTTGATACCTAAAGTGTTCACATCTGCCATCGGCTCGAATCCGATGGCATTGCGCACCTATGCTATCGGGTAGAGGTAACGAACCGATGATGTTTCTACCAAACGGTGTTTCAAATTAACGTCGCACTATAGTACAAAAAACCCCTTCACCGACCCTCAATCACCGACTGTTTTAATATGTAACAGTCGGTGTAGAGACTGCTGGTAAAATCGTAAATAAGAACAATCTCAACACCGACTGTTCTCTTACAAAAAACCGTCAGTAAACCAACACCGACTGTTTTTAAAAAAAAACAGTCGGTATTGCTCATACCCTACACTGACTGTTTTTCACAAAAAACAGTCGGTGTTAAGCAGTCACCAACACCGACTGTTTTTTTAAAAAACAGTCGGTGTAGGTATGAGCAACACCAACTGTTTTTTACAAAAAACAGTCGGTGTTGAGCAATTACCAACACCGACTGTTTTTTTAAAACAGTCGGTGTTAGTGATACCTACACCGACTGTTTTTTAGAAAAACAGTCGGTGTTGAGCTAACAAAAATTATTTCCCAGTTTATAACTTATCAGCCGCGAAATATTCATTTCCCTCTTCTTTGCCGAAAACCCTCTCAAAAAAGTTGCCTCGCGATTGCCTCGCTGCCTCGCCCAGCGATCTCCCAAATCAGCCTCGCGATCGCCTTGCTGCCTCACCCCGCACCAGCACCCGAGCACCACTGGAGCGCGGAGGAGGAGTGCGTTGTGCGCCCGAGCACCCAAGCACCCGAATTCTGTCCGATAGCGCGGAGGAGTGCTTTTCTGGCCGATAGCGAGCGTCTGATCTCCAAGCGGATGCGACGTGGAGTTCGCCTCTTTTCACCGCCACCGCCACCACCTCCACCGCCGCCTTCTATTTCCAATCCGTCGGTTCCCGATTATTTCCAATCCGTCGGTTTCCAATCCGTCAGTCCCACCTGCCACAGCTACAGCAGCGCCGCATGTTGTCAAGGCAGTGCCAATCTCACAAGCCAGGTTCTCTGGCAAGTCAAGAGAAGAGATTGCGGCAATTAAAATCCAGACCACTTTTCGTGGATACATGGTAATCTAATTTACTAATTAATAATTTTACTTTCTTTTCCATTTTAAGTTCATAGTAACTTTATTGTGTGAAGAATTTTCCAAGTTGATTTGTTTAGGGGTAGATCTGATATTTAATTAGTAATTTTTCCTCTTTGCTCGTATTTATAATAGATTTGCAAAGAGAACATTAGAAAGAGATAAGAGTTTTTGTTATTTTTATCATGCTTAATATGACCCCATTTTGTTGATACCATTATTGGATGCGTTATGATTTCTTGGTTGAATTAATGAACCTAGCCTCAATTATTGCTCTAATTATTATAAGTGAGGCCACTCTTTACTGGATGAGTAAGCAGTTGTTAGTTTCATATTTCCATGAAGCACTGCAAATTATATTCTATAGTGCAGTTTATGTATTATCTAATATTAATATTGTAATATCATCCATTGTTTATATTTTTATCTAATACCTAGTGTACTATTAAAATTTAAGTCCTTGGGATGTTCATATAACTGAATCCTGATTAATTAGCTCTTAAATTGGTTTGGGAATCACAGGCATGTAAATTCTTAGTAGTGTATAAATGGTAATTTAGTGTATGGATTGGGCAATAAATGAGCTAAGCTTGATTAATTCTTAAAAATGTTCAATTAGACTTCAGACTTTCCTTTGAAGCCAATTTTTTTTTTTGAATTCAGCTTAATTAAGGTCCAAGCCAAGCTAGTTTTAGTTGTTTCTAGAGCTTCATGTTTACTCTATGCAAGTCAATTCTAGAGCTTCATGTTTATTTTATTTTATCATGGTTTAAAGAAAGGGCTATTTGAGGCAGGTGCAAAATCGGCAACACATAACAAAACTTGCCTCATCTATCACCCTGAAATAACAGTTCTGTATTACCTACAGTCCTACAACGATAATTGTTGGGTTTTAGTGGCAAGCACGATGAAGTTTGGGTGTCAATTTGTAGGTACAGTAAACACCGGGTGTATCTTGTAAACATACCTTACCCATCTAGTCTAGGTGTCAATTTGAGAGTACGATTCCACTCTTTCTTTCTTGATGTAATTTTATTTGATTTGGGGTACAAGGTCAATGAATTGACATTACATGTTTTTTATCTTCTGTTGATGAAAGATGGGGGAAGAATGGGATGATAGTACCCAGACGAAGGAGCAAATTGAAGCGAGCATTGTAAGCAAGCAAGAGGCTACCATAAGAAGAGAGCGAGCCATGGCATATGCATTTTCTCATCAGGTATTGTACATATTTCTCCGGATTAAATGCTTTTAGTAGGTTAACCTATATGGTAGAGGTAGCATTTCTCGTCCACATTGTTGCTTGAAGGTAGCAAGGTTAACCTATATCATGTCTAATATAATTCCAACTGAAATTCGCAGCCTTCCTCTTTTCCCTGCTTTCTGCTACGTTTTCAATACCAGAGAACGAATGGAACCATAGTATTTGCCCTTTTTTTGCCACATGTATTCATATCTATAATAGCTGTCTGAATGCAGCAAAATGTTTACTTTTAGTGGAAGAACAGCTCGAGAACGGCAAACCCAATGTTCATAGACCCAAGCAACCCACAGTGGGGCTGGAGCTGGCTTGAGCGGTGGATGGCCGCCAAGCCATGGGAGAATCGTGGCACTGAGAAAGACCCCAAAGACACCAACTCTGTCAAGAGCAGTGCTACTGCCACTGTTACCCCGATTCCAGTCCTTGGTGAAGGTGAGATTACCAAATCAGATGGAAAGCTTTTAATACCAGATGGAAAGCTTTTAAGGAACAAGAGATCTCATCAATTGCTGCCTGGAGCTACTCATTTTCGGCGCATCATGGCACCTATGACATCAGATCCTCTAAGCGGTAATTCATTATTTATATATTTATTATTGTTATTCTATTATACGCCCTTTTTAAATGAGCTGTAAAAGTGAATTGGAGAATAATGTTTGTAAACAACTTCTGTTCAAAGGATGAATTTGGTGCAAATGAAAACTCAGGGACTAATCTGATTCTTTTTAGAGAGTTTAAGCACCAAAACATGAATTTTCCTTTTAGGACTAAATTAATTTAAGATAAGTTCAACAACTGATTTGGCGCAAATGGAAGTTCAGATCAACTTTCTTTTTTTCTTTTTTCTTTTTTGGGGAGAAGTCAAAGGATGAATTTGGTGCAAATGAAATTAAATGAAATTTTGAGGGACTAATTTGGTTCTTAGTAGAGAGTTTAAGCACCAAAACCTGAATTTTCCTTTTTATTAATTTATTTATTATTGTTACTAAATCTATAGCACCGCAGTTATGAAATTGGACAATAAGATTTCAAATCTACCACAATTCACAGGATTATATATTGCTTTATCTGGCGGGAGTTCTGAAATCATTTGTTTACAACGCAAGTTTGGGCAGTGAAAGGAGGATGATGTCAGTGCAGAGCAATGGATGGCTCATTGTTGAGTATAGAAATCTTATTACTATGTCAAATTGTTGTTTTTCCCTTTTAATTAGTTTTGTAACTGATTGCTCTCTGTAGAGAGGAAAAGATGTAAATGACGTTTATTTATCTATTAATATATTCACCTTGAAAAAAGTTTATAATTTTGTATAATTATAAATGGTATAGGAATTATATAATTATACAGGTGCAAAAAAAAAAAAAAAAAATTCGGTGTTGGGCACCAACACCGACGGTTTTTTCCAAAAAACAGTCGGTGTTGGGCGCCAACACCGACGGTTTTTTCCAAAAAACAGTCGGTGTTGGGCGCCTACACCGACTGTTTTTTCCAAAAAACAGTCGGTGTTGGGCGCCTACAGTGACTGTTATTCACCCGTCAGTAAAGATTTATCTATACCGTCGCCGCCATCACCGACGCCTCAATAACAGTCGGTAAAAGAGTTTTTTAACAGTCGGTGAAGGGGTTTTTTGTACTAGTGGCAACGCATTCAATGGCATCTCTTGCGTTTTTGCCATAGCAATGGTTCTTAACACCGACTTTTGGATCTGTTTACCGATGCTGCACATGCACCATCGTTTTTGTTTGCGTTGGCGTTTGTAATTTGAGCTTTGTCATTTGTTATTAATTTTGAGCTATTTGTGATTTATATATATATTTATAATTATGTTTCTATGAGGAGCTAGCCTCCATATATTTGTTAGCTATTTTTTAAACCCAGCAAAGCAACAATCACTAGTACATAAAACTCGACCACACATGGCACAACATACATGGATGATAAAAAATTACACATTAACAGTGTGTAATAGGAGGAGACATTTGAGAAAAAAAAAGCTCACACATACCCACACGGTCATTTAAAATCCAACCGTGTACTAAAACCAATATTTGTACATAGTTGGTTAATACTGAACCGCGTACTACTTGAGGCTCTATACACGGTTAATAGTTTAGAAGCCGTGTATGTTATGTACAAATATCCGAACACGAATTTCTCTCAATATCCATGTAAGATTCATTCGCGCCATGATCAACTGAACTAGTTCAATTGCATTCATGAATTTGTATATATCAATGTTTTGAGTTCAATTGCATTCTAATTTTATAAATGCATGTTATCAGATTAATTAATTTATGGTTAGAAATTAACATGGAAGCTTGTCATAACATTAATTATAAAAATCTTATGAAAAAAATATATATACATAGATTAAATAACACAGATACAAGTCAATATCATACATATACATGCATGAGTATCTGTCCAAAAAAATGAAAAATAACACCAGAAATTGACCTTAAAAAATAAATACATTAGAAATTAAACAAAGCAGTTAAATAATTAAGTACTAAATAGAATTATCTTTTTTCTCCCTTCAACCTCTAGCTGCGGCGTGGCTTAGTTGGTGGATGTGATCTCGGGTTCCGGCGTGGCGGAGGTAATGGTGGCCATGGCCTCTTGAGCTGTGGCGAGGGAGCGGGTGTGACTGTTTGATCACAAGAGGTTTCGCCTCTTTTCCTCCTCAATCTATATTTATTTTATTATCTTGGAGGGAATGCATTAGGACATCTCGCCACTCTCCCATCTCCCATCTGGCAATGTAACCAACATCCAAATCCAATCTATCTCAACAGGTTCTTCTTTTGGTTGTTGAGTTTGATCAGGCTGCTGATTAGAAGACATTAGAATTTATCTTGATTTGTTTGTTTTGCTGAGAATTAGAAATATAAAATGACAAATTGAAAAAAGATTGTAATACATGAAATATATCTAAGGAGACCTTTCGAATTCTACTTTTGACAAAATTTAATGTGATAAAAGTTTAATAAAAAATATAAATACTAAAGTCAAACACGGTTAAAACAAATAAACCGTGTATAATTCGAAAAGGATGCTTGGTTTACCACGGTTGTTGGCTTAACCAAGAAATGTCTCTTCGACTTATGTATAATTTATACACGGTTTTCTCTTAAACCCGTGTAAAATGTTATTAATCATACGCGGTCTGTTGTGACAAACCGTGTAGGTTCTAACCTTAGGGTTTTTTTAATTTTTAGTGCCTCTTCTTGACTTTAATATTTCCACTACACCGTCTCACGTCTAATCAAATAACTCTTTCGATCTCTTTCTCCTTCTTTATAGTTTGCCAATTCCTCTTCTCTTCATGATGCCTCTCTCTCTCTTAGGGTTTCAGCGCTGCTCACTATTTATATTAGTTTTACAAATCACTTTCCTTCCCGTTTGGATCCACTTATGATAAACCACTTTCTGTCACCCGTTTGGATCAGCTTGGGCTGAGTTGCTGTGGAATCCGACATTGTCTTTCCTTGTATGGGGTTTTCGGCATAGGACACTGCATGAATGAACCCCAAACATATTAATTACATTTATAAGAAGTTAATATGAAAACATTGATCACTCAAAAGAGAGCGATGTTTCTCTTAAAATTTATAAACTCGAAAATACTATCGGTTCAGACTGCAAGCGCACAATCCTATCGAGTAGTATATTCGAGGTCGATCCACAGGAAATATTGGTTCAGAGTTTTGAGCGATCAAATCACAATCTTTCGAAAGGCTAGACGAAATCTGAAAATTGAGAGTTGAAGTTGTGATCAATGTAAATTTTGAAACAATTAAAAGTAATTAAAATAAAGATAGAGTTGAGAATTTCTAGAGTTTCGGCACACCATTGCTCTTAATCCACTTTGATAATATACTTCTGTCGGGTATGATTTCCTATTGTTGTTTTATGAAAGACACCACATAGGTCACTGCGAGTTGTCTTACGCAAGAATGGCAGATCTTTCATCGAGATTCTACATAGGACACTGCGAGTTATCTTACGCAAATAACTGATCTCTTAAATACACAAGTTACTACACAGATCACTGCGATTTATCTTACGCAAATGATAGAACTAGTTCGCGTTTTGTTGTTCCAATTTGTGGTTTCCCCGCTAAGGTTTTTTTTCACATAAATCTAATAATTCCCAACGAGGTTAATTCGTGCAACATAGTTTCTCTTACCATTAAAGTACTGTCACTACCCTAACAGATTAAACTAGATCATCGAATTTAGATGAAGGGATAATAAATCACAAAAGAATTTCGATTAAACAACAAGAAATCATAATCAACAGAAAATATATATATCAAAGCATCAAGAGTAACAAGGTTTATTGCCTAGCCCCTAAGAAATGAACTTAGCCGCGAAACGGCATGGTTACAATCACTCCTCTCTTCTCACTTAATTAAATCTGACCCCAAATTACAAAGATACTAAGCTATTCTGCCTCGGATGCTTATATAGGAGTGAAGGGACGTCTGGAGTTAAGTGGAAGCCAAGAAACATGATCTGGATACAGCTGTCGGCAGTTATTCCCCAAGAGGCGCCATGGTTATGGACCATATTGGCTAATACGGTCCATATTGAGACCATGTCGCTGAAGGGTTTAATGTGTATTGCGTCATCTCTTGGTCTGTATTCGGCTAGGTCCGCATTAGGCAATACGGACCGTAACAGAGACTTAGTCGATGAACGTCGCTTATCCGATTGACCCGATTCTTGCTCCATTTGGTGTAAAATAGTCTCAAAACCTGTTTTCTGCAATAAAACATAAAGAAGGGTGACAGTAGCCTTTTTCTCTAATTAATTAAACATAAATGCGAGAAAATATGCAAAACCTAAGCCAAAATCCTACGTAATTCATCATCATTTTGACTCTGATTAAACATGCATGGTGGAAACAAGTGATTGACAAACCTTTAGAAAATAATGTGAAAAACATTTGATGATCACCTCCATGTTCTTCAATTAATACAAAATACCCACATTCCAAGTCGTTGACTTGTTTAGGGCGCTGAAATGTGTATTATTTAAAAAAATATAATTAGTAGTGCAATTGAAACTTGAAATAAGTTAGAATGAAAAACTCGATTAAAATATTTTCATACTGTAAAGTTTTTGAACTCCAGGGTCCTTCTCCCTTGCCTATACTTTCCCCCTTGTCTATGTATGACCGATAAGCCCTAGAATTAATAAAGGTCAGTATGGTACCTAGAAGTATGTTAGATTACTGTTTTGTGTTTTAAGTTATATGTATTTTTCTTACTTATGAAGGTGTGGAATAATTAATAAATCTAGGTCCTCACTTGGCAACGAGTCCAGCACATGGACAGCATTCAAACTTGGCTGAATAATGAGAAGCACCCAATGTCGTCTACAATTTAAGTAATAAAATAATAAATCGATACAAACTTGCTAAAAATAGACAATAAACATGAGTAGAGTTAACAACTTACCCTTGGTAACATGGTGCGAATACAAGTCTCTTATTCTAAAACTTTAACAAGGTATCAGCCAAGTACGTCAGGGAAAATTCAATGGAGTGTGATCAGAGTCAAAATAATGATGATTTACGTAGGGTTTTGGCTTAGGTTTTACATATTTTCTCACACTTATGTTTAGTTTATTAGAGAAAAAGGCTACTGTCACCCTTCTTTATGATTTATTGCAGAAAACAGGTTTTGGGACTATTTTACACAAAATGGAGCTAGAATTGGGTCAATCGGATCAGCGACGCTTATCGACAAAGTCTCTGTTATGGTCCGTATTGCTTGATACGGACCAGGCCTAGCACAGACCAGAAGATAGCACTGGAAGCATTAAACCCTAACCGTCAAGGTCCTAATACGGACCGTATCACCTGATACGGTCCGTATCCGAAGGCGCCTCTTGGGGAATAACTGCCGACTGCTGTTTCCAAATCAGTTTCTTAGCCCCTACTCAACCTCCAGATGTCCCTCCACTCCTATATAAAGCCCCTGGGCAGAAGGAATAGTTATATTTGTAATTAGGGTTAGATTTGATTAAAGTGAGAAGAGAGGAGTACTTGTAACAATGCCGTTCCACGGCTAAGTTTCTTTTCTTAGGGCTAGGCAGTAAACCTTGTTACTCTTGATGTTTTGATATATATATTTCTGTTGATTATGATTTTTTGTTGTTGAATCGAAATGCTTTTGTGATTTACTATCTCTTCATCTAACTTCAATGATCTAGTTTGAGTCCGTTAGGGTAGTGACAGTACTTTAATGGTAAGAGAAACTATTTGTATGAATTAGCCTCGTTGAGATTTATTAGGTTTATGTGAAGAAAACCTTAGCGGGGAAACCATAAACCAGACCAACAAAACGCGTACCAAATTCCATCACATGCGTAAAGAAAATCGCAGTGATCTGTGTAGTAATTTGGGGTACTTAAGATATCAGACATTTGCGTAAGGAAAATCGCAGTGTCCTATGTAGAATCTCGGTGAAAGATCTGTCATTCTTGCGTAACATAAATCGCAATGACCTATGTGGTGTCTTTCATTAAACAACAACAGGAAATCAGACGCAACAGGAATATATTGTCAAGGCGGATTGAGTGGCAATGGTGTGCTGAAACCCTAGGAATTCTCATCTCTATCTTTATTTTAATTACTTTTAATTGCTTCCTAATTTACATTGATCACAACAACATCTCTCAATTTTCAGATTTCGTCTAGCCTTTCGAAAGATTGTGATTCGATCGCTCAAAGCATTGAACCAATATTTCCTGTGGATCGACCTCGAATATACTACTCGATAGGATTGTGCGCTTGCAGTCTGAACCGATAGCATTTCCGAGTTTATAAATATTAAAAGAAACATTGCTCTCTTTTGAGTGATCAAGCTTTTTGGCGCCGTTGCCGGGGAATAACGGTTCATTGTGCAAGGCCTCGCAAGACGTCCTTGCTTTGACCATTGAATCCAATTAATTAGAAACGCCTAGATTTCTTTTTATTTTCTGCATTTTTATTTTTCTTTTATTTTCAATTTCGTTTTTTTATTTTTATTTTATTTTTATTTTCAGTTTTTAGTTTAATTTTCATATTTTCTTTTCTTTTTAGGACACTGCACGCTGGCCGAATCATCCGTACGAAGATCCGAGAGGATTGCTAGTAGGAGAGGACAATTCGTTTCTACATCACCGATAAGAACCAATCATAGTTCTTCATCGAGTAATTCTGAAAGCGAAGAAGATTAAGATTCGATCAACATGGATATCCCACCGAACCAACCGATTAACAATGGAAGACAGAACAATGGTGATCATAGAGTTCACGATGCAGCAAGACCGAAACTTCTACGAGACTATTGCGTACCGCGCGCGAACGATCCTAATTCTAGCATAAACCCTCCAACTGTTACGAACCGTAATTTTGACATCAAACCTGCTCTCATAAATATGGTTTCGCAACAGCAATTTGGAGGATTTCCATATGAAGATCTGCATATTCATTTGTCAATTTTCCTAGGGATATGCGAGACGATAAAGATCAACGGAGTTACCGATGAAGCAATCAGGCTAAGGCTATTTCAATTTTCATTAAAAGATAAAGCAAGAGCATGGTTGTTTGCCCTACTGGCCAATTCCATTCAAACTTGGAACCAATTGTTTAATGTGTTTATTGCAAAATATTTTCCACCATCCAAAACTTCGAGGTTTAGAAATGCAATTATTAATTTTGAACAAAGGGATGGTGAAACATTATGTGAGGCATGGGATAGATATAAGGATATGTTAAGGTGTTGTCCACATCATGGTCTAGAAAGATGGCTGATTGTCCAAACTTTTTATAATGGTCTAAACCCTACCGATAGGTTGTTTATTGATGCTTCCGCAGGAGAAGCAATCATGAACAAGGAACCTGACGAGGCTTACAACCTAATTGAAGAGATTGCAATCAACCAACACTACTGGATCCCTGAGCGAAAGAAGCCAACTCCAACACCTGACATGCACCGAGTAGATGATATCTCCATGCTGAGCGCAAAGATCGATACTTTGCAAATGGCACTCAACAAACAAACCAAGCAGCGAACGGTGGCAGCAGTCAATGCCGCAACAGCATGTGGCTATTATGGAGGAGAGCATGAGGTGACCGAATGTATTAATGTGACGGAAACTGAGGAAGAAATAGAGCAAGCAAACGCAATCGACAACAGCTTTCGACCTCAGCCCGCCTATAATACATACCATCCGAACAACCGAAACCGTCCAAATCTCTCATACGCAAACAATCAAAGGCCTACTGCACCTCAACAGAACTACCAACCACAGCCCAGTTATCAACCGAGATACAACAATCCTCAACCGAATTACCAACCGAGGCAGTACAACCAACCACAGCAATCTGACATCACATCACTAATGGAGAGATTCCTAGAGAAGAAAGATAAGGCTAACGCCAAAATCGCACAAAAGATCGAATCCTTAACAAACCGCAACAAAGACTTAGAAGACAATGTCTCTAAGATGGCTAAAGAACTCTCGAGTATTACACGCGAAAAAGGCAAATTTTCGGGCCAACCAGAAGAAAACCCGAGAGAGACTTGCAAGAGCATAACATTAAGGAGCGGTACAGCTTATCAGGGACCTCCCATGCCTGATCAAACTTCCGATGAGATGCATGCAGAACCATCACATTTCGAAGAGTACATGCCACAACAACCGGAGCCGCCCGTATTCGAAATGCAGGCAAACTTTATTGAGGAGCAAAATGACACCGTAGGTGGAAACGAGCGACAACCCGAGCCTGAATATATTGCACCACCACCTTACAAGCCACCTCTGCCATTCCCTCCAAGGCCGGCCAAGCACAAGAGGGAGCCGCAATTCACGAGATTCATGGAGACACTCAAGCAACTACAAATCACAATCCCCCTCACTGAGACAATCGCAAGCATACCCTCGTATGCTAAATTTCTGAAGGAGATTCTTTCAAATCGCAGTAGACTCCAAGAACTCTCAACAATTCCGCTCAATCTAGAATGTAGTGCGCTTATGCAAAGCAAATTACCGACAAAGTTGAAAGATCCGGGAAGCTTCTCGATACCATGCACCATTGGCACAACAGATTTTAAGAGAGCTTTATGTGATCTGGGAGCAAGTGTGAGTTTAATGCCGAAGGCGATATTTTGATAAATTGGAATGTGGAGATCTATCACCAACACGAATGGCATTACAACTGGCTGATCGATCAATTCGATATCCTGAGGGAGTGTTGCTGGATGTACCAATCAAAGTTGGAGACTTTTGGATACCTGGAGATTTTGTTGTAGTTGACATGGAAGAAGATGAACACATTCCAATCATCCTAGGAAGGCCATTCCTCGCCACATGTGGAGCAATGATGTCAAGAAGAGGAAAATTTCCTTAAATGTTGGAAAGGACAAGGTTACTTACGACATAAACAGAGCTTTAAAATACCCTTCTGACATCGATCGTGTCTTCAATTTGGGCATCACTGATGAATTTGAAGAGGAAGAATATCCATTTGATGAATTTGGAGAGTTCATGGGTATAGAGGATCTGGATAGCCTTCTTGGAAGGGAAGATGACGAAGTACAACCTGAACAAGATATCACCACTAAACCTGACGAGGTTTATAATGAAACTTGCGCAAGTTGCACTACTGTCACAGAAAAAGGAGAAGAAATTCCCGCGTCCAAAGTCCTACAACCCGTATTCCCCAATACGGTTAGTAGCGAAGAGAAGAAAAAGGAAAAGGCAGCCTCTCCTCCACAACTCGAGCTTAAACCTCTTCCACCCAACCTACAATACGAGTTTCTAAGCCCAAACCGAACCTATCCGGTAATCGTCGGCTCTCAGCTTGATAACACCCAAATCAGCAAACTCGTCAATACACTCAAGAAACACAAGAAAGCCATTGACTACACAATCGATGACATCAAAGGTCTCAGTCCTACCATTTGCATGCACCGAATTCTGCTAGAGGAAGATCACAAACCTTCACGAGAACCGCAAAGAAGACTTAATCCGAACTTGAAGGAAGTGGTCAAGAAAGAAGTCCTGAAACTACTAGATGCAGGCATCATTTACCCCATCTCTAATAGCAACTGGGTGAGTCCCGTCCAGGTTGTTCCGAAGAAGGGAGGCACCACAGTTGTGAAAGGAGATAACGACGAAATGCTCCAAACGAGAGTCATTACGGGGTGGCGAATGTGCATTGATTATCGGTGACTAAATGTCGCGACAAGAAAGGACCACTATCCCCTTCCGTTCATCGATCAACTGTTGGAGCGACTAGCAAAGCATTCATACTTCTGCTACCTTGATGGATACTCCAGCTTCTTCCAAATTCCAATTCATCCTCAAGATCAAGAAAAGACCACATTCACATGCCCCTACGGAACTTTCGCATACCGACGCATGCCCTTCGGGTTATGCAACGCCCCAGCGACCTTCCAAAGAGCCATGGTGTCTATCTTTTCAGATTTTGTTGAAGAAATAATGGAAGTATTCATGGATGATTTTTCAGTTTATGGGGATACCTTCGACTCATGTTTGAAGAACTTGTCTAAAGTTCTAAAAAGATGTGAAGAAGTAAACCTTGTACTAAATTGGGAAAAATGTCATTTCATGGTGCAAGAGGGAGTTGTGCTTGGTCACACCATTTCTTCCAAAGGATTGGAGGTTGACAAAGCAAAAGTCGAGGTAATTGAAAAACTAACTCAACCAACATGTGTTCGTGACATTCGCAGTTTTCTTGGTCATGCAAGTTTTTATCGAAGATTTATCAAGGACTTCTCAAAAATCGCGAAGCCACTCTCAAACTTGACCATGAAGGATGCCGAGTTCATCTTCGATGGGAAATGTATCGAAGCATTCAACACACTCAGGAATGCTTTGGTTTCAGCCCCAATACTCCAACCGCCTGACTGGGACCATCCTTTTGAAATCATGTGCGATGCAAGTGATTACGCAGTAGGAGCAGTCCTAGGACAGCGGAAGGATAAGAAGCCCTATGCAATCTATTACGCGAGCAAAGTTCTAAATGAAGCCCAATGCAATTACACAACAACTGAGAAAGAACTACTCACAGTAATCTTTGCAATTAACAAATTCCGATCTTACCTTGTAGGTTCAAAAGTCATCATCTATACAGATCATGCAGCAATCAAGTACCTCATCAACAAGAAGGACGCCAAACCTAGACTCATCCGATGGGTACTTCTCCTACAAGAGTTCAATATCGAAATTAGAGACAAGAAGGGCACAGAGAATTCGGTAGCCGACCACCTGTCAAGACTGAGACAACCAAGCAAGAATGATCAATCGATCGATGATTATTTTGCTGACGAACACCTCTACTCTGTAGAGATAAGCAAACGGCCATAGTACGCAGATCTGGCCAACTACATTGCAAGTGGGGCCATCCCACCCGACATGACATTTCAACAAAGGAAGAGATTCTTGGCAAATGCTAAACATTTCTACTGGGATGATCCTTACCTCTTCCGCCTTTGTGTAGACGGAATACACATGAGATGTGTCTAGAGGTGCTATCGGGTCGGGTCGGGTCCGGATACTATTATATTTGGACCTGAACTCTAAAAGTGTTCGGATCCAAATTTCGATCCATATACTTATTTGTTTCAAATCGGGTCAGGTCCGGATCCGGATACCTATCTACCCGTAAATATTTCGGGTCCAGTCTTTCGGTTCCGGATAGAAAGATACCCATAACTTGTTTGTGGATTATCGGGTCCGGTCCGAATATGGGGCAATTCCGGATCCGAAGCAGGTATATGTCACAACTCTTAAGAATTTGAGAAATCATTTACATTTAAATATAATTATAATTTCTTAAACATCTCACATAGGGATGAAAACGGAGCGAATACGGAGCGGATAGTGGTAAAACCATATCCATATCCACATTTCAATGAGCGGATACGAATACGGATACGGATAGTAAACGGATGACATAATTCAAAACCAAATCCACCTTAAACGGATACGGATACAGAACGGATAATTCACGAATACGAATTCAAATAATTATCGGATAATTGAGTCATACGAGCGCTTTAAGATACCATTTAACTAAATTATGAAAAAATAAATTAGAAAATAAAAATAAGAAAAATAATTATTCAATTTTCTTTATGTACATCCAATGGATACCCCAAACAATTCTCACTAAAAAATATTTTTTTATATATAAAGATTAAAAAAGATGGTTGACCGGACCTTGACCCTGGCTATTAGAGTGTTACCCACGGGAAAATGATTTCGCCACGTCCTTTTATTTTTATAAAGAAATCATTCTTTAATAAGAGCATCAAATAAGCAGTTCAATTCACGCTGTGTCCGGACTGCACAACTTTTAGTCCACAACAAATACTAAAACGGGATTGGAATGCTTATATACAACTGAGCTCCATATCTTGCAAACGAAGTTGCTGTTGATTTGTGCGGATCTATCCGGATAAAAGTCAAACGGATTCGGCTAACCCAAATTCTTTCGCGGATATATACGGATATCCGCTCTGTTTCTGGATTAGAAAATTTATCCGAATCCGGATCTGGATCTGTTCTGCCTATTTAGAAAATTATCCGAATCATATCCGGGTATTATCCAAATCCGAATCATCCGAATTCGGATCCCACGTGGATACGGATCGGATTCGGAACGTATAATTCATATCCGTTTACACCCCTAAATTCTCACGTAATAAAATCGTTATAATATAAAGTAAAAGCTGCCGCAAAATAAAAATTATACTATTATTCTTGTTTGGAGTACTCATGGTGTAACAAAAAGTATTCGAAAGTTTTTTGTTTTTTGTTAATAGCTTTTGAATTCAGTAGGCTGGAGATAAATAACTTTTGAAAATCAAAATATTGAATAAGAGATATAATTTTTAGAAAGTAAAATATTGGAGATAGTGATTTTATTTTCTACGATTCAAAAAATCCATGAATGGAATATTAATACTAATTTTGTTTCAATTAGTGAATAGAGAATTAAATTTATGGCAGATATTTGATTTCAATGAAATTTATTGCTAATGACATATCAATGAGAGCAATAAATTTCCATGATTATGCGGAGGATATATAAGGCATATATTGAAGGATATATTCAGAGCAATAAATTTTATTTAAAAAATTAATATGCAAAATGTGATTACTGGCGTGACATTTGTTGATTTGATTATATGCAAAATTGTATTTTCATAGTAATTAATATATGTTTTATCGGGTATTTATATGGGTATCGGGTCGGGTTCGGTTATGGGTCGGATAACTAAATCAAACCCATATCCTATTCATTACAATATCGGTTCCGGTTCGGATCTGGATCAGATATTAAATTATTAATTTTGTAACTGTACCCATAATTTAACCGGTTATATTTTTTAAACCATACCCTACCCAAATTAACCAGATCTGGGTCGGTTCCGAGTCAGATCCGGTTCGGTTCCGGATCGGATCCGAGTAATCGGATAAAAGTAGCACCTCTAGATGTGTCACACACGAAGAATCGAAAGTCATCATCCATGACTGCCACTCCTCGCCATATGGTGGCCATGCATCATTCCAAAAGACAGCATTAAAAATCCTTCAAGCAGGTTTTTATTGGCCTGACATCTTCAGAGACGTTAAGGATTATGTCTTCCGCTGTGACACATGTCAACGGACGGAAAATATATCTAAACGTGATGAGATGCTGCAAAATTCAATCCTAGAAGTAGATATTTTCGATGTTTGGGGAATTGATTTCATGGGACCATTCCCAAGCTCAGGTAACAACAAGTATATCCTCATAGCAGTCGACTATGTCTCAAAATGGGTGGAAGCAATTCCAGCACCCTCAGCAGATGCAAATGTAGTTAAGCGACTGTTCCAGAAGATCATATTTCTAAGGTTTGGCATCCCTCGAGTAGTGATAAGTGATGGAGGATCGCATTTCATCAGCAATCAATTCAACAATCTTCTGAAGAAATATGGCATCACACACAAGGTGGCAACTCCTTATCATCCACAAACCAGTGGGCAAGTAGAAATTTCAAACAGAGAGATCAAGAACATCTTGCAAAAGACGGTGTCTTGGTCCAGATAAAATTGGGCACTCAAACTAGACGAAGCACTTTGGGCCTACAGAACCTCGTTCAAAACTCCGATCAAAATGACACCCTATAAACTGATCTACGGAAAGGCTTGTCATCTGCCGGTGGAATTAGAACACAAGGCATATTGGGCAATCAAAACGTTCAATTATGATCTTCGGGACGCAGGCAAAAAGAGGCTACTAGATCTGAATGCACTAGACGAACTGAGACTCCATGCATACGACAATGCAAAGATGTATAAAGAACGGGCGAAATTCTACCATGACAAAAAGATAAGAAAAAGGGAGTTCAAGGAAGGCGACATGGTGCTTCTCTTCAATTCACGACTCAAACTCTTTCCCGGAAAATTGAGATCCAGATGGACGAGACCATACAAGGTCACTTACGTGTACCCTTATGGGGCAGTCCAAATCTGGAGTCAAGAAATCGGGTATTTCAAAGTGAATGGCCAGAGGTTGAAGCACTACATCGCAGGAACAAATGATGAGCATAAGGAGACATATTCCTTCGGGAATCAGCCAAACGATGGATGAGATCAAAAAGTCAAGCTAATGACTTTAAACAAGCGCTTCTTGGGAGGCAACCCAATGCCACTTTTGCTTTCTTTTTCATATAAAAATTCAAAAAAAAAAATATTTCATTTGATCCTAAACTATTATACTGATCACAGGGTTACTAATCTTACCTACAGGAGGAGATGCTGGAAGAATTTGGTCGAAAAATTCGAAGCCCGTCATGAAGATTTACTCTCTGTTACTGTAGGGAGCAGAAAGTTGCACAGCTGGTATGGAAGATGTGTGCACATGTATTTAAATGTCTCATGGTTCAATGCCCTCGATTGGTTAAAGAACATCGAATCTGAAACATTCATTTCTTTCTTTCTGCTATTCCTTCTGGTTCACCCTTGACAGACCTACTGTTCATAATCAGTCTATCGAGAGAGTTTAATGATTGTGGGGACGTTTAACTCCCAGTGGGCGCAAGCCCCCGCTGTTAATTACTTCAGATGGCCCTCCCAAGTCATACTGAATACCTCGTTCATTTCAGGATTTATGCCTATTTGTTATGAATTAAATAATGGGCTAAAAAGGGAACTCATGTATGGGTTTGGGTTTGATTTGGTTTTCTATGCATTTGGATATGTGTGTGTGTGTGTGATTTCACATTAAAATAATATTTATCGCATTTTTAAAATAGAAATTTGGATATTTGAGAGGTGTATGTACAATGTTTGTTTACATTTGATTTATAACATATTCATTTACATTTTTATTAATCATTTACATTACATTAAGAAATCATTTAATTTTGGACAAGGGTATTTTCGTCGTTTCAGAACTTGGCTGATCCTTGGACATGCTTAATTTTGATTTAGAAACATGGAGAATTTGATTTGGGTTCGTTTGGAGGTGGTTTGAGTCAATTTGGACTTGAAATGAAGAAGTTATGGCCGAAAAGGACTTATTCGTAAGTATTTATGTTTTTTCAGGGGCTTATTTACAGAGCTGGAAGGGTGTGGATTTGTGATTTGGGTTTTAGACAAAGTTTTATGTGAAATTGGGCCTTTAAGAGCTTATTTGAGAGGGTTTTATGCTGTCAGGGACCTTTTTGTAAATTTACAGGGACTTCGCTACAAATATCGAAAAATCAGAGGGGGTCTTTTATAAAAAGGATATTGATTTATAATTTTATTTATTGTCTGGGCTTTGAGATTTGGATTTTCGGGTCTTTTAGATTGGTGTATTGGGCTTTAAGATATGGGCCGAGCTTCAAGATTCGTGCAGGCTATTTGATTTGTACATTGGACTTTAAAACCCGTGCTTCCATTCAAACCTCATTCCGGCGCCAGAATTGAAGGCCTCCAATTGCTTTAAGATCCGTGCAGATAACATATGTTTTATTTGATTTCTACTTATACTTAACAATTAAATCTTTAAAAATTCATATCAATTTGAAACCAAGTCAGAAAAATATGAACTTTATGTCTATTTTGTGTATTTTGAAATTTTCTATCTAATTATGATGTTTATTTCCTGATTTGATTTTTTTTCATTCGGTACTGCCCATTTACCAACAGCAGCCCCTTTTTTATTTAAATGCTGATTTTTCTATTTTTGAACCTGAACTTTGAAAATTCGTATAAAATCGAAATATAGTCAGAAAAATGCAAACTTTGTGTCCATTTTGTGTGTTTTGAAGTCCTCTATCTAATGGTGAAGTCCATTTTTCATTTTGGTCCCTGTACCAGTCCAGAAGGTTCTGTTTACCAGAGAAGGTCATTTTGACACTTTTGAGTGCTTTTCTTGTGTCATTGGTGCATGCTTTGTAATTTGATATTGGTCCACTGTTCCAGAGGGTATTAGGGACTGATTTAGAGCATTTACAACTAATTCCATGAATTAAACATCATTTTCATGGACTTTCATAGCCCTTGTTGCTATATCTTTGGTACCAATAAACAAAAGGAAAAGGAAAAAGAAAAAAAATCCAAAAATTCCAAAATGATGCTAAAAATCTGCCAACATGTGGTTTTATGCAGGGAAGCCCCTGATTTTGTTTAAAATCATGTTTTTGATATTTTGAAGGACATGTCATTAAGATTTCCTTAGATTTAGAGATGCAAACATCCAACTTGTCATTTGTTTACACTTCAAACCTTCCATCCTTCACCATTTGTATATATTTGAAATATTTAATTTCTTTTAGCATATTTGCTTAGGAAATCAAATATTCTTCCATACACAAATGGGTCCAAAAGGGGAGTCATTGAAATATCATGGGTTTAAAGCATAAATAACATATCATAGCTAATGCTAATGTTCTTTTTTTTTTATGCTTTAGACCTCAATTTCTCATTATTTGCACATAGTTTTTAATTTTGCCAATATTCATGCATGTGAATGCACTAATTATTGACTAAATCAATCCCTTTGTACAAATAAGCCCTTTGATCATTTAGGTTGAGAGAATAATAGGGGAAACCTCATGGCTCAACCCTACTACCTCTTGTGTTTAATTAATTTTTTTTATTGTCACTTCATTATTCTTTTAACCTCCTCACAAAATAATTAATATAGTTTTCATTTGAAGGGAGACCTCATGACTCAACCCTCATACTTCTACTATTTAATTATTTTTTGAAGAAACTAAAAGAATTAGATAAAGAAAGAAATATCAAAGATTAAAGCTTTATTATTTTTATTTTATAAGATCCAAGTAAAAGAGATGATAAAAAAATTAGTATGTGTATATATATTAATATCTCTCTCTCTCTCTCTCTCTCTATATATATATATTATATTTTTTTTTAAGGTAAAGTAAAAAAGCAAGAGAAAAATCACATTTTTAGTATTTTTTCATTATTATTTCATAAAAGATGCAAGAAAAGGAAGAAAAAGAAAAGTATATTTTTATTTGATCATCAAGTTACATATTTCATTTTTGTTCATCCTATGATGAACTAGAAACCATGTAACTCTCACATTCATGATTTTCAAAGGTTTAGAAATAAAAAGAAAGATGAAGAGATGAGGGATAAGGCTCAAGTAATGAAGAACAAACAAGGAAAATCATCAAAACCCTTCTTTATTTCGACTAAAACAAAGTATTTACAGATCATTGCTCATCAAGAGCCTTACATCACATAGGTATTGATTACCTCTTAAACTTGCTTAAGAAAAATGGAGTTTTCTCACTTGTTTCTTGCAAAAAGCTTTCTGGAGAAGATGAAGTCTATCAGGAGTCTTCATTTGGGGTGCCTTATATTGGGCAATATTAGGGTTTTCGGGTTTTGAGCTGCTGATGTGTTTTTTTCTATGCACACCAGGTGCTTGATCAAGGGTCTGGATCACTTGGCTTCATACCTTCATGCTTACATGGCATATGCTGTTCAATTATCTTCATACACATTATATTTGATTGGTTGTATCATTTACAGCCCTTGGATCATCATGAGGTGTAGCACACGGCCTCTAAGCCCTTGATTAACCGGCCAAAAATGGAAATATTCAATTCACATGTTCCCAGCGCCTGGGAAGAAGATTCTTCTGTTTTGGGCACTTATGGGGAGTGTATGACGCGTGTCTTGGGGACCAGGGAGCCAATGACCAGCTGTATAGGTCGATTTGTATTGAACCGGCGGTATACCGGGCTTAGAGTGCTCCTTCCTTGTTTAAAGCATCTTTGGGTGCACCAACTTGACAGATAGTATGATTGCTATCCCCCAAACATGTGCTAAAGCATAATATAACCTCTAGACAGTCGGGCATGTACACCCGACATAACTCATTTCTGACCCAAATCGGGTTCATGGTGCACATGAAATTAATTCCCTTTATTTCAAATTGAGGCTCACGTGACCATCGTATAGTCATATAGTGTGGTCTTGCAAAGTCTCGAAGCTTGAATTGAGCTCCACCATTCATTTTACATTTTCACCCCTTTTCTTTCTCGGCTTCCAGTTGAAGTCTATTAAAACAACCGAGTTTATAGTTTCGGTCAAGAAGAAAGGGGTAGAGGTGCTCCATAAACTCAGGTAAAAGTTCATACAAAGCCCTGACCTTTAAACCCGAACTCAAACTTCATTTTTTTTTTGTTGAAATCGGGAAGTAGAAAGGAGGAAGAGAGAGCTGACCAAAGGGGCCCACTGTCGGTCTCTCTTATGGGAGACCAATCATGTTTTAAGGTTTTATGCTTATTCTTCTTTGAGCTCGGTCTTTAGTGAACCGTGCATGGAATAAACAACGGTGTATGAACACCATGTCCATCTCCGTTGAAGGGGTCGAAATGCCCATGTTTAAATTCCAGCGACATATGGTCGCGGGTGCGTGGTCTTGGCGCACCATGGACCATGCGGCTGCTAGCTCGGTCCATATGGTTGACTCTTGGTGCTCTGAGTCCACCCGAATCAGGAGTACAGCGAAGAGAGGCTTGTGTAGCTGACATGTGGGCCCTATGTTACTGGGATTTGTTTAACAACCCCAACTCGCACCCAGCAACCATTTGAATAGGGATTTTGCTAAGTACCACAGGGGTTTACACACAGTACATTATCCAATCACTGTTTTATTCATATGGAATTAATCTCCTGATGATCTTGGTCAAATTACACACCAAAATTCATAATTTTATATGTAGAATGCTGTTATGAATTTTAATATGCTATACCAATTTATTTTGAAAAGCTTGAGTGCACCCTTGGCATTTTAATTGCCTAATATTGCTACTTGCCATGTCAGATATTAAATAGCAACTTTTTCTGGGTCAAACAAATGCCCCCCACCTGGGTGAGGTGTGAAGACCTTAGGACTGAACAGCTTAGCCAGGTGCCCCCAGTGTTCCTCTTGAACTTTATGAAATTCTTTCTGAGCTGTTTTTCTTGTCTGAATCTCAGGTGTTGGAACTCCATTTTGGGCATTGAGCTCGAAAGCAGGTCTGGTCATCTTCTTCGATCATCTCCACTTCAAAAAGGTATGTTATCTCTATCTCATCTTGCTAATACTTGCATGGTTGGGTGAGGGCTGAATGTACGTTCTTCGGGGTTTGCCTGAGCAATCGGTCCCTTGCTCATACATTGGGGGCTTCAGACAGTGACTGTACTCCAAACTCACATTCATCGGGGAAAACCTGTCTAACCGAGGAGGGATTACAGACAGGAGAACTTCATCTCTGATCTAGTATGGGAACCATGCGGGTAACTTGCAAAATTGAGAGTTCAGATAAAATGGCCTTCCGGTCGTAGGCATAATCTCGGGTTTTGATCCAGTTTGTCTTGTGTGCTTCTCTTTGGGGCCTTTGGCTAACCAGGGTTGGTTTTGGCTGTATCTTGGGGTCTTCTAGGTCATGTCTGGTTGGGACTTGGTTTTGGTTTTAGTTTGGGGTCTTTTGGACTATTGGTGTAGTTTAAAGTCCTTTCGGACCATCGGTGTAGTTTAAGGTCGTTTCGGACCACTCCCTCTTTATGGGTTTTAGTTTAGGGTCTTTTCGGACCATTCCCTTTTTGTACTCATACTTACAACTGTCTGAAGTTTAGGTTGGCACTACAGTTCAGAGACTGGTTTGACTGTCGTCTTCAGTTATGCCTCGTGATCAAGGTACATGTCTCCTTATCTCTTCTGTGTTTATATTTGCACGGTAACGTGATAGGGTTTTAACAAGGCTTCGTTTTTGTTGCAGGAGTTCCATTTACTAGACATGACCCCTTACCGGTGGGACCCTTTCCTGTGAGAGGGAGGTTTCCTGGTGATCCTATTGATTGGACACCAGAGACTATCTTGAGAGTGGGTGTTACTCATCGGGCTGGACCTGTATTGCAGCAGCAGGATTTCCACTCATTTCTAGGTGATAGTCTCTACCCTACTTCATCGGATCGGACGCCGCATTCTCTACATCTTTTGGGCTTGAGTATGGTGGGCACCGGGGCCCTTCCTTGGGTTCCCGGGTATCTTCCTCCGGGCACCTTGAGGATAGAGGCAGGTTTGGTTGACTGGGTGAGGTTTACATTGCAGAGGGAGAGAGTTGTTCTCGAGAGAGCGGGCATCTACCACGCGGTATTTCTTTCTCTCTTTGAGTATACTTGGGACCCATCATTTTTTCAGGCTCTGGCGGAGAGGTGGAGGTACACCTCTAACACAGTCATTTTGGCAGATCGAGAGTTGACTATCTCTCCTATAGAGTTTCATAGATTGTCTGGTTTACCCATCTTTGGTGACCCTTATGACGAGTACCTCCCTAGTGATATGGCATTGGCGCAGAGATCACCGGGGGGTGATTTTGTTTACATGTGCTCACTCAGGCGATTATTTGACATTTATCACACACTTGCCCGTGCGGGCGATGTGACCTTTTATACTTGGGTTCGCTATTTTACCGACCGAGTCAGGTACCCGCGTCAGTCTTTCGCTCATCCTCTGGACCCCTTCAGCACTGGGAAGGCAGAGATCTTTCACAGTGGTCCTATCGCGGAGGCATGTCACACCCGTTATCGACATTCAGGGCGAGAGCTCATATTGACTGCTTTCTTAGCTTTATGGCTTTGCCGTTTCGCCATCCCTAGTCAGCCAGTTGGCATCATCAGACCTGAGACTTTTGTTATGGCGAGTAGGTTGGCGCACGGGGAGCTAATTTCTTTAGCTATCCCTGCTTTAGCTAACCTCTTCAAGGGTATGAGAGTGGTCTCTTCCTCATGCGACCCCTCTTTTTGTGACGAGGTCATTCCTTACCATTACTTGTTTGGCTGGGCTCACATGTACTGGGCAGGGTTGTACACTCCAGTGATGGATAGTGGTTTGCGACATCACCTGCCCTTATTGGCTGAGATAGCTGGGGCTAGAGTCAGCCACCTATCAGCTCGGCAGGCGCGTGCTTTGCTTCGCGACAGTGATGATTATCTCCGGTTTCATGGCGGGAGACAGTTTGCTTGTCGCAATGAGCGGCTTGAGGATCTTGTTTTGTTTGACGGGGGTCCTGAAGGAGACCATTGCGAGAGTTTGAGGTTGGGATCTGCGGAGGCTGGGTTCTTGGTTAGCCTTCGTCATGGGCTTCTTCCTTTGAGCTTAGAAGACATGGTGGTCTTAGAGCCCTACATGCCACACCGATGTGCACATCAGTTTGGCTTAGACCAGTGCATTCCTGCTGATGTCCCACTATCTGATGACATCCATGCTGATTTAGCAGGGGCAGCCAGGTGTTGGGTATCATTCTTTCGCATAGAGACACAGGCGCGTTTTGTCATGCCTCGAGCTTTTAGACTAGTGACCTTCACTGTCTTATACGAGCAGTGGTATAGAGATATGGTGCAGGTCTGCCATATTGAGCCTTTGGGTAGATGGATGGAGAGGGTCTTGCCCGGGCCAGATGATCATGTCGGCCCGAGGACTGTACCTCCTTTCGAGAGGGTTCCTGGCATGTGCAGCCGGGATAGTCGTTTCTCTACTCCCAGAGTTACGAGTAGGGCTCCTTCCAGAGCTGGTATGTTTCTTTCATTGAGATTTACCTTCCACGTATCTCGCTCAATTGTACTAAACATTTGTCTATTTTTTGTTGTTAGCATTCCGCATTCCGGAGAGCGGAACAGTGACTTCCTTTGGGATCCCTAGCAGGATTCTTCAGCGTTCTGATTCTCCTCCCAAGAAGGTTTCTCGCGTGAGAAAGAGGCACAAGGCTAGTACTCCTGCCCTAGTCACAGAGGCAGATGTCCTGTCAGGTATCATTAGCTTACCCCATTTCTCTCACTTCATTGTTTTTTATTCATTTCTGTGATCCATATTTGTCTTTGCAGGGTCAGGTTCAGGTGATGCAGGTTTATCTGATGCTAGGGCAGGGGAGGTCACCGGCTGCCCCCAGGATATTCCTGCGGCTGCGGAGCCATGCTTGGCTATGGTGCCTTATGGCACCTTCCTTTAGGTCACATTTTGTGGATTTGTTGTGAGAATGCGTGCCTTCGAGCCCATTCTTTGTATATGTATTTCGGTTTTGGTTGATCATGTTTGGATGCATGTGTTTGCGGTTGATGTTTGCTTTTGTAGCTTTCCATTCTCCTTTTTTGTTTCTCTTTTTGGTTGATTTATTCGAATCTTCTCTAACCGGATTCTAAGCGATCAAATAAATTCGTCTAAATCGGTTTTCTCCCTTATTCTCCTCCTTTCTCTTTTTGTCTACGAGTTCTTCAAGCTTTCTCCAACCGGGTTCTAAGCGATCGAATAAACTTGCCTAACTCGGTTTTTCTCCTAAACCTTTCAAGTTTTCTCCAATCGGGTTCTAAACGACCAGATATACTTGTAAAGTCAGGGCTCCATCAGGCTCTAAGGGACAAGGCATCTTCATTGGACTCAAGCTGTACCTCAAGCCTTCTGCGTCTATTCAATCGGGTTCTAAGCGATCAAACGTCTTCAGTTGGCTTAGGTTCGGTTTTCTATTTTCATGATTCATGCGCCGCTCCCACAAAAAGGCTACCGGCGATATGGAGACCCGTTAAGGTCGAACATTCATTCATGCTGCCCACACAAAAGAGGCTACCCCAGCATGTATGACTACGTAAAAACCGTCCCACTTAAGGGTAACATCGGTCATACGGGACCCGTTAAGGTCGAACATTCATTCGTGCTGCCCACACAAAAGAGGCAACCCCAGCACGTATGACTACGTAAAAACCGTCCCACTTAAGGGTAACACCGGTCATACGGGACCCGTTAAGGTCTGATTCTCACACACAATAGCCCCACAAAAAAGGCTACCCCGACATGTGTGACTATGTAAAACCGTTCTGCTCAGAGGCTTCATTGGTCATACGGAACCCGTTAAGGTCGAATCTTCATTCATGCTGCCCACACAAAAGAGGCTACCCCAGCATGTATGACTACGTAAAAACCGTCCCACTTAAGGGTAACACCGGTCATACGGGACCCGTTAAGGTCAAATCTTCATTCATGCTGCCCACACAAAAGAGGCTACCCCAGCATGTATGACTACGTAAAAACCGTCCCACTTAAGGGTAACACCGGTCATACGGGACCCGTTAAGGTCAAATCTTCATTCATGCTGCCCACACAAAAGAGGCTACCCCAGCATGTATGACTACGTAAAAACCGTCCCACTTAAGGGTGACATCGGTCATACGGGACCCGTTAAGGTCTGATTCTCACACACGATAACCCCACAAAAAAGGCTACCCCGGCATGTGTGACTATGTAAAACCGTTCTGCTCAGATGCTTCATTGGTCCTACGGAACCCGTTAAGGTCGAATCTTCATTCATGCTGCCCACACAAAAGAGGCTACCCCAGCATGTATGACTACATAAAAACCGTCCCACTTAAGGGTAACACCGGTCATACGGGACCCGTTAAGGTCAAACATTCATTCGTGCTGCCCCCACAAAAAAGGCAACCCCATCACGTATGACTACGTAAAAACCGTTATGCTCAGAGGCTTCATTGGTCATACGGAACCCGTTAAGGTTAAATGTTTATGCTTCTCCATGAGATTGATGCGACATAGTGAAGCGACGCTTCTCTTACGAGTGAAGCTTAGCTTGCTTGTCATAGGTTTCATTCTAGTGCTTGAAAGGTATTCTCTGGTTTTGGGTTCAGCTGTCACCCGTGGGACGTATGTCAATGGGGTATGCCAAATTATGCTTGGGTCTTATGGTATTCGCTTGTCATTCATGGGATTTTGGGGTGTTTACTTGCCAAATTATGGGTTTTAGTCTTTGGAGTCAAGGGTTTTTTGTTCTTAAATTCTAGTTTGGATTGTGGCCCGTGGGGCATTGGTCTATAAGTATATCATTCATGGGTGTTGACTTGGCTCGAGGCTTGCTTCTGCAGAGATTAGTTTGGTGAGAACCCGATTAGGATTACTGCCTTTGGGGTTCTCAGTTTCTCTTATTTTGGGCCATAATAATTGTTTTAGTGCTCACGTGGCCTAGGCACAACATCAAAGCCTTATTTTGTTCGGCACAAATATATAAAGCCTGCTCGTCATTTTAGATAACTGGCTAGACGAGCGTACCAGTGACAATTGTTTTGAGGGCACAATCTTGACAAAGCCCGTTTTGTGCTTGAGGCTTTCTTTGTGGGCCTTACATCTCTCCACTCTTTTTACATTGTGGTGGGATTTAGGTGCATGCGTGCGCTTGTTTGAGGGTGGCGTCTTATTCACTCCTCTCGTGCCTTCTTGAATAGCCTATGTGGCATCAATCCTTAGGCAAGGGTATCGCGGGAAATGCGACCACCATTGTTTTGAAAACTTTGTTTTAAAAGGGATTTTGTGCCTTCAGAATTTAAATAGTCTAAACGACCACTTTCTTTAATCTTTTGATTTTATTTGAGATATCATCATTAGGCACTCCATTGTTTAAAGGATAATGAAGAAACCTTGTCTCTCCTTTTTTCAAACTGGGAGGAAAGACAAAACCAGTGATAGTTGTTTCAAACGGGCACAACACCAAAGCCCATATTTTGTTCAAAGTACAAAATATAAAACTTGTTTGTCCATATTCAGAACTGGCTGGACAAACTTTGCCAGTGTTAATTGTTTAAGGGTACAAACTTAACAAAACCCATTTTGTGGCGAGAGGCCTTTATGGATTTTGTGGATAGTTGGGGGACCTCACTTTTCGCTCGAGACGATTTCACTCATGCTGCGATTTGGTCCTTTTATTCGTAGAGGTTTTCGTTTATGCATTTTTATTAGGATATTTTGTTTGTGGACTTTGGAATTTAGGTTTTATTAGGCTTTTAGGTATTTGTGGAATTTGTTTGGAACATTTTATTCGTGGATATTAGACTTTAGGTTTATTGGAAATTTGGATATTTGTGGAGTTTTCGATCTTAAAATTTGGAGATCGTGGAGTAGAATTTGAGGAGGAGATCCCGTGGGATTCTCATTTCATGCCAACATGCACAGAAGCATTTAGACATAAACACACAATCATCAAGCAAACATAAACATTGTCCATGAGAAAGGAAAATCAACTCCTAAAAGCATTTAACATAAAAGGCTTGTTGCCCCCTGTTAGTAAGGAGTGGCCTTGGGCCCCACATGTTTGGCGGGCCTTCTGTCTTTGCCCGATGTGGTTGGTTCAGAGGGCAGTGACAGATTTGGTGACTCAGAGGATTTTGGATTCTCTGGTGCTGGTGGTGGAGGAGGTTTGCTGACGGAGCTTTCTGCATCATCAGGCGGAGGCATGTCTCCATCATTTTCATCCCATCCTTCGACTTCCACATCCACAATTTTACGGATGGGATCAACGGTCAGCCACAACTGATGCGGGATGGTATTGGGTGGCCCGCAAGCGATCAAGAGCCTGAGCGTGTCATAGTTGTTGTTGGAGAAGTATGGGGCGATCTTAAGAGGATACCCGAATCCTGCCACCAAAGTATGAATATCAGCATAATTCCATAAGTGTAAAGGTACCTTGCGGAGTCTTACGCGCGCACGGTAATTGAGGGGGTTGTCATGGCCTCATTGGCTAGAAGTCCATCCTATCATTCGAATGTCGGTGGGAATGACACCGGGGACGTCGGCTTCTAAGGTGAGTGAGCCCAATGAAAGGATGCCCCTTTTTATGTCATCACTTGGGCATATGAGTATGTAGTCGGCCTCGATTTCATCGACTTCCTCAATGATTAGGCTTGAGAACTCGCAGTTGAGTTGGTTTGAGAAGTAGTGACCGAGGCGGTACTTGGTGTACTCGGTTTTCCTTCCTCCAGTGACATAGATAAAGATGGATCGCCATAACCATCGGCTTCCTTGCTGCAGTGCGTCCTTGTTGGAGAAGTCGACGGTGAGAGATCCTGGGCCTGGATATAGGCCATATCCCATTTTCACCGTCGGCGTGAGTGCCATGGTCTCCCAGTTGTAGGGAATTGTCCTTTGAGCAGCCATTCGCGCAGAGTCTGATTAAGGTAGAGGAAGTTTGTGACTCAGGGATGTCGACTTCTTTCAAGGGCAGGGTATATATATCATTCCCTTTTCGAGCGCATCGATGCCCGACGTACCCCTTCGTGCGCATTATTGTCTTCATCATGGCTATAGTGGGGTGGTTTTACAAGTGACGGTTTACGAGTCACTTTCATATTCTTGGCAGAAGTCGCTTGAATCACCATCCTTAGGTTTCTTTGATGATCCACGCTTTGAATGAGATTTAGAATTTTCGCCTTTCCTCTTGGAAATTTGATTGGCTTTTTCCTTCTTCTTTTGTTTCTCATCCTCTATGATATACTTGCAGGGGGTGCAGAACCAATCGAAGAACCTTTTATCATACCCAGAATTTATCTTCCTTCCGGTGGCGCATTCGGTACATGAATACCTAGTACATCGGTCGCAATTGAACATGACGTAATAATCGTCTACTTCATCGCAACTCATGCATTTGCCTTTCTTCGTGTGGCCACCGCTACTATGATCCTCTTCTTCTTGAGGTGAATCATATTCTGAATCGGTGGACCTTTGAGATGCCATATAGCACTCAGCTTCTTGTTCTTCCTCTGAATTTTCTGAGACTTCACTTTGGATTCTCCGACTTTGGGTTTGACTTTGCATCCCAGGTGCTTGGTATTCTCGAAGATACTTCCCTTTAATAGGTGGTGCGAACTTGCTTCCATTGGTCTCTCGCAACCTATAGGTGTCTCGCCCTAAGGCTTGCTCAACGATGTATGGTCCCCTCCATTCAATTTTAGCGTGACCGTCTTTGGATGGTTGAGACTGGCTGAGCATGGATACCATGTCCCCTACTTCGAATTGTGAGGGTACTTCGTCTTTAGAAATCGATTTTATCTTTTGCTTCCCCTTATCTTTGCCGGGAATAGGTGCACGAGTCCCTTCTAGATAGGCTACCACAGTGAGTGGTAAGGTTCCTTCTTTTCTTTTCTAAAAAGTCCTTAAAGACCCAGCAGTCATCAATGGTGTGACCAAGGATACGGTGATATGGGCAGAAATCAGGTTCGTTCACCCTACTCGCTTGTTCTGGGCGTTTGCATACTGGCAGGTTGAGACCCTTTTGCATCATTAGGTCGAAGGCTTTAGCAACTTTATCTCGCCCAAACGAGTATGTTTTGTTCTTAAGTTCTGCCAACGTACTCTTTTCTTTTGGCATTACTGGAACGGCTCTCTTCGATCCAAAGATTGTGTTTGCCGAATCTGTACGGGTTTGTCCCCTTGTGGATTGGAATTTCAAATAATCCTTTAGGAGTTGAGCCAGCATGCCTTCGAGTGGAAAAGACTCAGGCGCTGGTACTGGGAGCAGCGATCCTGCTTTTCCTTCGCCCTCCTTCGGTTCCGGTACCCATTTACCTTTGAAACAACGTAGGCAGCTCCATCTTGGGGTTTCATTACTATTTTGAGGATGTTCTCTAAACCTTGTGCAAGGAGGATGGCATATGGCCCCACATTCGACACACGAAGTCATTTCTGTGACCTTTCCCGGTCTATCGCATACACTGCATGCGACAAACGACGAAGTCATTTCTTCAGTTTCTATTACATGACATGAAGCTTTGGATGTTCTTTGGTTATTGTTTGGTTGTTGTTGCCTAGGCTCGGAGTGTACATCCAAACCTTTCATTTGTCTCAATAGGTCTTGGAAGGAGCGCGTTCTGGTCGGATTCGGTATGGGTTGCTTTGGTGAGGCATTAGTGAAGGAATTTATCCCTCGACCTCTTCCACGGCCTCTGCCACGACCACTTTTTAAGGCCATTTCTAAATTGGCATGGGCAGCTTTCTTTTGAATTCGCCTCAGATCACAAGTCGGTGACTCGTTATCGCTGCCACTGTCGCTGAAGTATTGTGTAGGACGACACTTGGAGTCATCATGTTCATCATCAGATTCTTCATACCCGAGCCCTCGAGTGTTTCTTGGCTTTCCATCCGGCCCTATGATTGTAGGATTACGGTGAGCCAATATCTGATCGAATCGTTTTGTCATAGCGTAGGTTGGAGACATGGGACTCATGTTTGCAAGAATCCTGGTTAGGCTTTTGGGACAATATGGTAGAAGAGGTACATCTACTTTGTTGTACATGGTTTCGTCTTCTAAAGGCCATTCATCGTTGTTCAGTACCAAAGACCGATTTCTACCATCGGACGCTCTATAGAATACAATAGGCTTGTGCCTGAAGATCCCTTCTTCGGTAACCTCTTCTTTAGGCGGTACTATGAATACTACCATCTCTTGGATTTGGTTCACTTCCCTTGGTGTGAGCTCCTTGTGATGGTTCTCAGGTATCCTCTCAATCATCAATGAGGACTGACCTGCCTCTTCCTCGTCTTCTAAGGGTATTATGTATGACGGGAGTATCCTAGCTTCATCGGCTTCCCCCTCTGACGAAGAGTCAGTATCGGCTCCATATAGCCTTATTTTCTCGTCTCGCTGTTTCTTCGAACATTCTCCTTTTAGAGCAGGTTTATCGAAGAAGTATTTGGCATCTTTCAGCCCTATTTCGTGCACTTCAAACGGCTTAATTTCTCCATTGATTTGCTTGACTTGACCACCCTTTATGTACTTTATACATTGATGCAAAGTTGACGGGACGGCATTGTTATTATGTAGCCTTGGTCGACCTATCAATGCGTTGTATGTGGTTTTCGCATCGATGATATAGAATTTCATCCATCCTTGAATACCACCAATATCGAAAGGCAAGCTAACGGCCCCCATGGATTGCTCCGTTTTGTGGTTGAACCCATGTATAGTGATCTTATCCTTTGTGTGGAACTTAGCGCTCAAAGTGAGACGGTCCAATGTTCGCTTAGGCATTAGATTAATGGAGGAGCCCGGATCGATTAGCATTCGGGTTACCTTTTGGCCATCACACTCACCAGTAAGAAAGAGTGGTCTATTGTGATCAGGTGTGCCTATGAGCATATCGTCGTCGTTAAAGGTGATGGTTGGGTTTTTGTTATCTACTAGCGCTATTTCTTGCATCTTCTTTTCGGCAAAGTGCGCTTGAAACTCTTCAGGATTTTAGAGCGCATATATAAGCACTTCTCTCACTTCAGCGGACATCATCAAGATATCAAACACGCTGACTGCAGCTGGTATTTTTCTAAGCTGTGCGAGGATATTGTAATCTTGCACCATGTATTTCTTAGGTGTTGGTTCATCTTGCACTACGGCTTCTTTTCCTTTTGCCTTGGCCTTTGACCTCCCAATTTCATCTTCTTGTGGTGGTTGGCGCTCAGGGATGTATGTACCCGAGCGGAGCACCGCTTGGCAATCAGGTTTCTTGGTCTTGACAAAGATGACTTCACCATCATCTGAGTCACTCGAGGAACTTCCTCCATAGACAACCACGTTACACATCTCATGGTCATCATCATTATTTTCTCGTCCTTGAGGGGTTTTACTCGTTTCCCCTTTCTCAGCTTTAAGGCCCAACATTAGGGCCAATACATCTTCCGTTAAGAAGTCTAAAAGGGTCAACGGTAGCGGAATACCTTGCTTATGATCTTCTAAAGTTTGTATGTGCTTTTCGATTTCGGAAGGTGTAGGCAGCTCTGTTATTGGGCGACTTCTTGCCCTTTTGGCTGCCATTCTTGTTTGGCTTGCGATGGATGACCCATTTTGGGGGCCTTGGCACCGTGGGGTTTAAGTTGCTATCCCATTTGACTTGGGGCTCTTTCAAAAGTTGTCTCAGCAATTTTTTAGTTTTCTTGGAGAGGTGGAACTCCCATGTTTCATTTGCGAGACTTTCAAACCTCTTTTCTTCAATCATTTCAACATGAGAGATAACTTTAACTTGTTCGTGAGGTGCGGGTTGTTGCACGGCACTTGGCGCTAATTGTAAGCGACCTTCTCGAATTCTTCTTTCTATCAAGTCTTTAAAGACCCAACAGTCTTCTATTTTATGGCTTATTACCCTATGGTATGGGCAATAGTTGGGGTGATCAACCTTATCTGCTTGATCGGGGCGCTTGCTTGGAGGCAATTCCATACCATCTTCCAAGGCTTGTCTAAATATTTTCGCTGTTTTCTCTCTTTTGAAGGAGTACTTCTTGCTTTTTTGTTCTTCCAATGATTTGGGGTAACGACTATTTTGGTTATCGCGGGGAACTGGCTGAGCGGGTTGGCTATCGACTTGCCTCGTCTCCTCATCAGAAGAGCCAGAATCCCTGTTTTCGGTTTTGTTGACTTTATTAGCTTTGACCGCGTATACCGTCTTTGATTCTTTCTTCCTCGGGAAGTCTCTTCTTGGCTTGAAGGAAGTAGATGACTTGTCTTCTATGTCCGTTTGCCCCAATCTAGATACGGTGTCTACCAGATCTTGATAACTGTTGGGGTTGGCAACGATTAACATTTCTCTCATTTTGCCAGATGTACTTCTTATGAGCAAATCAACTGCCTCCCTTTCGGGTATAGGATGGCTCGACTTGTTGCTCATATTTCTCCAGCGATTGATATATGCCAGAAGAGTTTCGTTTGGCTCTTGCTTGGCCCATGCTAAATCGGCAAGTCTTATTGGACTGCTCGCAGTGGCGAACCTATCTATGAAGGCACGCGCCATTTGGTCCCAGGATCTTATACTTCCTGGTTTTAGAGAACAATACCATTGAAACGCTGGTCCCGAAAGACTTCTAGCAAATTGGCGACAAAGGAATGCTTCCTCTCTCGAAGAATCTCCACATTGGATCATGAAGTGGCTGACATGCTGTTCTGGTCCCGTCTCATCTGTTCCACTTTCGGAGAACTTGGAGAATAAGGGAACAGTGTATGTTGGGGGGTATTTTGGTATATCGAATTCGGGAGGGTACGGTTTCCCTATTCGCAGTGCTGTCTGCTTTGGGGCGATCCCCATTTCTTGTAATTGACGGCTGATCATTTCTTGAACATCAACCGCAGTAAAGATTGGGGAGGTTTCTCGCCTTTCATCTTCCCAATGTACCCTACGTCTTTCTTGAGGGTTTGGCCTTTCTACCCTTTCAGGCCCGTTCACGGGGCTGGATTGATTTGATGTTTCTCCTCTTTCGAGTTCGGAGTTAGCGAGGCCTTTCCCTCAGATTTCAGCTATCAGCCCTTGTTCCCTTTCATGGGCTTGATGTACCTCAGCCTTAAGATTTTGTATCTCGGCTTGCATTTGGTTGAAGGCGGATAACATTTGCTCTTGCGTTTGTGCACCGGTTTGACTTTCACCAGCACATGGAGAAGTTGCCAAAACGGTATAGAAGTTACCTAACGCGGGCCCATCCATGTGACCTACATCTGAGTCACTCACGGTTTTAGGTTTGGCATTTATGGGAGGAAGGCATGCTGCATCAGACCCTTCCTCGTCGTCACTCGGATTTTCGACGATGGGGTCTTTCCCTTTTCTCACCATGCATACGGTGGGATTAGAGGGCTCGACAGGATGGTCGTCTTCCTCTTCGAGGTCTTCATTAATCGTTATCATGAAGACCATCGCTTCTTCTTCTAGTTTAGGGTGTGTTTTAGTAACCCTTCGCTTCTTTTGAGTGGCATTTGGCGCCACTATTGTCAAACTTCCAGTGTTGGGGGGGTGCGGATTTATTCGTGCCCCCAGCCTATCATGTACACTGGCCGGTCTTCTTAGAATTTGAGGGGTTTGATTTAATCCCCCGCTATTTGGGTTTCGAGAGGTGCTTGCATGCATCCCTCGACGAGGTTTTGATTTCAACGAGGCACCATCAGGTGCCCCCAGCTTTGGGGCTGAGAACATTGGTTTCGGTTTTGGAAGAAAGGCACTGTCATGTACCTCAGGTTTGGAAACTGGAAACGTCAGTCTCGACTTGATTGAGGGTTGGGCATCATTGGATGCCCCCAGCGTTTGGGCTGGAAACGTCAATCTTGATTTGACGGAAGAGGGTGTAGAGGTTTCTCGCGCAGGATGTACATAGTATCGGTTCCTAAACTGCTTCAACATGCGAAGCTGCTTGTGGGCCCTATGAATAGCCATAGCAGTGTCATCAACCATTTTGCGGTTGGTGTCCATCCTTTTCGGTTTATGGATGAACAAGACGGTTTGAGGGACTTCTCCCGCTGCACGTATGTGTGCAGTAGAAGAATTCCTCCTCACTATCCTCAGAGGGGAGAATGAGTTGCTGACGGGAAGGGCTGGTTGAGCCACCAGCTCATCCTGGTAAACGTGGAGATCCCTTTTCTTGGTGACCGACAGAGGGGTCACTGGAGTTTGGTTGGTTTTGTTTACCTTCTTAGAAGATGCGCGTTTTCTTGCGCGTCTAGTTTTGGAAAGGGGAATGAACGTCTTACCATCCATACCCTTTGGGGTGAGGAAATAGCATGCTTCCTCATCATTTTCAACTACTTCCTCGGTGATGGACCCGAGGGACAGCTGTTTGTTCATTGGAGCAGGAGCAGGGACTTCGAACGCTCTGACTTCATCAACAGGGACTGCGAAAGTCCCAAAATAAATAACTTCCTCCCCAGCTGGGAGGCTGGTCACTTGTGCGAAAGAGCGCGCATTGGTTGCTGTGTAAGCCATCCTGCAAATAAGCAAAACTCAAAATTTCATTAGTCAATTTTTTACATGTAACTTATACATAAGTGTTAGCCCGATTATTCAATCCATAGGCGTCGATATCGAATATAAAAGGAAATGACATAACTCAAGCGGTCCAATGACTTGTCGCTTGAGTGTTTTGAAGTCACTGGCTACTTTGAGTATGTTCCTTTTATCTTCGTATCGGATCCCGAACCTGTGAGGAGGAGAATGTCCCACCGGGCGTGCCAAAACCTGTAGGGCGCAGAAAGTTGCACAGCTGGTATGGAAGATGTGTGCACATGTATTTAAATGTCTCATGGTTCAATGCCCTCGATTTGTTAAAGAACATCGAATCTGAAACATTCATTTCTTTCTTTCTGCTATTCCTTCTGGTTCACCCTTGACAGACCTACTGTTCATAATCAGTCCATCGAGAGAGTTTAATGATTGTGGGGACGTTTAACTCCCAGCGGGCGCAAGCCCCCGCTGTTAATTACATCAGATGGCCCTCCCAAGCCATACTGAATACCTCGTTCATTTCGGGATTTATGCCTATTTGTTATGAATTAAATAAAGGGGCTAAAAAGGGAACTCATGTATTGGGTTTGGGTTTGATTTGGTTTTCTATGCATTTGGATATATGTGTGTGTGTGTGATTTCACATTAAAATAATATTTATCGCATTTTTAAAATAGAAATTTGGATATTTGAGAGGTGTATGTACAATGTTTGTTTACATTTGATTTATAACATATTCATTTACATTTTTATTAATCATTTACATTACATTAAGAAATCATTTAATTTTGGACAAGGGTATTTTCGTCGTTTCAGAACTTGGCTGATCCTTGGACATGTTTAATTTTGATTTAGAAACATGGAGAATTTGATTTGGGTTCGTTTGGAGGTGGTTTGAGTCAATTTGGACTTGAAATGAAGAAGTTATGGCCGAAAATGACTTATTCGTAAGTATTTATGTTTTTCCAGGGGCTTATTTACAGAGCTGGAAGGGTGTGGATTTGTGATTTGGGTTTTAGACAAAGTTTTATGTGAAAATTGGGCCTTTAAGGATTTATTTGAGAGGGTTTTATGCTGTCAGGGACCTTTTTGTAAATTTACAGGGACTTCGCTGCAAATATCGAAAAATCAGAGGGGGTCTTTATAAAAAGGGTATTGATTTATAATTTTATTTATTGTCTGGGCTTTGAGATTTGGATTTTCGGGTCTTTTAGATTGGTGTATTGGGCTTTAAGATATGGGCCGAGCTTCAAGATTCGTGCAGGCTATTTGATTTGTACATTGGACTTTAAAACCCGTGCTTCCATTCAAACCTCATTCCGGCGCTAGAATTGAAGGCCTCCAATTGCTTTAAGATCCGTGCAGATAACATATGTTTTATTTGATTTCTACTTATACTTAAGAATTAAATCTTTAAAAATTCATATCAATTTGAAACCAAGTCAGAAAAATATGAACTTTATGTCTATTTTGTGTATTTTGAAATTTTCTATCTAATTATGATGTTTATTTCCTGATTTGATTTTTTTTTCATTCGGTACTGCCCATTTACCAACAGCAGCCCTTTTTTTATTTAAATGCTGATTTTTCTATTTTTGAACCTGAACTTTGAAAATTCGTATAAAATCGAAATATAGTCAGAAAAATGCAAACTTTGTGTCCATTTTGTGTGTTTTGAAGTCCTCTATCTAATGGTGAAGTCCATTTTTCATTTTGGTCCCTGTACCAGTCCAGAAGGTTCTGTTTACCAGAGAAGGTCATTTTGACACTTTTGAGTGCTTTTCTTGTGTCATTGGTGCATGCTTTGTAATTTGATATTGGTCCACTGTTCCAGAGGGTATTAGGGACTGATTTAGAGCATTTACAACTAATTCCATGAATTAAACATCATTTTCATGGACTTTCATAGCCCTTGTTGCTATATCTTTGGTACCAATAAACAAAAGGAAAAGGAAAAAGAAAAAAAATCCAAAAATTCCAAAATGATGCTAAAAATCTGCCAACATGTGGTTTTATGCAGGGAAGCCCCTGATTTTATTTAAAATCATGTTTTTGATATTTTGAAGGACATGTCATTAAGATTTCCTTAGATTTAGAGATGCAAACATCCAACTTGTCATTTGTTTACACTTCAAACCTTCCATCCTTCACCATTTGTATATATTTGAAATATTTAATTTCTTTTAGCATATTTGCTTAGGAAATCAAATATTCTTTCATACACAAATGAGTCCAAAAGGGGAGTCATTGAAATATCATGGGTTTAAAGCATAAATAACATATCATAGCTAATGCTAATGTTCTTTTTTTTTTTTTTTTATGCTTTAGACCTCAATTTCTCATTATTTGCACATAGTTTTTAATTTTGCCAATATTCATGCATGTGAATGCACTAATTATTGACTAAATCAATCCCTTTGTACAAATAAGCCCTTTGATCATTTAGGTTGAGAGAATAATAGGGGAAACCTCATGGCTCAACCCTACTACCTCTTGTGTTTAATTAATTTTTTTTATTGTCACTTCATTATTCTTTTAACCTCCTCACAAAATAATTAATATAGTTTTCATATGAAGGGAGACCTCATGGCTCAACCCTCATACTTCTACTATTTAATTATTTTTAGAAGAAACTAAAAGAATTAGATAAAGAAAGAAATATCAAAGATTAAAGCTTTATTATTTTTATTTTATAAGCTCCAAGTAAAAGAGATGATAAAAAAATTAGTATGTGTATATATATTAATATCTATATATATATATATATATTATATTTTTTTTTGAAGGTAAAGTAAAAAAGCAAGAGAAAAATCACATTTGTAGTATTTTTTTCATTATTATTTCATAAAAGATGCAAGAAAAGGAAGAAAAAGAAAAGTATATTTTTATTTGATCATCAAGTTACATATTTCATTTTGTTCATCCTATGATGAACTAGAAACCATGTAACTCTCACATTCATGATTTTTAAAGGTTTAGAAATAAAAAGAAAGATGAAGAGATGAGGGATAAGCCTCAAGTAATGAAGAACAAACAAGAAAAATCATCAAAAAACCCTTCTTTATTTCGACTAAAACAAAGTATTTACAGATCATTGCTCATCAAGAGCCTTACATCACATAGGTATTGATTACCTCTTAAACTTGCTTAAGAAACTTCAAGATTCTAACCTAGCCTTTGTATGAAAAATGGAGTTTTCTCACTTGTTTCTTGCAAAAAGCTTTCTGGAGAAGATGAAGTATATCAGGAGTCTTCATTTGGGGTGCCTTATATTGGGCAATATTAGGGTTTTCGGGTTTTGAGCTGCTGATGTGTTTTTTTCTATGCACACCAGGTGCTTGATCAAGGGTCTGGATCACTTGGCTTCATACCTTCATGCTTACATGGCATATGCTGTTTAATTATCTTCATACACATTATATTTGATTGGTTGTATCATTTACAGCCCTTGGATCATCATGAGGTGTAGCACACGGCCTCTAAGCCCTTGATTAACCGGCCACAAATGGAAATATTCAATTCACATGTTCCCAGCGCCTGGGAAGAAGATTCTTCTGTTTTGGGCACTTATGGGGAGTGTATGACGCGTGTCTTGTGGACCAGGGAGCCAATGACCAGCTGTATAGGTCGATTTGTATTGAACCGGCGGTATACCGGGCTTAGAGTGCTCCTTCCTTGTTTAAAGCATCTTTGGGTGCACCAACTTGACAGATAGTATGATGGCTATCCCCCAAACATGTGCTAAAGCATAATATAACCTCTAGACAGTCGGGCATGTACACCCGACATAACTCATTTCTGACCCAAATCGGGTTCATGGTGCACATGAAATTAATTCCCTTTATTTCAAATTGAGGCTCACGTGACCATCGTATAGTCATATAGTGTGGTCTTGCAAAGTCTCGAAGCTTGAATTGAGCTCCACCATTCATTTTACATTTTCACCCCTTTTCTTTCTCGGCTTCCAGTTGAAGTCTATTAAAACAACCGAGTTTATAGTTTCGGTCAAGAAGAAAGGGGTAGAGGTGCTCCATAAACTCAGGTAAAAGTTCATACAAAGCCCTGACCTCTAAACCCGAACTCAAACTTCATTTTTTTTTGTTGAGACCGGGAAGTAGAAAGGAGGAAGAGAGAGCTGACCAAAGGGGCCCACTGTCGGTCTCTCTTATGGGAGACCAATCATGTTTTAAGGTTTTATGCTTATTCTTCTTTGAGCTCGGTCTTTAGTGAACCGTGCATGGAATAAACAACGGTGTATGAACACCATGTCCATCTTCGTTGAATGGGTCGAAATGCCCATGTTTAAATTCCAGCGACATATGGTCGCGGGTGCGTGGTCTTGGCGCACCATGGACCATGCGGCTGCTAGCTCGGTCCATATGGTTGACTCTTGGTGCTCTGAGTCCACCCGAATCAGGAGTACAGCGAAGAGAGGTTTGTGTAGCTGACATGTGGGCCCTATGTTACTGGGATTTGTTTAACAACCCCAACTCGCACCCAGCAACCATTTGAATAGGGATTTTGCTAAGTACCACAGGGGTTTACACACAGTACATTATCCAATCACTGTTTTATTCATATGGAATTAATCTCCTGATGATCTTGGTCAAATTACACACCAAAATTCATAATTTTATATGTAGAATGCTGTTATGAATTTTAATATGCTATACCAATTTATTTTGAAAAGCTTGAGTGCACCCTTGGCATCTTAATTGCCTAATATTGCTACTTGCCATGTCAGATATTAAATAGCAACTTTTTCTGGGTCAAACAGTTACGGACTGTATCAGTCCAATGCGGGGCAATAATCTAATACGGACCTACTTCAGACTTGGCACGGAAAAGGCAGGGTTCAACATAAAACCGCACAACGATTACGGACCGTATCGGTTGATACGGACCGTATTCAATGAGCAGAAACAACCAACTCTCTAATTCTGGCGATCCAAGGAAGATATTCGAATTTTAACCGAATTTAAACTTCCCACCATACCACCTCCTGCACATTCATCACATCCTTTCACTACCATATAAACCTTTCATCCACCTCCCTTTTTCCTGCACCATTTCATAGAATTTTTAGATAAAAATTTGCATTCTGTCCACAGAAATCCTCAAAGTCAGGCCCGTATCGACCCCGTATCAAGTGGATACGGCCCATAACAGAGACCGAAACCAGAGAAAAATGGCGCACAATAGCCCTCGTTCCTCCGACTCTTAATCCGACGATGAAAACACATTCGCGACAGCCATGGAAATCAAATTCCGTGACAAACAAGAATTCGACCGTGCTCAAACAATGCTTGATCGCACCATCGCGAACAACAAAGCGATGTGTATCAATACTCTAGATGTTTTGATATATATATTTCTGTTGATTATGATTTCTTGTTGTTGAGTCAAAATGCTTTTGTGATTTACTATCTCTTCATCTAACTTCAATGATCTAGTTTGAGTCCGTTAGGGTAGTGACAGTACTTTAATAGTAAGAGAAACTATTTGTATGAATTTGCCTCGTTGAGATTTATTAGGTTTTTGTGAAGAAAACCTTAGCGGGGAAACCATAAACCAGACCAACAAAATACGTACCAAATTCCATCACATGCGTAAAGAAAATCGCAGTGATCTGTGTAGTAATTTGGGGTACTTAAGAGATCAGACATTTGCGTAAGGAAAATCGCAGTGTCCTATATAGAATCTCAGTGAAAGATCTGTCATTCTTGCGTAACATAAATTGCAATGACCTATGTGGTGTCTTTCATTAAACAACAACAGGAAATCAGACGCAACAGGAATATATTGTTCAAGGCGAATTGAGTGGCAATGGTGTGCCGAAACCCTAGGAATTCTCATCTCTATATTTATTTTAATTACTTTTAATTGCTTCATAATTTACATTGATTACAACAACATCTCTCAATTTTAGATTTCGTCTAGCCTTTCAAAAGATTGTGATTCGATCGCTCAAAGCATTTAACCAATATTCCCTGTGGATCGACCTCGAATATACTACTCGATAGGATTGTGCGCTTGCAGTCCGAACCGATAGCATTTCCGAGTTTATAAATATTAAAAGAAACATTGCTCTCTTTTGAGTGATCAGAGTGTTCAACTGATGTGGCACTTATCATATTTGGGTGCAGGAAAAGAAAGTCAGCATTGTTTTTCTCACTTGGAGGAATTATTGTCATGCAATACTTGAAAATAATAAGTGTCAAAGTACAAGAAATAAGTTAATTGTTAAAAGAATAAATATACTTAAAATAATAAAGACTCTATTGTCCAGACATCGATAATGGAGATGTCAAGCTCATTGTACGTCATCAGGTCCCGGTGATAACGCCAAAACATATAGCGAAAATCACTATCTCTTTTTCTAAAAAATGGCGAAAAGCGAATGCAAAGTAGCCATTTTCTCGATTTATTTACCGCAAACGTATTTTTTGGTCATTTTGGCAGGTTTTGGAGAAAGTAGCATTTTAAGGGAAAAATCAGAGCAAAAATGTCATATTTAGGCGATTTCCGAATAAGGTATCAAAATGGGACATTAAATGGAGCATGCAACACCTCACACGAAGTGCACAACATGTGAAATGGTGAAAATATAAGAAAATCTGCTAAGTTAGGAGACCCTGCGACCTCCTCTATGCCGCATGGGACATACCCTAAGGCCGCATGATCCGTGGAATGTCCTAAAATTAGGCTTTTCTGATGCTTCTAGAAGAATGATCAAGCTCAAATTGATAGTGAATTATGTATGGTTTTGGCTTAAGTTTTGTCTTATTTTCTCATCCTTATGTTTAATTAATCCATGAAAAAGGTTACGGTTGCTCTACTTTATGTTTTAGTGCAGGAAACATGTTTTGGTGCTATTTTACATCAATTGGAGCAAGAATTAGGTCAATTGGAAAAGCGCAGCCTATTGGCTAAGGCTCTGGTACTGGTCGTATTCACCAATATAGACTAGAGCCTCAGTACGGACCAAAGATGGTCGAATATGCAAAAACTCCCTCAGCGACACAGGGGGAGTACGGTCCGTATTATCCAATACAGACCGTACCACACGCCCTTTGGTGAATAACTATGCCAGCTGTATCCAGATCAGATAACTTGGACTCCACTCATCTCTAGGTGCCCTTTCCACTCCTATATAAGCCCTCTGGACTGAAGAGGAAGACATCTTTGTATCTTTGGTGTAGTTTATTTTTTTAAGCAGAGAGGAGTGTGTAGAGACTAAGTAGGAGGGTACTTCGTGTATGGTTGTATCTTTCTATTATCTCTTTGTAAACATGCCGTTCCTCGGCTAAATTTAGATTCTTAGGGTTGGCAGTAAACCTTGTTACTCATGTGCTTTGATATATATTTTTATTTGATCATTGTTTAGTCTTTTGTTGTTCGATTGCTTTTGCGCTTTATCGTCTATCTTACTTGATTTTGTTTATCGGCCTAGACCGTCATGTGGTGGCCACGCATGAGAGATCATTGTTTAATAGGATAATCGAATTGGGATAAGGGAGAATAAAAATACTAGACTAGTGTGTGAAAATCTTAACGGGGGATACCATTGGTTGGAACTACAAAGAGTATACATGGGAGTCTCGACATTCGCTGACGAATGTCGCATTGTCGTGCCTTACCATGGGAACACCCAAAAAGACCAGATGAGGAACCTTGGCAAGTGAAGGCTGAGACCTTTGGGCTAGTCACAGATCTCCTTGCACTAGTCAAGACAAGCCTTAACGAGATCTCTTGATTAGTAGGGTGGTTATACGCAAAAGTGGTAATCACTAAATTTGATTATAAACCCTCATACAACAACTGAAAACCAACATCAAATAAGGTATGAATCAAAGTGGTTTGAAGTAACAATGGTGTGCCAAAACCCTAGGACTTCACATTTCGAGATCAGACATTTGCGTAAGGAAAATCGCAGTGTCCTATGTAGAATCTCGGTGAAAGATCTGTTATTCTTGCGTAACATAAATCGCAATGACCTATGTGGTATCTTTCATTAAACAACAACAGAAAATCAGACGTAACAGGAATATATTATCAAGGCGGATTGAGTGGCAATGGTGTGCCGAAACCCTAGGAATTCTCATCTCTGTCTTTATTTTAATTACTTTTAATTACTTCCTAATTACATTGATCACAACAACATCTCTCAAATTTCAGATTTCGTCTAGCCTTTCGAAAGATTGTGATTCGATCGCTCAAAGCACTGAACCAATATTCCCTGTGGATCGACCTCAAATATACTACTCGATAGGATTGTGCGCTTACAGTCCAAATCGATAGCATTTCCGAGTTTATAAATATTAAAAGAAACATTGCTCTCTTTTGAGTAATCAATCGGCACAACAGATTTTAAGAAAGCTTTATGTGATCTGGGGGCAAGTGCTAGTTTGATGCCAATGGCGGTATTTGATAAATTGAATTGTGGAGATCTATCACCAACTCGAATGGCATTACAACTGGCTGATCGGTCAATTCGATATCTTGAAGGAGTATTGCTAGATGTACCGATCAAAGTTGGAGACTTTTGGATACCTGGAGATTTTGTTGTAGTTGACATGGAAGAAGACGAACACATTCCAATCATCCTTGGAAGGCCATTCCTCGCCAGATGTGAAGCAATGATTGATGTCAAGAATGGGAAAATTTCACTAAATGTCAGAAAGAACAAGGTTACTTACGACATAAACAGAGCTTTAAAATACCCTTCTGACATCGATCGTGTCTTCAATTTGGACATCACTGATGAATTTGAAGAGGAAGAATATCCATTTGATTAATTTGGAGAGTTCATGGGTATAGAGGATCTGGATAGCTTCTTGGAAGGGAAGATGACGAAGTACAACCTGAACCAGATATCACCACTAAACCTGACGAGGTTTATAATGAAACTTGCTCAAGTTGCACTACTGTCACAGAAAAAGGAGAAGAAATGCCCGTGTCCAAAGTCCTACAACCCGTATTCCCCAATATGGTTAGTAGCGAAGAGAAGAAAAAGGAAAAGGCAGCCTCTCCTCCACAACTCGAGCTTAAACCTCTTCCACCCAACCTACAATACGAATTTCTAGGCCCAAACTGAACCTATCCGGTAATTGTCGGCTCTCAGCTTGACAAGACCCAAATCAGCAAACTCGTCAATACACTCAGGAAACACAAGAAAGCCATTGGCTACACGACTGATGACATCAAAGGCCTTAGTCCTACCATTTGCATGCACCGAATTCTGCTAGAGGAAGATCACAAACCTTCACGAGAACCGCAAAGAAGACTCAATCCGAACTTGAAGGAAGTGGTCAAGAAAGAAGTCCTGAAACTGCTAGATGCAGGCATCAATTACCCCATCTCCGATAGCAACTGGGTGAGTCCCGTCCAGGTCGTTCCAAAGAAGTGAGGCACCACAGTTGTGAAAGGAGATAATGACAAAATGCTCCAAACAAGAGTCGTTAGAGGGTGGCGAATGTGCATTGATTATCGGCGGCTAAATGTGGCGACAAGAAAGGACCACTACCCCCTTCCGTTCATCGATCAACTGTTGGAGCGACGAGCAAAGCATTCATACTTCTCCTACCTTGATGGATACTCCGGATTCTTTCAAATTCTAATTCATCCTCAAGATCAAGAAAAGACCACATTCACATGCCCCTACGGAACTTTCGCATACCGCGCATGCCCTTTGGGTTATGCAACGCCCCAGCGACATTCCAAAGAGCCATGGTGTCTATCTTTTCAGATTTTGTTGAAGAAATAATGAAAGTATTCATGGATGATTGTTCAGTTTATGGGGATACCTTCGACTCATGTTTGAAGAACTTGTCTAAAGTTCTAAAAAGATGTGAAGAAGTAAACCTCGTATTAAATTAGGAAAAATATCATTTTATGGTACAAGAGGGAGTTGTGCTTGGTCACACCATTTTCTCTAAGGGATTGGAGGTTGACAAAGCAAAAGTCGAGGTAATTGAAAAACTAACTCAACCAATATGTATTCGTGACATTCGCAGTTTTCTTGGTCATGCAGGTTTTTATCGAAGATTTATCAAGGACTTCTCAAAAATCGCAAAGCCACTCTCAAACTTGACCATGAAGGATGCCGAGTTCATCTTTGATGGAAAATGTATTGAAGCATTCAACACACTCAGGAATGCTTTGATTTTAGCCCCAATTCTCCAACCACCTGACTGGGACCACCCTTTTGAGATCATGTGCGATGCAAGTGATTACGCAGTGGGAGCAGTTCTGGGACAGCGGAAGGATAAGAAGCCCTATGCAATCTATTACGCGAGCAAAGTTCTAAATGAAGCCCAATGCAATTACACAACAACTGAGAAAGAACTACTCGCAGTAATCTTTGCAATTAACAAATTTCGATCTTACCTTGTAGGTTCAAAAGTCATCATCTATACAGATCATGCAGCAATCAAGTACCTCATCAACAAGAAGGACGCAAAACCTAGACTCATCCGATGGGTACTTCTCCTACAAGAGTTCGATATCGAAATTAGGGACAAGAAGGGCACAGAGAATTCGGTAGCCGACCACCTGTCAAGACTGAGACAACCAAGCGAGAATGATCAACCGATCGATGATTCTTTTGCTGACGAACACCTCTACTCTGTAGAGATAAGCAAACGGCCATGGTACGCAGATCTGGCCAACTACATTGCATGTGGGGCCATCCCTCCCGACATGACATTTCAGCAAAAGAAGAGATTCTTGGCAAATGCTAAATATTTCTACTGGGATGGTCCTTACCTCTTCCGCCTTTGTGTAGACGGAATACACAGAAGATGTGTCACACGCGAAGAATCGAAAGGCATCATCCATGACTGCCACTCCTCGCCATATGGTGGCCATGCATCACAAAGCTAAGTTATTCTTCTGCCCAGGGGCCTTATATAGGAGTGGAGGGACGTCTGGAGATTGAGTAGGGGCTAAGAAACTGATCTGGATACAGCTGTCGGCAGTTATTTCCTAAGAGGCGCCTTCGGTTACGGTCCGTATCAGGTGATACGGTCCGTATTGAGACCTTGTCGCTGAGGGTTTTAATGAATATCACACTATCTCTTGGTCTGTGCTAGGCTTGATCCGTATTAGGCAATACGGATCGTAACAGAGACTTCGTCGATAAGCGTCGCTAATCCAATTGACCCGATTCTTGCTCAATTTGGTGTAAAATAGTTCCAAAACATGTTTTCTGTAATAAAACATAAAGAAGGGTGATAGTAGCATTTTTCTCTAATAAACTAAACATAAATGTGAGAAAATATGCAAAATCTAAGCCGAAACCCTACGTAAATCATCATTATTTTGACTCTGATCAAAAGCTGAAGTATTAGCACCTTGTCAAATTTCTGTTTAATTTTACCCACACTTGAAACTCTGACAGTGAGTCATTTGACATTATTTATTTGATGAAGTATTGAAGTTTTATAGTTTGTATATGTTAGTTTTATAATTTCAGATGTTAATTTTACAGTATTGAAGTCTTCTAGTTTGCATGTTAGTTTTACAGTTTACATCTGTCAGTTTTACAGTATTGCATGTCTATATAATAAAAGATAAAAAAGCTTAAGTATTAATACCTTGTCAAATTTCTGTTTAATTTTACCCACACCTGAAACTCTGATAGTGAGTCATCTGACAGTATTTATTTGATGAAGTATGAAGTTTTATAGTTTGTACATGTTAGTTTTATAGTTTCAGGTGTTAATTTTACAGTATTGAAGTCTTATAGTTTGCATGTATGTAATTCCGATTTGTAATATTATTCTCTCAGCAAGGTAACTCCAAATTATTTATAACCTTGTTTATTTTGTTTTTTTGCAGGATGATATTTCGAAAGAACGTGTGATTTTAGCGATGAAGTTTCTCACTCATTCAAATAACGTTCACCAGAGGGTTATGAAGTAATTACATTATTTGTATGTTTGTGTGGAACAAATGTATTTGGTTGTTGAATAGATGTATTTGGTTGTGGAACAGATGTATTTGGTTTTGGAACAAATGTATTTGGTTGCGAATTTGAGAGTATTGAAGTTTTATAGTTTGTATTTGTTAGTTTACAGTTTCAGGTGTCAATTTTACAGTATTAAAGTCTTATATTTTACATTTGTTAGTTTTATAGTTTATATCTGCGAGTTTTACAGTATTGAAGTCTTATTTTAGATGATATAGATGCATATATAAATATCAATAATTGAAGAAAAAAATGATGAAAAAAAAAAAAATTTACAGTATTTTACACACTTTGATGCAAAAAAATTAATTTTACATAATTTTAGGTGTTATTGGAAAAAACTGCAAGTTTGAGAAATGGTTCGGATTTGAAATCTTCTAGAAGTTGTCACTCTGAAAGTACAGCCAGTTGAAGTACAGGAAGTACAGGTAGTTTGGCAGTTGTGGAAGTTGCAAACGGTTTGCCATTGAAGATATGATTTTAAATTTTGAATTACGTATTATATATGATTTGCCATTGAAGATACAGTATTGAATCTAGAATTTTACAGTATTCACGCAAATCAAATGACAGTTAGTTTGAGTAAAAACTGGGTACAACTCCTTGGGTACAATTAGTCGGATGCATTAATTTATGTTAATTGCTAAATAAACAAAGCAAACAAATAATCTAGGCCTCTTAAGATCATATCACAATAAGAAAAGTGTTAGTGGCTAAGTGATGCTCTTGCACATACGAACTTCTACTTGTAACTTTTGTTAGGAATATATAAATTGTTAAAATAAATAAACAAAAACAAACAAACACTTCCCTTTAAAGAAGGCAATAAATACATCCCGTTTGATGCTGCTGATTAGTCAAGTCTTTTATTAATTATGTTCACATATATTTTCTTTTCAATTGCTTTCACTCTACAATCTACATCAGTACTTTGGGATTAAGAATTTAACAGAGCAGGTTTAACTTCATGCAGCACACAGACTATAGAATCAAAACAGCGCTACACATGGTTCATAGGCTGCATGAAGCCCAAACAACTCTGTTAAATCTTCCCACTAAGCAAGTAGCAAAAAATTCTTTGTTGCTGATTCAAAGCAATGGCCCGCGATCAGCATCATGGGCCATCTTTTTTGCTACTTGTTCAGCATGAGACAAAAATAACAAAAAGGAAAAGAAAATTATGTGGTCATTAAGAAGTATTTGATTTGAATATTCCTTTCTAAGTCAATCCAAAAATCACAGCCAGTCACCGGTAATTCGAAAGAAAATTTTCCCCTAGAAGATTATAATTTAGAAGTGTCTCCACTTGTATCTGAGGAGACAACAATTCAAACAAGCGCGTGGTTCGAATATCTACTTTTCACAATTTGAAAGAACGATTACTCTCGAGAAAATTCTTCAAAACAAAATTTGAAAGAGTAATCTTCTTTCGAATTGTCAAAAGTAGAGACACTTCTAAATTAGAACGTTTTCCACTCGTTGTAGTTTTTAAGAAGAAAAAAAGAAATAAACGATTTTTTAGTATTTTGTTTTCTTATGAGTAAATGTATTAGCTAGCACTACTACAAAAATAGTCATTGTACACAGCGCATTGTACACGGATTTAGCAATTTTATTAAAAACAGTGTACCAAATATGATTTTTTACTTGTTCAAAATATCTGCACGATTTCTACACGGATAATTAGTTAATAATCAGTGTAGCATTATTAGAGAGAGCTACACGGTTTATTAGAAACCAAAAATCCGTGTGTAAAAAGGTCCGTGTGCAAATAATTGAGAGAGCTACACGGACTTTTAATACAAAGCCGTGTAGGAATATACACACGGATTTTTTGATAATATATCCATGTAGAAATAGTAGAATTGTACACGGATTTATCACTAAATAGCCGTGTATGTTTAGTTGGAGAGCTACACGGATTTATAACTAAATAGCCGTGTATAAAATTGTAGGGTTTTAATGTCTTCCCCTTCCAGCGCCGTTTTGATCAAGTCTTTTAGTACATCTCTCTGAACTGAGCTGAGCTTTTTCCTATCAGATTTCTGCGAATTGATCTGTTCTAAGCTGAGATCTGAGATAATAAGCGGTATGTACTTCATATTAATTTCCTATGATTGCAATTGATCTGTTCTATGTTTTACTCATGATGTTTAATTAATCAAGTCTTGCGCATGCTTCACAAAAAATGGCATAACTTTTAATCCGTCCGTCGGATCGGGCTGAAATTTTGACATGAGCTCCACAGCCCCAAAACCAAGCTAACTTACTTTCCAGCCCGATCCGACCGTCGGATAGAGATTTTTCGAACTTTCTTTACAATCTCAGAGTTTTTAGGGTCTTTTCGTGCATCATTTACTGTTTTGACTTTGCACGATTAAAGTTTGTGGAATTTATGCAGTTTGTGGAAGAGCGTTTTCGACAATTGATATCTACCTTTTATGAAATACTAACTATTATCAAATTATAATTTTGTAGAATGTGACAAAGCAAGAGCATTACACCAAGGATCAGATCGACGATGTTCGGTGCATGTGGGCAAGGTGGTTTACCATGGAATTTTGTAATCCTCGATATGGATTTGCATAGATTTGTAATAAAAATATGTTTCGAATGAATTTATTGCTATATGAATTTTGTATAAATTTAGTATATGAATTTCTTGCTAATTAATCTGTTTCGAATGTATTTATTGCTATATGGAATTTTGTATAATTTCTGCCGCAAAAAATTGGCTAGCAAAGCTGGAGGCTAGCCCAAAAACAAAATATACAAAAAAAAAAAATAGCTATTATACACGGCTATTTCACAATCGTCCGTGTACGATATAAAAAACAAAAAAAAATTAGCTATTGCACACGGATATTTAACAAAAGTCCGTGTATAATAGCTAAGAGAGCTACACGGACATTTAATACAAATCCGTGTGCAATACTAATCATACACTGATATTTTAGAAAAATCTGTGTATGATAGCCATGCTGGAGGCGAAATACAACAAAATGTTAGCTTATTTGTACACGGATTTTTACCAAACGTCCGTGTATAATAGCTAAGAGAGCTACACGGACTTTTAATATAAAGCCGTGTAGAAAGAGTAATCGTACACGGTTAATTAAGGAATATCCGTGTAGCTCGGTACTTGGAGAGCGACACCGGCAGGTCTTTGTACACGGTTAATTAGGGGATATCCGTGTAGAAATCATATAATCACACACGGTTAAATATCCGTGTGTAGTTTCTGACCTATTCATACACCCTGGCTTTAAACACGGCAGGAAATCCGTGTAGCTCTTCCATTAATGTCCGTGTGCAATCTCTTTTTCTGTAGTAGTGTAGGATTAACAAATGGACTAAATTGACAATCATAATATGCTTTCACAAACCAAGCAAAAAAAAACTTATAAAATATATTTTATTTTTATTTTCATTGGTTTTGTTTAAATTTTCTTGCAATTTGTATTTCATTTCTTGTTTCACCAATGCAATTAAATATATGGACCGCCATAAAATAAACAAACAACTTCTTAAAAACAGAAATTTTACAATTGTAGTATGATTGATAATTGATTAGTGATTAACTACACGTGAGTTAGATCGCAACTATCAACTAAGTATAAACTGATAAATCTCGTTTACTAAATTTGAGTACAACAATGTTATACTATGAAAGGAGGTTTAAGTACAGCCAGTTGAAGTACAGGTAGTTTTGCTACTTGTTCAGCATGAGACAAAAATAACAAAAAGGAAAAGAAAATTATGTGCGTGGTCATTAAGAAGTACTTGATTTGAATATTCCTTTCGAAGTCAATCCAAAAATCACAGCCAGTCACCGGTAATTCGAAAGAAATTATGTGGTCATTAAGAAGTATTTGATTTTTACAGCAGCCCAAGTCAACCTTAAATACTAAATAGCAAAGTTTGGTAGCAGATCGCACACTATAAATTCTAAATAGCAAAGTTAGGTTGTATCCGACGACAGCTTCCACAATAATGACCTTGCCTACTGCTTCTGTCGAACTAATTGCTTCTTTGCATAGCTTCATTATCTTTACGAACATTGAAGTGCACAGTTTACCATACATTGTTCAATTAGATCTTCCAAGTTGGACTTATATTCCAAATTGGCAGTCTCCAGTATGGATTAGTAGTTTCTATCATATATAACTTGTATTTACTTCTTTTGACTATTCTTCGAGACAAATTATGTAGAAATATCTATCATAACTTATGCTTTGACTATTCTTCGAGACAGATATAAGTAGAAAATGATATGTAGAAAAACACACGGAAGAGATTAGTTAGGACTCCCTTCTTCATACGACATAATCATTGACCTAGACATATAGAATTTGGATCCAACATCACAATCAATGACCTAAACATATAGAATTTAGATCAAAGAAATTAGATTAATATAATGCGGATGCAAGCTAGAAAAACACTTCTCCATCTGTTCAAATCTAAAATATCCATCTCTTTTTGAACAGACGGCTATCGCCCTGTGACGCAAAACGGTCCCGTTACGATCTTGCCCGTTAAGCTCACGTACCGGTTAAGTAGTAATAGAGATGAGTAAAGAGTCACAAATAGATCAAAACAACAAAATCACAAACTTTTCTATTCAAACTTCGCTTCCTGCACAGAGGTTTTGATACATATTTAAAGTAAAGCAAATAAAAAAGCTCTCCTTGGAAATAAAAAGTATTATAAAAACTTCAGCTAAAATCAGATATTCATGAACAGTACCCTGAAATTCCTGAAATCTGACATCCAGCCATCCAACTTTTTCTGTGCACGCATCTCAAAACAGCTTACTTTTCTATGTACGCATCTCGAAACTATTCAATAGCTGGATTCGAGATTTCAGGGATTTCAAAGTTACTGTTGATGATCACGGATTTCAATAGATTTGGATCGTGATTGCTTTAGACCAGAACCTTGTGTATTACTTGTTAATTGGCATGAGTCTCCTAAATTGGAAAAGCCCATTAATTGTTGCAGTCATATAAGGGGATTTTTCCTCTACTGTTGGTGGCCTTCCAATGGTAAGCGTCGTTGTCAGCATATTTGGATCGTGTTTGCTTTAGACCGGAACCTTGTGTATTACTTGTTAATTGACTTGAGTCTCCTAAATTAGAAAAGTCCATTGATTGGTGCGCTCATATAAGTGGATTTTTCTTGTACTGTTGGTGGCCATCCAATGGTAAGCGTCGATTGTCAGCAGATTTGGATCGTGTTTGCTTTAGACCGGAACCTTGTGTATTACTTGTTAATTGGCATGAGTCTAAATTGGAAAAGTCCATTGATTGGTGTGGTCATACAAGGGGATTTTTCCTCTACTGTTGGTGGCCTTCCAATGGTAAGCGTCGTTGTCAGCAGATTTGGATCGTGTTTGCTTTAGACCGGAACCTTGTGTATTACTTGTTAATTGGCATGAGTCTCCTAAATTGGAAAAGTCCATTGATTGGTGCGGTCATATAAGGGGATTTTTCTTGTACTATAGGTGGCCTTCCAATGGTAAGCGTCGATTGTCAGCAGATTTGGATCGCGTTTGCTTTAGACCGGAACCTTGTGTATTACTTGTTAATTGGCATGGGTCTCCTAAATTGGAAAAGTCCATTGATTGGTGCGGTCATATAAGGGGATTTTTCCTGTACTATTGGTGGCCTTCCAATGGTAAGCGTCGATTGTCAGCAGATTTGGATCGCGTTTGCTTTAGACCGGAACCTTGTGTATTACTTGTTAATTGGCATGGGTCTCCTAAATTGGAAAAGTCCATTGATTGTTGTGGTCATATAAGGGGATTTTTCCTCTACTGTTGGTGGCCTTCCAATGGTAAGTGTCGATTGTCAGCGGATTTGGATCGCGTTTGCTTTAGACCGGAACCTTGTGTATTACTTGTTAATTGGCATGAGTCTCCTAAATTGGAAAAGTCCATTGATTGGTGCGGTCCTATAAGGGGATTTTTCCTCTACTGTTGGTGGCCTTCTAATGGTAAGCGTCGATTGTCAGCAGATTTGGATCGTGTTTGCTTTAGACCAGAACCTTGTGTATTACTTGTTAATTGGCATGAGTCTCCTAAATTGGAAAAGTCCATTGATTGGTGCGGTCATATAAGGGGATTTTTCCTCTACTGTTGGTGTCCTTTGAATGGTAAGCGTCAATTGTGATTGTGATGTGTGAATTCAAAGAGACTTGTGTTGATTATATCAAATATATAAGACTAATTGAGTGAACTTTTCATCCCTCATTTTTTTGGGTACACCAATTTCCAAAGACCTTTATTTTATATTTTTTTGAAAAAATTTCCGATATATCCATATAAACTTTTAAAATAATTATTTTTCTCATAAAAATACCATAATATTCAATATCTCTATTAAAAATTAACATTTTTTATTCTCTTTCTTATTTATTAAATTTTTATATAATTATTTTAAAAATCAAATTGACAAAAATGCCCTTTTTATTTGAACTCAGTACTCCTCTTAAACTGTTCATTTATAAGTATCACTCTAGTAAAAAAGGTTTAAAACATAAATGTTTATATTCCATTCTTATATTAAGTACGTAGATGTCCTAATCTGCCAACGACTTTGATTAAAAGATGAAATTTTGGATTGAATATCAGGCTTTCGATTAAGGGGAGGGGAAGAGAGAGGGTCCTAAGAGTCGGTAGGGTAGGGGGTGGTTTTCGTCATGAGAAGGTTTTTCGTCATGAGAAAGTCTCTTTTTTGAACATTCGACACGAAGAATTGTCATTTCAAATTGATTTCGGAGCATCCAGAGGATGCAGATGTTGATGTGTTGCCAACAACTAATTTTCTATATGGAATGAATGTTCTCTATCAACCTCTCTGGTCAAACAAAATGAGAAAGTCACTTTTTTTAACATTCGACACGAAGAATTGTCATTTCAAATTGATTTCGGAGCATCCAGAAGATGCAGATGTTGATGTGTTGCCAACAACTAACACTGCTACAGAAAAAGAGATTGCACACGGACATTACTGGAGGAGCTACACGGATTTCTCGCCGTGTAGGAGTTGAGGGTGTATGAATAGGTACCCTCTGTCTACACGGATATTTACCCGTGTGCATTATAACACTTTCTACATGGATTACCATATAAACAGCCGTCTCCATAAACCTGCCTATGGCACTCTCCATTTAACCGAGCTACACGGATATTCCGTAAACGACCGTGTACGAATACTCTATCTACCGGATATTAAAATTAATATCCGTGTCGATCTACTCTATCTACATGGACTTTTAATTTCATATCCGTGTAGCTCTCTTAACAATCATACACGGATAAAAATAAAATAATCCGTGTAGTTCTCTGAACTCGTTCTACACGGACTTTGGTTAAACAACCGTGTCGAATTACTCTTTCTACACGGACGTTTAATTTCATATCCGTGTAGCTCTCTTAACTATCATACACGGACAAAAATAAAATAATCCGTGTAGTTCTCTGAACACGTTCTACACGGGCTTTGGTTAAACATCCGTGTCGAATTACTCTTTTCTACACGGACTTTTAATTTCATATCCGTGTAGCTCTCTTAACTATCATACACGGACTATATAAAATAATCCGTGTAGCTCTCTGAACTCGTTCTACACGGACTTTGGTTTAACATCCGTGTAGAATTTTGCTTTTGACACGGACTTCTAATTTCATATCCGTGTAGCTCTCGTAACTATCATACACGGACAAATATAAAATAATCTCTGTAGCTCTCTGAACTCGATCTACATGGGCTTTTGTTAAATATCCGCGTAGAATTGTCCTTTTTTTTTTTGGTTTTTTTCGTTTCTGGGCTAGCCTCCAGTTTAATTTGCTAGCTAGTTTTCCTACAAAATTCATATACACCATTCTGTTTTGCTAGCCAGTTTTTCAGATAATTTGACATTAAATTATGCTTGCTAAATTCATATATATAACACTAAATTGTACAAAATTATACAAATCCATGTTCAGCATTACAAAATTCTGATAGAAACCACCTTGCCCACATACATCTTAGATCGTCGATCTGCTCCTTGGTGTAATGATCTTGCTTTGATGCTTGCTACAATTATAATTTGGTATTAGTTAGTAACAAGAAAAGGTAGATGCAAGACAGTCGCAAATATCAATTGCTATTAATGAAATGAGAATTATAAGTAAGCATAATATGAAAATATCAATTGCTATTATATAGGCACAATTAATATGAATTACATACCACATCTGGAAATTGGAATTGCATTCTTTCGACAAAGTCAAACATGAAAATCATCATGTAATATCCGCATTCCCAAGTCTCCTCTTGTTGCGGGCACTACAATTTACATTTAGCGGCCTATGTTGGAATGACAATAATTTTTTGAACAAAATATGAAATTATAGAATTGTGTTGTGCTCACCAGCCACCGCTTCCAACTCAACTTATCTTTTTTTTTCTTGTCTGTGCTTTGCAATCTTCCCTCTTTAATGTATTGCACAAAAGCCCTTACAAAATGGAGTGACTCTAATTAGCAATTCCACAATTAGTTATAAATTAGGAAAAAATCAAACCAAGTGAATTCTTATTGCTTACCTTTTTATATAAAGGAAGATACTTTTGTACTTGTCAATTGAGACCTTTTCTTTGGGCCTTGAAGAATCCATGACGTAAACATCATTCATGTAAGGGACAATGATGAGCAAACACCAGTGTGCACTGTGGGAGGAGAAGAATTATAGGATCTTAGCATACAATACCCAAATATTTTGGCATATATAATAGTGACACAAGTGTTTGCTTGACTTGATGGTGTGATGTCAATTATTTATATTTCACTTAAGGGTAGAAGTAACCTCTGGTGGTATGGCAAGAGAATAAAAGGCTTCTTCTCCTTATGAGCACGGAGCATCGCGCCACACAGGTACTGGATAGACTCCTTCTGAGCACCTTTCAGATTCATCGCATTAAGTCTGCCGGGGTCTACAAAAGCACACAAGTTCTTTTTGCCCATCTTCTCACAGTTTCGGAGTAGCTTCCTGAAAAATTATCATATTAAATAGGAATATATACTTCAGTGCTATACACATGATATAAAGAATTTTTGTTCACTAACATGAGAAAAATGGTGACGTGCCCCCATTTATCGGACCCCGAGGCATGTAGAAAGTCCTTGAAGTCGTCGAACGACAGCGCGTCATGTCCTCGGAGGGACATGTATGAGGATATCCGTCATGTCCTCGGGTGCCGCCATCAAGCGATCGTGGAGATCCCGCAAATCTTTTTTGGGAAGGAGGTTGTATTCTTCCTCGGTGAGCAGACGATGTGGAGGGTGAGGTCCTTTTTGGGCAGGAGGGTCAGGTCCTGCTGGTTGGGCATCAGGGTCAGGTCCTGTTATTTGGGCAGGAGGGTCAGGTCCTTCTGCTTCGTCCCTCCGTACCGGTGACATCACGCCCTCCGTGCGACTACCATCATCTCCTCGTGTCTGTATCAAAGTTTTTACCTTTTTCAAGTATTTGAAAAGGATGCTTTGAATGTAACAAAAGAACTTGATTATTTAGAGATTACCTGATCCAAAATAATCTGACTCTTGGGCCATTGGACAAATGACAGTCGGGCATCATCGAGCAGCAGCATTACCCCCTTAATTGGGACAGGAAGAGGTACGCGCCCATCCCTGCAAGACTTTGTCAACCTGTACGGCAGCATGGTCGGGCCTTAGCTTCTCATTGTGTACATTATCGGCTGCTGGATGTACCATGCCCTTAGCAACGATCAGAGGCTTATTCTCGAGCCACAAGACGAGTTCGCATGATGTGGCGTCCTGCAATTTCGTGCAAGTAGTTATTTTTAAAATGAAATATTGTCCAACAATGTTATGAACAAGTAGTAATTGCCTTTAGATTACGAACAAGTAGTGATTACCTTTAGATTATCCAAATCGTCTCCGAATGTCCCGGATGCTTGACTACTTCACCAAACTCTCGTCGGGGTGGGAGGTGCTTGCTTGGATTGTGCCAGAGATGTAATTTGGGCACGCAATCTTGATTCCATCTCCTGCATCTTTGCGTCATACTCGGCACTCACCTCCTTGCATATCTACGCAACTATCTCGTCTTTGTTCACTTTCGCACGAGATTTCCTTCGAGGTTTTGGTCCATTAAATACGTCCTTAATTCCAGTCCCTGTAGGCCCCTACGCCCCTTACTCGACCAGGGTGTTCTGGATTCCGAGCGCTATGGACAAGGAGTCATCTTGCCTTTCGACCGTTCGGGCATCGGAATTGACCTCCTCCTCCACCTCCAACTGTTAATAGAAAAATTAGTTATAGCAACAGAAGTAGTGATGTACACAAAGTTTTTAACATGCTTGAATTACATATAGTTTTAACGAAAGACTCTTACCATTCTCTGAGCCACGGGGCGGGCTTTTTGATGTAGTACTATCCTCCCATCAGCGGTTAACTCAGACCTTGCCATCGTCCAATCTTGGGCCCTAGGATTTCTGATCCTAACCACGGGTGAGTCAGAGTCTTTGTTCAACTCCAGTATTTTCGCCCATTCTTCTGACTTACCCTGGTAACCACCCGACCCTAACTTGTGCGGATACTTGTTCATGGCAACGATCATCCTGCCCTCCTCTCTTTTTTCTTCACACATCAAAGTAAAAAAATTAGCTTTACGAACATAATTCAAATCGAGAAAGGAAAAAAAGTAATTTTGCTAAATTTACATACCTTGAACTCCTCCGTGCTCTTCATCTCCACATACTTCTCCCACTTCTCTTGAGTCACCCAAGGATAGTATTCTACCGGGCTTTTACCTTTATCCATGTAATCCGTATTCAACGTGCTTTTGAATTGCTTCCAACCTTCATTCATTATCCTCAAATTCTTATCTATTACCGCCTCCGGGATGTCATCCGGGATGTTCCACTGAGCCTGATAGACACCCAAATTACTGCATTTAAGTTCATGTACAATTAAAAAAAAACCGATTAATTAGTTAGGTACTTCACCTTCACAATGTTCCACCAGTCGTTCTTTTGGTCTTTAGAAAACTGATCCCATCTCTCTACCAAGATGTCTGCCTTTTGCTTCGCCAAATTGCTCACCCAATTTGAGTACGCACACTGTCTTTTACCCTTCGCACACCCGTTTTGCCTGAACTCGATGTCCAGTTGCTTTGCCTCGGACGTGGACGTGCACATTGTCGGACCTCTTTTCCTTTTTGCCGAACCTGATTAGGCAGCAACTTGGTGCTCGCCTTCTTCCATCATATCTACGTGCTCACCCTCAATCGACATGGTTCTATAAAAATTAAATAGAACTTTTTCAGTAAATACCAAAGTAAATACAGTAAATACAGTAAATACCAAAACTTTTATACCAAAATTTCTTCGCAATGGAGGTGTTGAGTGTTTACCCGAGAAAGAAGAGGTAGGTTGTCGGACCTGAGAGGTGGTTAGACAGGAGAGGCGACGAAATCGAGGTGAGGTGGGGAAGAAGGACTCGAAGCGGCGCGAGCTAAGTTACGAAAAATTTGGAAAAGAAGGCGCGAGCTAAGTTATGAAAAATTTGGAAGAGCAGGCGCGTAATATGTATTGTAACCCTCTACTACACGGATATTCACTTAACATTCGTGTGGAAAGACCTTTATACACGGACGTTTAATTTAAAATCCGTGTAGAAAGGAAGGAGAGCTACACGGACTTTTAGTTAAATATCCGTGTAGAAAGACCCTTTTCGACACGGACTTTTAATTTAACATCCGTGTCTATACCCTTTCTACACGGACTTTTAGTTAAAAGACCGTGTAGCTCACCCTCTAGAGATCTAAACCCTAAACCCTTTGTACACGGACTTTTAGTTTAATATCCGTGTGTGATTACCTTGTACCTTATCCCCTTCAGCTTTGCCTCAACCTTTTTTCCCCTTCAACTTTGTTCCCTCTCTGCCTTTGCAACTTGCATCCGAGATTTGAAAACCTGCAATTGAGCATTGAGTTCCTGTACCAAACCTTCATAGCGTTCATTTTCTTTTTTGAAATACAACTCCACAGCAAGCGATTTCTCCAAATGCTCGACCTTCCTCTCCCAACTCAGATTTCTCCCTCCTCTGAAGGCAGAACAGGCACATGCAGCATCCTGGGAGAAGGAAAAATCTGAGTTGGAGAGGAAGGTTGAGCATTTGGAGAAATCGCAACGAGGGTACTCGGCCTTCTCAGTCCTGCATTGTCTTTTTTTTTAAATATCGAGAAATAGATAGGTGAAATAGGGCAAAGAAGGACTCGAAGCGGCGCGAGCCAAGTCACCCTCTTTCTACATGGATATTAACTTAAAAACCGTGTAGAATGAAAGAGAGCTACACGGACTTTAGTTAAAAGTCCGTGTAGAAAGACCCTTTATACACGTATTATTAACTAAAAGTCCGTGTCAAAAGTAATTAAAAATATTTTTCTTGTTATTTTTTGTATTATTTGAAGTGATAATGAATTATTATATTTTGAACTAATATTTGATATTTGACCAAGAAATGTTTGAAATAGAAATATTTTTTATTAATATTTAGAACCAAATACTAATACTTGTCTGTCCTCTAATGGACTTTTCCAAGTTTGATAAATTTTTAAGACCTGTCTTTGTCTAACTTATTTACATGCATCATAAAATCAAATTTGGAAAGTGTAATGTTCAAAAATGTGAATAGTACAAAAGAAATTAAATAAAATAGAGTTCAAGAGAATAAAAAATAAAAATACTTCATATATTAATTTCAACATAGGGATAGTTACTGGATACATCACTTAATACCAAAACAAAAACATAAGTCTCTATCCCTAATTAAAAAACTATTCTTTCTCACTAATTGCCTCCCCTTTTTCTCTTTTCAGGGAAGTATCTTGCTCGCTTGCCTCCATTCTTGTTTACATTTTCCCATACTCTCTTGCTTCTTCTCAACCTTAACCAAACTTTGGGATCATCAAACTGACCGTGTGGACCGTAAGGATCATCAGGACCAGAATCCGAATCACCTTCATAAGAATCAGTAGCCGAATCAGATTCATCAGAACTTGAATCAGAAGAGACTTCAATCACAAGTGGCGGGGGTACATCCTCCCACTGAATTATGTGAGTCTTGAGACCATTCTTCCCGCAGTTAGGACATTTATCACCTCGTCCACATGGTCGGATTATACACGGATTTTTTGGAGGATTGGGATTTCCCGCAGGATTAGGATTTTCCATATCTAAATAGCACAAAATTATTTTCCTTTTCTATTCTTAATTTCTTTTGATCAGAATTACTTGATCAAAACGGCGCCGGGATGAGAATGCCTTTTATGCCAAAACCCTACATTTTTCTACACGGATTTTAACTTAACAATCCGTGTAGCTCCCCTCCCTCTTAAACCCTAAACCCTTTAGACACGGACGTTTACTCTAACATTCGTGTCTGTTTACCCTTTCTACACGGACCTTTCGTTAAAAAGCCATGTAGCTCTCCTCATTTTGACTCGTGTTTTAGTTAATAATCCGTGTACGATACTATTCCTACACGTATTATTAACTAAAAGGCTGTGTGTGAAATAATTGAAAATATTAAGTGGTTCAACTTGTTATTTTCTATATTATTTTAAAATGATAATAATAAGTACACGTATTATTTGAACTCGAAATGTTTGAAATAGAAATATTTTTTACTGAAATTTAATATTTCAACTAATTAACTGGAAATATTATTTTACTAATATTTAATATTTGAACTAATATGTAAAAACTATTATGTTGTTTTGAAATAGAAATATTTTAACTAGAATATTATTTAAAAGTTGTTTCCAAACAAGATAATTAAAAAGTTATTTCTAAACAAAATAAATATTATACATTGGCTTTTTTTTTTCTTTTTCTCTTTTTTTTCACTAATTTCACATTACATTCGGCCCATATTCCTTCATTGTGGTCGGATCGCATGTAGTTTGCTTCGTCTTGTTCTTCAATTGAGGCTACCTCAGTTTGCACGTCGGTACAAAATGGAGGTATTTCGTTGAACTGGTCATACTCTTCTTCGTCGACGATGTTTTCTACCCCAACAATTCTTCTTTTCTCAAGTAGGACGACACTCCACCTATTATCACTCAGGTCAGTGGCACAAAAGACTTGGGTTGCTTGCTTGGCGAGTATAAACGGATCATCAACATACCCAACTTTATTAAAATCAACGAGTGTGAACCCGTCGTTATCAACTTTGACACCGAAACAAGGAAATGCTAAGGTGAGGACTGTAAATGAGCTCCCAAATTTCTTCAATAACGCCATAATACGACTTTGATGCTATTACGGGCCGGGAATCTCCGGATCTACTAAATTCTTGAGAGGTAGCCACCAACGTCATCCCACTATTTTGCATCGTGCTCTTATCACTTTGGGATTTAGTGTAAAATGTATATCCGTTAATTTTGTATCCTTGGAATGTTCTAACAACAATTCGGGGTCCTTCGCCCAGCAGCCTAACAATTTCATTTACGGGCATCCTATCAGGGTGTGACTTCACTCTTTCTCTCAGCCATCCTATAAATGAACGATTATGCTCGTTGGTAAGCCACTTTTGACTTCTCGTGTAGTACTCTTGTTGAGGGATTACCATGTGCTCATCTATATAGGGAGCAACATCTGTCATGTGTTGTAGTACCAAAAAATGGGCCTTCTATAGTTCATCTCTATCAGCAACTATGGCTTTCAACCCAATTGTCTCGACTCCTTTGAGCCTTCCCTCATATCGATACTTTGGAACGCCAATAGGACAGACCCCGGTCATGTAGTTGGTGCAAAAATCAGTCACCTCTTCTGTGGAATATCCTTCTACAATGCTACCTTCGGGTCGATGTCTGTTCCTTACATATTTTTTCAAAATTCCTATGTATCTCTCGAATGGATACATATACCGCATGAACACGGGACCACAAATCTTGATTTTTCTCACAAGATGAACAACAAGGTGAACCATAACATCTAAAAAAGATTGCGGAAAATACATCTCAAGTTGGCAAAGAGTAGCGACGACTTTCTTTTGCAAAGAGTCCAGTATTAGAGGGTCTATCACTTTGGAATTTATTGTATTCAAGAAAAAACAAAGCTTTGTAATGGTTTGACGAACGGGCTTTGATAAAACCCCCAGAATTGCAATAGGAATCATATGTGTCAATAAAACATGACAGTCGTGAGATTTTAGACCGACCAATTTCAGGTCCTTCATCGACACCAGCTTCTTAATATTCGAAGAATACCCTGATGGGACCTTAATACTACAGAGGCATTCACAAAACCTTATTTTCTCTTTCTTTGACATTGTGCACATTGCGGGGGGTAGGTATGTGCGCTTCTCTTTCTCCTGCGGTGCAAGCTCTAGTCTTATTCCCATTTCTCGAACTTTGATACCATCTTTAGTCTTCCCCGGAATGTTCAATAATAAACCAGTCAAACTGTCACAGATATATTTTTCAACATGCATGACATCTATGCAATGTCTCACTTCTAAATATTCCCAGTAAGGTAGGTTCCAAAATATGGACCTCTTTTTCCAAATATTCTTCGGTGGTTCTGTGGCACACTTTCCAAACACAACATCAAGGTTTTTAACACGCTCGAAGACACCCTTCCCATCTAATGGACGACGGCCCACTCCAAGCTCAACTTTCTCGTTGAATGCCTTCTTCTTCATACGATATGGGTGATTAATTGGAAGAAACTTACGGTGCCCCATAAATATATTCTTTTGACAATTCTTCAACCTCAGCAGTTGCATATCATCTTCACAAATAGGGCACGATTTTGCTCCTTTACGAGTGTAACCCGATAAATTCCCATACGTGGGGAAATCATTTATGGTGCAAAACACCATGGCCAGCAAGTTAAAGGTCTCTTTGATGTACGCATCCCACACCGGGACGCCATCACGCCATAATTTTGGAGGTCCTCAATTAATGGTGCGAGATATACATCTATGTCATTTCGGGGTTGTCTGGGTTCTTGGATTAGTAATGACATTATTATATACCTGCGTTTCATGCACAACCAAGGAGGAAGATTGTAGATGGCTAAAAGAACTGGCCAAGTACTGTGCCGACTGCTCATGCTTCCAAACGGACTCATTTCATCTATGCTTACCACAATCTTGAGGTTTCTCATATCGGAACCAAAATCTTTGAAATGTCTATCAAAATTTCTCTACTGAGAATCAGCCGGGTGTCTTAGTTTACCGTCCTTTTTGTGCCCTTCTTCATGCCAACGTAATAATTTCGCATCTTTGGAATTTGCAAATAACCGTTTAAATCTCGGTATTATCGGCAAATACCACAACACCTTAGCCAGAGGCCGGCCCTTTTTGTCGTCGTCACAATCAGTAGTGTCCTGGTCCTTACGTTTATACCGGGAAACACCGCACTTAGGACAAACATGCATGGCCTCGTACTCATTACGATACAATACACAGTCATTCGGACATGCATGTATTCTTTCGATCTTCAAACCCACTGGACATATCAACTTCTTCGCCTGATATATTGTACGGGGTAACTCGTTGTTATCTGGGAGCATTTCTCCTAAAAGCTTTAATAAGGACGTGAAACTCTTATCGCTCCAACCATTGTCTGCTTTCAAGTTAAATAATTTCAACACAGCTGACAGTTTCGTAAATTTGGTACACCCGGGATACAACGGCTTTTTGGATTCATTAGACAAATACTGAAATTTATCATAATTTTTATCACTAATTTCATCTTCCACATCATGTAACATGTCCTCCAGATTATCAATATACTCGTGTACTACATTTTCATCAATATTCATCTCCAGCTCATCATCGTCGTTGCGACCAAGTTCAACATTATCAAAATTTTCGACATTCTCATCATCATTGCTGAAATCAAGTTCAAAATTATCAAAAATTTCTACATTCTAATCGCTCTCTTCACAATGGTTAGAATTCTTATTGGTACAACTACTTTTCCCAAATTTCTCACCATGCATGAACCAACATGTATATCTTTTCTTAAATCCACGACAAATCAAATGAGCTCTAATTTCTTCGGAGTCCCCAAATCATAAAAAAAATTTACAATCTCTACAGGACACAAAATGTCGGCTTCCTTCATCTTCACTCTATAACTCTCAGCTAATTTTATGAACTCATCAACGCGACCCAAATATTCTTCACTATCACGTCGCAATTCATACATCCAACTTCGATCCATCTGTAAATTAAATTAAAAAAATGATTTCAATTAATCATGGTCAACATATAAATTGTACCAAATTTTAGGCTTACAAAGGGCCGGTTTACAATCCTAACCCACTCTTTGAATATTGTGTCCATATGTGAATATATATTAGCGAGATTTAATTAGTATTTGAGAAAAATTTGGCAGCATTTTCCCTTAACTCCCCAAGTATGCGTACAAACCACATACTCATAGGAGCAATAAGGGAAAACACTGTCGAACTTTCCTCAATTACTAATTAAATCCCGCTAATTTGTGTTCACATTCTAAATGAGACCCAATATTCAAAGAGCAGTCTCAAAACGGAGAATATCCAAAATTAATCCCTATTGGATTAATTTTGAACGGGCAATGACCTAAAAGCATCAATAGGTCGGTTATTGGACAACAATACACTAATTACACATGACCTAAATAAGTAATAATAAGTAACATAAAATTAGAGGAAGAAAAGAAAATATATATTTATATACACTAACCTTAGAAAGATAGAGAGGAGAAAATACAAACTTCAAAGATCTCAGATAATTCCAGCTGCTAGCCTTTGCAGAAATCGAATCAGCATTCAATACAGAGAGAGAGAGAGACAGTATTAATTACTTGATAAAAAAAAATAGCGCTGGAAGGAGAAGGCCTTTTGTACCAAAACCCTACAAAGACTTTTGTACATGGATTTTCGTTAAGAAATCCGTGTAGCTCTCTAACAAATCATACACGGCTATTTGTACTTAATAACCGTGTACAATGCTAGTCTTTTCTACACGGATATATATAAAAAAATCCGTGTAGTTATTCCTACACGGATATTCAACAAATATCCGTGTACAATTACTATTTGTACACGGTGTTTAGTTAAATATCAGTGTAAGATTGTCCTATATATTTTTTGGAATTTTTTTTTCTGGGCTAGCCTCCAGTTATGCTAGCCAGTTTTGCTACAAAATTCAATATTGAGTTTACCCCAAGTTTTTCAGATAATTTGACATTCAGTTTTCCAATTACAGCACAAAAATTATACTTAGCATTACAAAATTCATAAATTCATATTTAGCATTACAAATCCATATTTAGCATTACAAAATTCATAAATTCATCTCCTTATTTACAATTACAGCACAAAAATTACTAAATTCACTATATTTTATTTAATTACAAGAACATGCTTTATCTTGGTTAGGTTCCAAAGAAATTAGTCAGACTAACTTTCAACTAATAAAATATTTTCTGAAAATTAAATTATGTTTTAGTCCCAAGTTTTTGGCGATGTAGAAATGGACACGTTGCAGTGTTCTTACGTTGTTGTTTAAATTCTTTCGCAAACCACATCTTATTCAAAGGGGGTTTGTGTAAGAAATTAAACAACAATGCACTGCAACATGCCATTTCTACACCGCTAAAAACTTGGGATCAAAAGATGATTTAATTTAAAGAACATGTTTTATTATTGAAAGTTAATTTTACCAATTTCTTTGGAACCTAACCAAGAAAAAACTTGTTCTTCTAAAGTGTCAAATAAAATATAGTGAAAATAAAAAGAAAATGAAATTCATCACATGCTGTCCGTCGGAAAGTTCATCACAATCTGTAAATAAAAAGAAAATGATGAGTAACTAAGCAACAATAAGTAACAGAAAATTAGAGGAAGAAACGGAATATATATATATATACACTAACATTAATTAGAAAGAGAGGAGAAAATACAAACTTCAAAGATCTCAGATCAACCTTCAATATAACACAGAGAGATCGAGTACTAATTACTTGATCAAAACGGCGCTAGAAGGAGAAGGCCTTTTATACGGCGCTGGAAAGGAGAATGCCTTGAACCCTAGAAAGACTTTTCTACACGGATTTTAGTTAAGAATCCGTGTAGCTCTCTAACAAATCATAAACGGGTGTTTATACTTAAGAACCGTGTACAATGCTAGTCTTTCTACACGGATTTACAAAAAAAAATCCGTGTAGCTATTCCAATACGGATATTCAACAAATATCCGTGTACAATTACTGTTTGTATACGGTTTTTAGTTGAATATCTGTGTAGGAATAGCTTATATATATTTTTTAGGTAAATTTTTTGTTCTGGTCTAACCTCCAGTTTTGCTACAAAATTCAGTATTGAGATACCCTCCAGTTTTTCAGATAATTTTGACATCCAGTTTTAATTACAGCACAAAAATTATACTTAGCATTACAAAATTGATAAATTCATATTTAGCATTACAAAATTCATAAATTCAACTCCTTATTTACAATTACAGCACAAAAATTACTAAATTCACTAATAAAATATTACAATAAAATGCTTACAAGAACATTACTAAAATTCACAAAAATTACTAAATTCACTCATAAAACATTACAAGAACATTCTAAATTCACTAATAAAACATTACTAATATGAATAAATTCATATTTTATTTAACACCTTAAAAGAGCATGTTTTATCTTGGTTAGGTTTGAAAGAAATGGGTCAGACTAACTTTCTAATAAAACATTTTCTAAAAATTAAATTATGTTTTAGTCCTAAGTTTTTGGCGATGTCGAAATGGACATGTTGCAGTGTTCTTACGTTGTTGTTTAAATTCTTTCGCAAACCACATCTTATTCAAAGGGGATTTGTGTAAGAAATTAAACAACAATGCACTGCAACATGCCATTTCGACACCGCTAAAAACAAGTGATCAAAACATGATTTAATTTAAAGAACATGTTTTATTATTGAAAGTTAGTTTTACCCATTCTTTGGAACCTAACCAAGAAAAAACATGTTCTTGTAAAGTGTTAAATAAAATATAGTGAAAATAAAAAGAAAATAAAATTCATCACATGCTGTCCATCGGAAAGTTCATCACAATCTGTAAATAAAAAGAAAATGATTAGTAAATAAGCAACAATAAGTAACAGAAAATTAGAGGAAGAAACGGAAAATAACATGCCAGAGATGAAGGAGATATACATGCCAGAAGTGAAGTCGAGATGTAGGTTATCAATTATATCACATCGCTCGTCTTGATAGATGAGCTCCAAAGATAGCGACTTATCTTGATAGATAAGCGATCTGACATAATTGATAAACTTAAATCAAAATTCCAATTATTAACCGTGAAATGATTGTCAAAGTTGATCATAAGCGATATGTAAATCAACCGGTCTTTCTCTCTTCCTAAGGTTATACAGGAGAACCTTGATTTACCTATGAATTGCAAACACTAACATTTTTGTTCGTTGAATTACTTGATCAAAACGGCGCTGGAATGAGAAGGGCTTTTATACGGCGCTGGAAGGAGAAGGCATTTTACACCAAAACTCTACACTTTTCTACACAGATTTATACTTAACCAACCATGTAGCTCTCTAACAAAGCATACACGGATATTTATGCTTAAGAACCATGTAATCTTTCTACACGGATTTATTCTAAAAAATCCGTGTATCTATTCCTACACGGATATTTGTTAAATATCCGTGTAGCTCTCTAATAAATCATACACGGCCTTTTTTCCAAACAATTCTACACTGATTCTTTAATAAATATCAGTGTATGATTCCAGCGGTCTTTTCAGGCTTTCAGAAAAACCTTCGAGCTACACGGTTTTCATATAAAATTGGCAAAACCGTGTACAATGTGCAGTGTAGAATTACCATTTCTGTAGTGGTGTAATTTTCTATATGGAATGTTCTCTCTCAGCCTCTCTGGTCAAACAAAATGGCTTGCCTCTCTGGTCAAACAAGATGGCTTACTATATGCATAATGCATTTATAAAATGGGGCTTCTAGAACGTCTCTTCATTGGAGTTTGATAGATAGTTTTCTTATTAATTTTATTTTTATTTCTTTCATATGATTATTATGTGACGCAAAGTTATGTAGTCTGGATATATTATTTGATGGAATCAATTGGAATAACAAAAGAAAATGAACGTACTGAGCAATATACAACACTATAATACTATGCTAAATTAAATTAAGTGGAACTCTCAGCTTCAGTCAAGCTTAACCTTTACATTGAAGGTGTTCAACCAATGTATGCAGTATCATCAATCAATATTCAATCCTTACGGCACATCTATTTAAAAATAATTTTAAAATTACAAAAAAATTGTAGATATATTCTTAATTATTTAAATATGTCGTGTATCAAATTTTAATCAATTAATTTAACGACATTATTAGTCTTCCACCAAATAAGAGTTTTAATGAATTTATGTTGAATAACTAATTAATTTAATTGATTCAAATTTTGTTACACTATTTATCTAATAATTAAGAAAATAATCATTTTATAATATTTTTTTTAAATATATGTATTGTAAGAGTAAGATGTACGTGAAAATTACTCTTTTTTCAAAACTATTGATTTTACAACAATATGCATATTTTGCAAAAGAAAAATCAGAATATTAATTATTGAATTTCAAGCACAATTGGAATTACTGTAACTAAACCCTTCTTTTAGACCGGTGGCTAGAGAAAAAGCGAACCATTTATCTGTGATCAAGTTGCTTACTTTTTATGTCCTTGTCTCGTCTACACCATTGACTTAAAGCGGAAATTTGTGTGACGAATGCAAAGACGTCCTCTTTTATTGAGGTTTCCGGGATGGGGCCTTTTGTTAGAGATAGTTAGGGAAAAACGGCATGGCGGAGCTCTCTTCGTCACGGAATGGCACGACATGCGTGTCAGTTACGTGCCGTACTCGTGTGTCCGTGCTGTGATCATCTTTTTAAACTTTGACACGTCACGTCACGTGAAAGATCTAGTCACGGCACGGTATGGCACGTGGTCACGCGAGTCATGTGTAATTAGGATCTTTAGATATTGATCAAATGGTGAATCTTGAATAAACTAATCTAAATTATGATCAAATGGTCACGCGAGTCACGTTTGATTACGGCACGTTTAGACACAACGTGATCATTCGCGTGCCGTGACTACCCCTTAACATTTTGGTCACAGCACGGCACGTGAAAAATTAACTTAATCACGGTACAACACGGCACGAGACTAACGGCACGTTTTTTCCTAGTCTAACTGTCTGAGTTAGAAGCCCATTAGGCCGAACGGCATGAATTATATAATTTGGTTTGGGTTAATACTTCTAGCATACATTCAAAATCTTAACAAATATCTATTTTAGCGTGCATTTAATAATTAAGATTTAATTTTAATTATTTTTCTTGGAAACGAGCATTTTTGTCAACTTGCTATATATTTTGGGGATGAAAATAAATTGCCGCTTTTTTAATTAATACCCTAAAAACAAAATAGCAAATATGTCCTCCCCTTCAAATTTTTAATAAATCTACCCGGACAGCTCCATTGTGGGCCGGTCCATTATTCATACCAGACCGCCCCCCTGTGGGGCAGTCCACTGCCTGCACCAAACTGCCCCCCAGTGGGACGGTCCACTATATATAAAATCCCTATATAAGACAGTTTTCTCTCTCTTGTCCACTCACAAATTCATTCTAACTTAGCTGAAAGAGAAAGAGGAAGAAGAAGAAGAATAAGAGAGACGATTTTGTGGCGATTTCAGAGAACAGTAGAGGTATATTTAATTTTTTAATTAATTTTTAATTTATTTTATTTATTTTATTTTTTAATTAATTTAATTTTTTTTATTAATTTTTTAAATCATTTTTTATATTAATTTTTAAATAGTAGCTCTCAAACCGAAAAAGGTTAGTTGCACAGTATGTGGGCGGGAAGCTTGTCCGGGGTGTGGAGGGAGCACAGTACACTAAAGAGGCAGCATATGGCTTCGAGGTGAATGAAAATATCTCATTTGTGGAACTTAAGGGAATGGTGTACGAAAAGGCTGGTGTAAACCCCAACCGGTATGACGTAGATTTACTTACCCGGATTAACATAATAAGGGGGGTAGACCTTACTATACCAGGTATTCAATAACATATGAGACGTTATGGAGGGGTATTTACAATACTTTTTAGTCACAGGTTACCCCGGTAATGGACCTATATTCTATGAGAGTTCCGCGTCAATCCGGGGTTGGAACTTATAAGGAAAATACAGGTTATGACAACTCGGTTTATGACAACTCACGTCACTCGAGTTATGACGACTCGGGTTATGACAACCCCCACCACTCGAGTTATGAACCGTATGTACCACCCGTTTATGACAATTATATACCTGATTATACCACTGATTGTAACATGAACGATTATACCACCAAGCTACCACCACCACCACCTCCTCCTGAAACCGCAATCCAACCCAAATTTTCATCTGTACCACCATCAATACCTATACTGGCACCCGTTGTTACCCGGAGTGATATTGATCTTGATGGTAAAGGGATCGATGCCATACCAGAAAAGGAAATGGACACAGGTGAATTGGGACGGGGATTGAGATTCTGATCACTTATCAGATGGTGATGGAGATTATTTACTAGGGAAGATAGATTTTCGACTAGAGGTCGGACAGATAGGCATCCGTGCCCCACATTCAAAGATACCACTAGTTTTGAAGAAGCAAACATAAGTTGGTTTGGGAAGCGTGTCGTATACAATTCGCAGCTTGCTCCGCAACAGATTTATACCAACTTAGATGAACTTGTGAAGAAAATCAATGAGGTTCATGTTCACGGCAACTGGGAGTGTATAGTACAAAAAAGGGACCGAAAAAAGTTAGTTGTTGTTTGTAAAGACGCACCAGGTTGCGACTTCCGTCTTTTTGCAACCCTTGTGGTAAGGGAGAGGCATGAATTATTAAGAAGTGTGAACCACCTCAAACATGCAAGTCTGCAACGTCAAGGACAGACCATGCACAACTTACGGCTTCACTTATTGCCGATGTAATTGAGACGGACGTTAAGGAGGATCCATCGATGAGCATTAAGGAGGTCGCTAGACATGTCAGAGAGCGTGAACTTGCGATCTGCTGAATGTTCGGTAGTTGCAGGGTTCATACAACTTGCTTGCACCATTGCTCCAGGCCATAGCAAGTACAAATCCCGGCACAAAGTATGAATGTTGGAATCTGAGCATATCTGATATTAATGGCGTGTTGCAATTTAAGGCCATAGCATGGGCTTTTGGTCCATGTATTCAAGCTGTGCCATACATTGGACTGGTCATCAGTATAGATACATGTTTCATGTCTGGCTGTTACGAGGGGAGACTATTGATAGCATGTGCATATGATGCTGAAAACCAGTTGTTGCCTTTGGCCTTTGCAATTGTTGAGAAGGAGGATGGTGAAAATTAGGAATTTTTCATGAGCTTTTTACGAAGAGAAGTGGTTGGCAACAGGTTCTTTTGTGTCATATCAGACCAGCACAAATGAATCAAATATGTTATTGATCATAGAGATTTCGGGTGGTCAACAGCGGACGACGACTGTGTGCACAGGCTGTGTATGCAACACGTTGCAGATAACCTAAGCAAGAATACTGGATACGACAAATGGGTTGCCGATACATTCAAAATTGGTTGTAGGAGGAAGAAGCCGAGAAGGGTGCAAGAGGTGTTCAGAGAGTTTGCCAAGGTATGTATATTTTTTTTTTGGTATTTAACATATTGTAGATGAAATTTTTTTGAATTATTTACTTATATTTTCTCATCTAAAATTATATTTTGTATAGTACTATCCAAAGGCAAATGCGTACTTACTCAAAGTGGGTAAAAATAATCCCAGAGATCTGTGCCACCCGCATATGAGAAAATATTTCAAGCTCGTAATGGAGGTTACCGATGGGGAATTATGAACACAAATGGATTCGAGTTCTTGAATAATATTTTCAAGCAGAGCCGGATGTTGCCCGTGACAGCAATTGTAGAGGACACCTTCTACAAGTTAAATGCATGGTTTGTTGAACGGCGTGTTAAAGCCCTCGAATTACTGATCAGGAATCAAATGTTTTCAACAAGGGTGGAGGGGAAACTAAGGAAACATAGGGATAAAGGTTCAGTTATGAAAGTTGTCCTGTATGGGGATCGCGCCTTGGAATTTGAAGTGCACTGTCCAGGTGAGTACGTTCCAACCAGCCATAGACCGGATAAGACTATGTAGTTTGTGAAAATGATGTTCATGTATGTTTTTATTTTTTGACCTAACAATACTGTAACATGTATTTGCCAAGGAATCCAATTAGCTCACCTACCTTGTTCTCATGTTATGGCGGTGTGCCGAGAGAGAAACTTTTCTGAGGATGATTATGTCGCAGACATGTACCGTACTGACTACCTTGCGAGTACTTGTGGTGCATCTTTCCATCCTATCCCAACCAGCATGCATGGCCGGCCTATGTTGGGGATAGAATCATGCCCGCAAAAGGATGGATCAGGTTAGGAAGAAGACCCCACAAGTGTGCTGTAATGACCATGGACCAGATGCAAGGTAGGCGAATGGGACATCAGGCTCGCCGTTCAACTTCTGACAGGCAGCGAGCAGGTACATTTGATTTTATATTTTATTTTATATTTTACGATTTCAATATCATACCATGTTTGTTGAACTGGAATGCAATGCAGATGCCATAAACGAAGCCAATGAAAGAGAAAATGCTAGAGTTGTTGCTGAGGCAACCGGTAGTAGCCAGCACACTCATGAAAGCCCAGGAACCGGTAGTAGCCATGGAGAGACATCCGGTAGTGTCGCACAACCATCTGCAAGCAGACGCAGAACTCGTCGACTTAGTTTGTTTGGACGTCGTCACTGATTACCAAGTTACTTGAGATGCATGTTGTGACCTATTTTATTTAGATGTATGTTGTGAACTATTTTAATTGGTAGTTTGTGAAATTATTTTATATGCTTGAGTTTTGTTATTTTCATAACTTAATTACATATACAAAAATTAAAAACATAAAATATAAACAAACACAAAATTGATGAAATAAAGTCTACAACATAAATTCTTAATAAGTAGTACTACTTACCAGCAGACGAAGTCGAACAAAGTCATCATCGGATTTTGCCGGATCTGGATCAGTCACAGCAGACGAAGTGGTAGCCTTACCAGTATAAGTACACGGAACAAACTCATCGTCCGATGCTGGAGGCTCTGGATCAACCTTCTTCTTTTTTGAAAAATTGCCGTAGGGGTTTTCTACAAAGTCATCGTCTGAAATTTCATACCGAATAGGCCATCTAAAAAGTTTTTCCATCGTACATACATGACAGTTCCGGAGATCACGGCAGACTTGACAGTTGTTCTTTTTTCCCTCAACCTCGATCACTAATTGACCCTCCTCTCACTATGCCATAATAGGACGACCTAACTCGGTTGCTCTCTTTCTCTCTACCTCGATTGTTACTGACCATCATTCTCGTCCAAAAAAATGAATTTAAAAAATGAATTAAAAAGACAAATTAAGCTAATCAATTAAAAAAAATTGTGAAGATCTACCTCTATTGTTATCTGAAATCGCCATAAAATCGCCCCTCTTCCTCTTCTTCCTCTTTCTCTTTCAGCTAAGTTAGAATGAATTTATGAGTGGGCAGGGCAGGAGAGAGAAAACGGCCTTATATAGGAGTTTTATAGCGGACCGCCCCACTGGGGGTGATTTGGTGTAGGCAGCGGACCGCCCCACAGGGTGCGGTCTGGTATGAATAGTGGGCCGCCCCACAATAGGGCGGTCCGAGTAGTTTTACTAAAAAATTGGAGGGGAGGGCAGATTTACTATTTTGTTTTTTTAGGGTATTAATAAAAAAAGCAGAATAAATTGAGCAATAAATAACATTTTTACTAGATAATTAATGAAATTGTGATAAAAAAAATTATATAAAAGATACTTAATTTGATATTATTAATTAATTTTTCTATTATTTAAAAATCAACTATTAATATTCTGAAATTAGAATGCATTGTAATATTTAATTATTTTGTCCAGTTAGAGGAAATCCCCAACAAATACCATGGTTAAATTAATACATCTCGATATAATTATGAGTTAGAACTTACAACTTAGTGATAAGTGAAAACATAAACGAAATGATTCCAAAATCAGTGTGTGCTTCTAGATGCATGAAGGAAGCTCACGTTCTACGTAATCATAATTAATTCTAGATAACAGATGGCCAAATGCTTACAACAGCATTTTCTTAATTTTAAATAAAAAAAAGTTAGGTTGACTCTCTTCAGGAAGGAAGGTCCATAATGTGAAGTCTACTGTCCCCTCCTATAAATGCTCCCTCCTGATTCGAATCTATAATCAAACACACACACACACATACACATATATATATACACACAAACTCATACCTTAAACCACTTACTAAGCTAGCTAGCCTAAAAGCATAAACCATGGCCATTTTCGTTTACCAAAGCATTCTCCTCTCCCTTGCTGTTCTTCTCTTCATCAAACTGCTTCTTTCTCGTACTAAAGATAACAAGAACAAAAAGCTCCCACCAAGCCCACCGGCACTTCCATTAATCGGCCACCTCCATCTCTTCAAGAAACCCCTCCACCAAACTCTGGCTTCCATATCTGAAAAATACGGCCCTGCAATGTTTCTCAAATTCGGTTCCCGCAAGGTCCTTGTCATCTCCTCTCTCTCCTTGGCCGAACAGTGTTTCACCACCAATGACATGGCATTCGCCAACCGAGTACATTTGCCATCTCTCAAACAGGCCACCTTCGACTACAATGACATCGGTACAGCCAATTACGGACCACATTGGCGCAATGTTCGCCAGATTGCATCTACGGAGCTTCTCTCTGCACAGAGACTGCACGCATCCTCAGATGTCAGAGTCGAGGAGGTTCATGCCATGGCTCGCCGACTCTTTCTTTCCTGGAATGCTTCTGCTGGTTCAAAGGGTTTGAGTTATTTTGAGAAAGTTGACCTCAAGGAGAAGCTCTTTGATCTGTTGCTTAATGTGATGATGGCAATGATTGCCGGCAAAAGGTTTTACGGAGACAACATTGAGGATTTGGAAGAGACGAAAAGGTTCAGAGAGGTAGTGGTGGAGTTCTTTTCCTTGGCTGGCGCTTCGAATATAGAGGACTACCTGCCGATTCTCAAGTTTCTCGGCATGGCAAAAGCGGCAAAGAAGATGAATCATTTGGCTGAGTTGAACAAAGAAATGACGCAGAAGCTCATCGATGAGCATCGAAAACCAGGAGCCCATAAGAAAGGGACCATGATTGCAAATATGCTCGAGCTGCAGAAGGAGAACCCAGAAAAATACAACGATAGAACTATCCAGATAATTGCAGTGGTGAGTAATAATGGATTGTCGTTCTCACTATTATATATAGTTAGAAGTTAGAACTTCAAATTTAAAAACTTTAAATTCCTGCAACATAAATATGATTTATTCTGATTTTTTTGTTATTGTTTGCTAAATGACTTAACCACTTCTTTACAGAGCTTATTGCAAGCAGGAACTGATACCTCATCCAATACAGTAGAATGGGCAATCACTCTTCTATTAAACAATCCTGACGTACTAAAAAAGGCATCAGCTGAAATTGATGCACATGTCGGTACCAAGCGGCTCGTTCAAGAATCTGATATGCCCAACCTGCCATATCTTCATTGCATCCTCAATGAAGTGCTCCGCCTCTATCCTGGTGCCCCGCTTCTCGTACCACATGAATCTCGTGAAAATGTTTCTATCGGAGGGTACGAAATTCCACAAGGTACAATGCTTTTGGTCAACGCTTATCACATTCACAGAGATCCGAGTCTGTGGGACGAGCCGACCAAGTTCATGCCTGAGAGATTTGAAAGCGATAATGCAGAAGCCAAGAAGATGATACCGTTTGGAATGGGAAGGAGGAGGTGCCCGGGTGAAGGCCTAGCTATACGCGAAGTCGGACTTATATTAGGGACCTTCATTCAGTGCTTTGATTGGCAAAGGATTGGAGATGAACTCATAGACATGAGGGAAGGTTCGGGTTTGACTCTTCCAAAGGCTGTTCCACTGGAAGCCATGTATCGTCCGCGCCAAGTCATGATGGATGTTCTCTCCACCTTATAAAATGTGGCATTTAAAGTCGATCTACCTTTAGTTGGTTTATTCCGTTTTTTGTTTGCTCATCTTTATTGTAAGGATTGTGTGTTGTAATATGTTTAAGTGTTAGGTTACTTTATATTTGTTATGTTTGTGTGCAATAACCAGGTCAATCTAGCTACTTGTTTTGATCTGAGAGATTCGTTTGATGTAGAATGCATTGCATATTTGTAGTTTGTTGGTATTTAAATATTATAATGTAAATTTTATTAGTAAACTCGATCGATATTTGATGAGGCTAACTACATTATAATTTATTTAACATTTCAATTGATCCAAATCTGAATCGATATACAGAAATCACTGTATGCTTTAATATACCTTATTAATTTCTTTATTCTTAATCTTAGTATCATATCACTGACACATGCTCTTAAAAAAGAATTAAATTTGTAATCCTTCAAATTTTAAGAAGATGAGCTGTCGAACAATGCAATCTCCTAAGAATTTAGGGTTTAGGGTTAAGCACGTATATTGTTATATCTCATTAAAAATAAGGAAAAGAAAAACGTCGTATAAATCCAACCATGTGTTCTGCTTACGTTAGTTAACTAGTGTTACAGGGCTGCTAATTGGACAGATCCGTCCATGAACAGACCGGGCTGAACACTTCAAAACTGGAAGTTGAACGATGTGTGATCCGAACTGAGCCCAATGTTCAGTTCAGTTCAATTTTTTTTTTTTTTTACGAACAGAATTCGAACAGGACCCGAACAAAGTTCGGTTATGTTCATTCATGAGCCCGTTTGAGAAGCCCGTTTGAATATGTTTTGAGCAGCCCGTTTGAAAGAGTTTTGAGCAGCAGCGATATCTCTCTCTCTCTCAGTCCGATCTCTCTCTCTCTTTCCCCCTTCGCCTAGGGCACCCGCAAAGTGATCTCTCTCTTGTCGACGCCACCTCTCCTTCGTCGCGCCACCTCTCCTTCGTCGCGCCACCTCTGCTGCGTCTCATAGCCGCTGCGCAATTTTCACATTTTCAGGTACCGTTTCGCCTTTTCACACTTCATACTTAGCAATCAATTTGAAGTTTAGGGTTTTAACGTTGTGTGATTTTGTTTAGTATCAATTTGGAAGTTTAGGTAGAGAAATAACTGCTGTTAGTTTTTGTATACAACTCTATTTCATCATGTAATGTGTTTCTGTGTAATTGTGTTACATCTAATTTTGTAAGGATAAGTTAACTAGAGATCGATGATGTTCTGAAATTATTCCATAATTGATATTTTAAAAAATTGAAAAATCAGTGAAGCGCTTTTAGAAAGTAGGTCAAGATATTAATTGGGGATTTTTCTTAGCTGTAATAATTGTTCTGTTCATTCCAAATTCATACAGCAAAACAACTGTTTTGTTGGTTCCGAACTGGTACAGCAATGTTATAATCTGCTGGTAATGGGATTTGCTATAAGAGGCGAAATGAATTTATGCTCAAGTATATTATCTACCTTTTTGCTGTTTGCCCTCTAAATCTCCTACTTGTCCTGGAACTGTTGCCAGAGTAAATTTTGTTAGCGGTTTCATTAATGTTACAATATATAGTTATAGTCGTTTTTCTGCCAGTAATTTGTCATAATACATTCTTTCCAATAAATGATTCGAGGTATGTCAGTTTCTATACTCAAATTGATACTCAAGTACTCAAATACATTCTTTTCACACTTCATACTTAGCAATCAATTTGAAGTTTAGGGTTTTTTACGCATAAATATCCAACTATACATGTTGCTATATTTAGCTTTGTATTCTGTGAAATATTTTTGCAGAATAAGAAGCTAGCCTAAAAATCAAATTAAGGTTCTGGTTCAATTAGCTTGTGTTTTTTAAGGTTCTGGTTCAATTAGCCTAAAAATTAAGGTTCTAGTTCAATTAGCCTAAAAACTAAGATAATGCACATGATCAAGCTTTGTGGAAAGCTACAAGGGTGAACAAGGTCAGTTAATGATAAATTTAAAAAAAAAGTGAACTAGATTGTTATGTTTGTTAGTTTATTTGGTAGAATGAGATTCTACCAAATAAAAACTGTACCAGATTTATACTATAAAACGAGATATATTACATTAATTTACATCCAACAGTTATTATAATTGTGGCCAACTATGTTAGAATTAAAGTACATTTACCAGTAGATTTGTTCTTTACCCCTACAATATATTTTGGTTTTAGAATTGATTAAGTAGTTTAGTAATGTCCATAGTATAGTTAAAACTATATGCTATATATATTTGAATGTATATTATTTCTGATCAGATTGCACCAACTTTATATCAGTCCTATCTAAATGACCTAACCAAATTTTAAGTTTACTTTTCCATAGTAAGGGGTTATATTTGATACAGGTTTATTCTAATATTGAAATTTGGGGGGGGGGGGGGGGGGGGGGTTTTCAAATCAATGGTTTGATCATCACTTACCTCTTCTTCTTCTTCTTTTTTTTTTTTTGCGATCTGCTTTCCAGTGTTGTTCATGTATGATCAAGGGTTGACTGTTTCCTACAACTCAATTTTTAATTTCTAAAAGAATTGTAGGATTTGGTTCCTGGTCCAGCTTTTGGGTTTTAGTCCAATAATAAAAATCCTGAATTTGCATAGCTTAATGCATGCTATTTTATATATCTATATTGTATTTTTTAAAAGTAACTCTAATATTTTGGATCTTAAATATTTGACAAGAAATTGTTCATTTTTATAAGCATACATTCAGCAGCAATTCAGTACTTGCATTCTTTATGCATTCTTTATGTTGAAACATAATTCTTACAAGTAGGAGGCTAAGAAAAAAGATTGAACGAATGTGTTAGGATCGTGTTCACGGTTAATCATAAATGCATACATTTAGATAGTTGAAACACACAACATTAGATCTGATTTCTTAATAGTTTTAGATATAGTGCTATAATATTTTTTCAAAAATCTGAATATCAGTAAAAAGTTAAACAAAAGGTAGGTAGCCCTGTACTGGTAAAAAGTAGTTGATATAAATTAGTTCACGAGGTACTCATGCAGAGCATTTGGGATGATACAGATTCATTCATTGGGATAAACTTGTATTTCTTCACTTATTAATACTTTTATTTGTGAAATTTGGCAGGTTACGTTGAAATGCTTCGAGTTGTGAAATTTGGCAAGTTATGTTTTGAATGCTTGGAGTTCAGAAATACCATTTAATTGTTGTTTTTATGTGTGAAATTTAATTTGGCAAGTTATGTGTGAAATTTGAATGTTTGAATGTTTTGATTAGGCATAGAACTGGAGTTTAAGGCATGTATTTGATGTTTTAGAACTGGAGTTTTGATTAGGTTTTCAGTTTTCAGATTTTTTGCATTTTGATATAGTTAAGGCATGTATTTGATGTCAGTTTTATTATATGTTTATTGGAGTTCAAATCCGAATCCCAATGTTCAGGTTAATTTCTATGTTTATTAGAGATATAATTGAAGTTCGGACTTGACACTTGAGATATAATTGGAGTTCGGACTTGAATCTTGATATTGCTGTTCACAGAATTGTCCAAAACTGAGCTTGAATGGTTGTCCACAGTTCGGCCCTGTTCACTGAACCGGGCCGTTCCGAACAGGGCTCAGTTTTGAACAACAATGAACGGGCTGAACATGGGCAGAAAGAACTTTGTTTTGGGCCGATCATGAACAGGGCCTGTTCCTTTCAATTTCGATCTGGGCTGATCATGAACAGGGCTTCCGTTCATTAGCAGCCCTAACTAGTGACTAGTGACTAGTGAGCCTGTTAATTAATTCTTGAGAGTATAGGAGCAAATGATGACTGTACATTGCTTGAAGAGTCGCAAAGCTAAATTTCCTAGCTAGTACGCAGTAGGCTCTCTACATCTATTGTCCCTGTTGAAGATATCAAATCCAATCAAGATCAAACCCAATCCAATTAGGATTCCTAACAGCTCTCAACCTTACATAAGTGACCCAAAATATTAGGAAATTGTAATTAAGCAATATTTAGTATTGTTAACGTCTATTTGTAAATTAGGAAATGGTAACGGCTAGTTAGCCTTTATAAGCACCTGTAATTTGTGTAAATGATACAACTCAATCAATACAGAAAAACATACTTTTATTCACTGTTATTTGAAATATGGTATCAGAGCAATAAGAATTCTAGCAATACCGGATTCACTCGGAGAGAAGTCAAAATCGCCACGATGAGTGAAAACGAAACCACGATCGTTGGCGAGACGACATCTGAGATGTCTGGCAACACAGGGGCAGTAGTCCGAAACCTCATCAGTAAGCCCAATGTCAATCAAGCAACCTCTAATGGCGGCCCGAGTGCTGGCAGCAGGGGGAGAGAAATAGTTGGAGCAAATTCTGGTGTTAGGTGCGATCACTGCCACCGAAATGGACACGCTAAAAAGACCTGCCGGTTCTTGTATCCCCACCTGCGACCAGAGAAGAAAGAGAAGACGGGAGGCATTCCGCACGCAGCGACTGCACAAGCGAGCGGCTCGGGACAAGAGGCATCCAGTGCTCTTCTTCTCCAACAGATCGGACAGCTGATTCAGGCGTTTCGTGCGAATTCAAGTGTGGGCCAGGAGGTGAGCGGTGAGCATCCTTCAGCAGGTGATTATTTCTGTTCGGACCTCAATTTGGGAAGAAAGGATAGGGAATATTCTAATTCAAACCTTGGAAATAAACAAAATAACATATCTTGGCCAATTAGCGCTACTCAAAATGAGTATGTTTCTAAAACAGACCCTGAAAATGAATTGAATATCAATGCACTACCTAAACCCAATAAAATTTGTGGTCCGAACCCTGTATTTATCCAGAATATTGATGGTCAGACAAATTCTAGGGAATTTTATAACTTAAACCCTGATAATGTCCAAAATTGTGTTCCTGAACCAGAATTGAAAAATTGTTGCACATATTTAGCTACAAATAAAAATAAATGGTTAATAGATTATGGAGCGACAGATCATATGTCTGGAAATATTGGAAATATTAAAAATCTAGTTAAAAATGAAATATCACCACATGTTTGTGTTGCAAATGGACATGAGGTACAAATTAAAGGTATAGGAGAAACCACATTATTTTCAAAAAATATCTCAAATGTGTTGTACATGCCTACATTCACCTCGAATTTACTTTCTGTTAGTAAAATAACTAATGAATTAAATTGCAATGTGACATTTACACCAAATAATGTGATATTTCAAGACCGGTTAACTGGAAAAAAGATTGGTGAAGGGCAATTAGAAAATGGACTTTATGTTTTCGAGTCAACCAACCATGCTTTTCTTAGTAGCAACAATAATGAATTATGGCATCATAGATTAGGTCATCCTTCTGATGTAACTTTAAAGAAACTTATGCCATCTTTGAATTTAAATTCTAATAATTGTGACACGTGTCGATATGCTAAACAAATTAGAAAACCATTTAGTACTTCAACTAGCAAAACTGTTGAACCTTTTGAAATTATTCATTAAACCTCACTATCTCAGATGCATCACATATTGAGCTATCTATTGTCTCATCTACTAAATTTATGATGCTTCCTTCTTGCCACAGCTGCCATGCCTAGAAAGATGTAAGATGATATATAAATTGGTGCCCGGTTTGTCATGATGAACATGATGAGTTAATAAAGGGTGATTGTAATGTATGACACTCAAGTGTACAGTAGTACTAATTAATGTGGAAACTGTCAAGAGAATTAAATCCTTAAGTGTACTAATGCAATGTGTTTTTCACATATGGTCTACTCATGTGGAGTATGGCGTGAGTTTTCAACTAAAGTTAATAGTGAAGAGTAAAAGGTTTATTTTATTTACTTACATATATTTATGCCTAAATAACTTTTTCAGGACAATTTGGTAAAAATTGTTGGGCTTGCAAATTTTAATATTTTTTTAGCGTTTAAACTTAAATTTTGCTATTTCTTGTTGGAAAACATTTGTTATATATGTGTGCCACCGGATTACACCCAACATTTTCAAAGTCCAAACAGTCGATCCAAACCGTTCAACACGATTGATATATTAAAATGTGCTTGCAGATCAAATTTTACATTTTTTTTAATTTTTTTTACTATTTATTAAGATGGATACCAAAATTCAATAGTCTGAAAATAATAATTTTGTAAAATACTTAATAAATAGTAAAAAATTTAAAAAAATGTAAAATTTGATCTGCAAGCACATTTTAATGTATCCATCATGTTGAACGATTTGGATCGATGTTTGGACTTTGAAAACTTTGAAAATGTAAGATGTAATCGGATGTCACAAAAAACGGTGTAAATGGATCCCTCCTCTCTCTATATATATATTTATATATATCTGTGACTTCGGTGTCCAACCTTTTCTGTTTTACGTTAGGTGTAAGGCTGATTTTTTATCCATAAACTCGAGGGTTAATTTAGTAAAGTTCCAATTCATTATATTAAATCTGCCCTTCATGGTTTCCAATAAGCCCACAATTCATCACTTTCCTGTTCAATGCACTGATGATGAAAAAAAATACATAGGAGAAGAAAGGAAAACAGAGGTAAAAAAAAAAGGCAAAAAAAATAAATGAGAGAAACTAGATGGCATATTTGCTTAACTGTGAAGATTAATGGCCATGCTTACATGTGATTGGGAAGTTTGTTACTACTTCTCCATAAGAGAATTAATGGCATATTTGCTATAGTAATGCATGCTTATAATCTAATCACACTAAAACTAAATGAGTTTTGGTGAAGTATTTATATTTATTTATATATTTTTTTCAAATTGCGGCAATTTCTAAAACAGAACCCTGATTTTTCTGGCATGCCTCGAAGCTCAATGGCTTCACAGCTCTTTCAGAGGGATAGAATGTTATATTATATATGATGATGAATTTCTTTTGTAACTAGCGGTAAGTAACATTATCAATAAAATGTACTCACATATGCAAGAAGGTTGTGATTTCCTTGGTTCCTTTTTCCAGATATTATCTCAAGCAGTAAAACTCCAAAGCTGTAGACGTCTGATTTCACTGATATTTTTCCTTCCATAGCATACTCAGGAGACATGTACCCACTATGAGAAAGAAAAAAACAGAGCAAAATTTATGAATATAAAATAATAAAAGCAAAGAGCTAACCATCCTATCAGAAAGCGAAGAAATATGCATCATGCAGCACAAAAAAAAAAAAAAAGAAGTAAAGGTCTCTACCGCGTGCCTACAACTCTTTCGGTATTCATCTCGTTTTGCTCTTGTTTGAACAAGCGTGCAATGCCGAAATCTGAAATTTTAGGGGTCATTTCTCCATCCAAAAGAATATTTGCAGCTTTTAAATCCCTGTGAATTATATTAAATCTGGAGTCCTGATGAAGATAAAGAATCCCTCTTGAAATTCCGATGACTATCTCATCCTTGTTCTCCAACTTAGCATTCTCAGTTCACTTTATCTGTTTCCAAGCAGGTTTAACTAATTAAGCATTTATCTCATGATTATACAAATTACAACTCCTAATTGTAATTTAAGAATGAAATCATCATTTGGAATCTCATGTTTGTTCCAAAATTTGTGATAGACTCTTTCTGAAGTTGAAAGGCTCATAAATCACACTTCCATCACCCATGCATGTGATGAATATGAATTAATTTTTCAATAAGCTAAATTCTAAATGTGCATAGTTTGCGCCTACGGACCAACATTCTTTAATGAGATATTAAGTCTATTTCGAGGGCTGGGAGAGGAGAATATTGTGGACATTGCTTACCAAAAATGAAGAAATTTAAGCTCTTGTTGGGCATGAACTCATAGATAAGCACTCTCTCAGTGCCATGAATGCAACAACCCAGCAGTCTGACAAGATTTCGGTGTTGGAGCTTTGCAATGAGCATGACCTCATTCATAAATTCATTTAGACCTTGTGATGAACCCTTTGAGAGCCTCTTCACTGCAATCTCTTCACCACTCGGTAGCTCACCCTGTTAGGATGACCAAGTGATAATTTTCTCCATTAATTGCTGAACAATATTGAGAGTCAATCCCACTGGCATTCGATTTTCTTCTTCTTATTCTTTTTTTTTTTTTTTTTTGTTTTGCAATTTTGTTTTAAAGAAAACAAAGACATTTAATTTCTATGTTGCACCTGAAATAAAAAAGATTTTTAGAAATTTGTCCAGAAAGTTGCCATGATATAACCTTTATGCCAAATTGAGAGTTTGTTAAGAGTAAATCAGTGAAATGGTCAGTTTGAGGTTTGCCAGTTAGGGCGCCCTAGAATGAGTGTCGGGTTTGCTGGAGAATTGAGGCTCACTGGAGATTTTTAGTTCGACTTTTAAATATTTTAAATCATCACTTGGTTGCACTTTTGATCTCGGTCACTTTTAATAATGTCACGACTTCGGATCGAGCCTACCGTGAGGAGGCTTGAGACCCTAATTTACTGAACCATATTTTACTTCAATTTATTTTAACTAAAGTCTAAATCATGCTTTTGACTTAACTTCCTACATTCGCAAAATCCCAATCCAATTCTCGGCAAATTTATTTCCGTGTGCTAACCTATCATAAGTTGGGTTTGTACAACCTGATCAACATTTGGGCCAAATCCAAGTAATTAAATAAAGGCCCAATTTCAATTTCTATTCTTTTCTATATTTCGGTCTAAAGCCCAATTCCATGAATTTCCCAAATAGGTCAGGCCCATTAGAGTAGTTTCGGCCAAGCCCAACAGGAAAGCAAAAAGGCCAAAGGCCCACTTAATTAGTCAAGGCCCAAACCGAAATCCATTATAAAAATCACATTTGCATTTTAGTCCCCGATTTAATTTTATTTAGGGAAGGGCCTAAAATTTACGTTTCAATCCCAACAAATTCCAAAATTTTCACCAATGTCCCTACCAATTCAAATTTGATACCAATGGTCTCACTGTGTTGTACCAGCTGGTACAGCACCATCAACAACACATCAAGCGCAAGCCACAGAGACAATCAAGAGAGGCCAACCAAGTCAGCATACACAAGCACCCTCATACCAGTACTGGCACAGTACTGGTAGGGTTATCAAGCAACGAAAAGCAAGCAAGCCAGAGAGCAACAGGGCAACACACAAAGCCCCCAATACTGGTACCGGGTCGGTACCAGTAACAGGAAAGGGCACAAAGGCCACAGGTCAAGCGACAACCACCAACAACAAAACGGCACAAGCCAAAATCAAGGCCCTCCATCACAGAGCAAGCAAAGAGGCGCAAGGCCAAAGAAAACAGGCACGAAGGCCACAGGTCAGAGCTACAACAGGCACACAACACTGGTACCAGGTCGGTACCAGTAACAAGAAAAGCACAAGGCCAAGGACAAAGAGTCAAGCACAAATGCCACAATTCAAGACCAGTAATAGGACGAAGGCCCCAAACAGCACATACGGCCGAAATCACCAAGAATAACTCAAATACCAAAATATAGGGTTACCCGGTAAGAGAGGCAAGGGCCAATAGGGAGGCCGGTACTGAGGGAGGGCTGCCTCGCCTTCGTTTGGCGATACCGAGGCTTGCTCGTCGTCTCGCCTCCGGCCACCACAAGAAATCACCAATAGCAAGACGATCAACCACTGCACGAGTACCACCGACCCACAGCAAACTCCGGATACCCAGGAAATAGGAACAATGGCAAAGGCTGTGCGCCAAAAGAACATAGAGAAGGCGCGGGAGAGGAAGAGACAACCAAAATCACAGCCTCCAGTAGGTAACAAACAAACCACAAGCACAGAGAGGAGGGCCCGAAGGCAGAGAGCCAAGAGAGAGCAAAGAGAGAGTAAGAGAGCGGACAGAGTGGAGAAGAGGAGAGTAAAATGAGTGGGGTGCCGTCGCCAGAGAGGGAGAAAAGAGAGGTGTATAGGGGATCCGGTTCGGACCCGAAACCAAACCCAAAATTTCAATTTTCAAAAACCTTCAATTTCGATCTGAGCAGTCAAATGTGTAACGAGTCAATTATTCAAAATTCAAACTTAATTTCTTAATCTCACCGAGGGGTCACGACTTCTTCTGATTTACGAAATTTTTTCTAAATCGATCGAAACCATTATGAGAATAAGTATTTATCTACATCGTTCAGTTATTTTATTCGTCTAATTACTATCGAACTTCGTTTAATTTCTCGAATTAACATTTTATTCGTAAAAACCCTAATTTTATTTCTTAATCGATTTGTAATAATTATGTAATTAGAATTCACCTAATTTAGTTAGTTTAATAAATTTTTATTTACTTATTTAATTTCAAAAGAAATTACTAAGTTTTCAAGTTTTAAGTTTAAAATTCCTAATTAATAATTTAATTTACATAATCAATTTTATGAACAATTTATGTAATTAATTATTTAACCTTTGTTTAGCTAATTAACTAACCTAAGTTTTAATTATTAGTTTCAAATCTTAATTATTAGCCTAATTAATTACACTAAATTGTACAGGTTATAACAGTAAATCTGATACAGGATACAAACGCTGTTTACAAGTAAGTGACATCAACTAAGGTTACCGGACTGGTACCAGCAACTATCCTATCAGAAAAAAAAGAAAACTATCCTATCAGAAACGAAGAAATATGCATCATGCAGCACAAAAGAATTAGAAAAATGTAAAGGTCTCTACCGTGTGCCTAAAACTCTTTCTCTATCCACCTCGTCTTGATCTTGTTTGAACAAATGAATGCTGAAATCTGGAATTTTAGGGTCATTTCTCCATCCAAAATAATATTTTCTGCCGAAATCTATAGAGAATCCCTCTTGATATTCCGGTGACTATTTCCAGCCTCGTACTCCAACTTAGTAATTCTCGGCTCACATTATCTGTTTCCAAGCAGGTTTAAGTAATTAAGCATTTATTGCATGATTGCAAAAATTATAACTCCTAATTGTAATTTAAGAATGAAATCATCATTTGGAAATTGGAATCTCGTTTTTGTTCCAAAATTTGTGATAGGCTCTTTCTGAAGTTGAGAAGCTAGGCTCACAAATCACACATCCATGCATGGGATGAATAGTAATTAATTTTTCAATAAGCTAAATTCTAAATGTGTATAGGTTGCGCCTAAATATTAAGTCTGTTTTGAGGGCCGGGAGAGGAGAAAATTGTCAAAAATTGTCTGACATTGCGTACCAAATATGAAGAAATCTAAGCTTTTGTTGGGCATGAACTCACAGATAAGCATTCTCTCATTAATTGCCATGAATGCAACAACCCAGCAGTCTGAACAGTACCAATGTAGTACCTTCTGTTCTCCCTAACACTTGAAAAGAAACCTCGAGTTTGATCAAATTTATACAATTAACAGTTTGAACAATTCAAATGAACACTGCAAGGGAGGTAAGTGGTTGCACGTATGACACTGACAGAAGGGATAATAAGCAGGGATTGAGAGTTCTTCTCCAACGCCCAGGTCGATCTACTGCAGCTCTAATAACATATACCTGTGAGCCCTCCCATGACAGTATCTCTTTCTCAGTTTGTTCCACCTAGGAGATCAGGATATACTGAGACGACAAAGGGATATTGTGGTTCTGGGTTGACAGAACTGATGCCACTATATGTCTATATCCAACTCATCACAAGATCGACCTGTTGTGCCCGAATCGTTCTCAGTACATGTTATTTGATTCTGTTCATGGTACTCTGACCGTGATGGAAGTTGTTGCCAAAGATACGATCAAAAGTAGATTTGTTGACATAATGCGTGATGCTTTCCTTTTCTTTTCAGGAATAGTAAAGATCTCCATTTATTTTTTAGATATCAAGTTTGGTTTCTCTTATTCATGTGTTGCAATGCATGCCGGCAGTATTATTCTGTTTAGTGCTGTCTTAAAATCCAAACAGTCGATTTGAAACATTTAATATGTTTTCTATATTAAAATCTACTTGAAAACAACCTTCAAAAAATAAAATGTACTTGAAAACCAAATTTTAAAATTTTTTTTAAAATTTTTTTACTATTTTTTTTTATAATTTATGAAAATCACTGTCTTAATATTGTACAAATAATAACAAATTCTCAAAAGCAGTGATTTTCAAAAATTCTAAATATATAGTAATTTTTTTCTAAAAGTTTTAAAATTTAATCTGCAAACACATTTTAGTATGAAAAAAATAAAGCACTTGGACAAATTAAGGTCTCTATCCTAGTACTTGTATCTTAGCTAACCTCATATATGTGTGTGTGTATGGTAAGAAACCTCCTGCCCTTAAATGTCAGAAAACTTATTTTAGTTACTGCTGCTAAAGTTCGGTTAGAAAAGGTTCGCAGAGAAGTAATTAAGGTATACAAAAGATGATTCACTAATTCAAAGACTGGACCAGGCCGGCCAGCAATTCAAGTTTGTCAAGCCGAAGCTTCTGGTCATTGATTTCGAACAAACTCGAACGTGTCAAGGCGCACCCTAATAATGTCCAGTTTAGTAGGCCATTATTCAACTGAAACCAAGGGTACTTCTAACTATATAGTCGAGTAAAATGACCGGTGTAGTAATGATGCTTTTTTGCTGCTAATGAATAGTGGAAGATAGTGTTGGTAAAAGTTTGTGTGAAACAGGAGGTTTGAAAGGGTCCCTACATATAGGTACAAAATAACTTCAGATTATTTTGGACCGTCCAAAACAGTGATTTTGTACTTATTTAAAAAATTAGTAAAAGTTTCAAAAAAATCTAAATTTTGGTCTTTAATCACATTTGAATACGAAGATCACATTGAATGGTTTGAATCGACTACTCGAACTTTAAAAACAAAGATAAAGATTTGAAGTACAAAACCAATTGTGCATTAATTTTAACCCTATTATATAGAGAGATGTTAGCTAAGCTCATAGTGGTTTGATCGAGAGACGGAGGGACATTGATCAAATGGAGTCAATTGACCTTTTACTTTTTCAAAAACATATTATTTATTGTATGGTTTTGTTATATATTTTATAGTAAATTGCTACGAGTACCGTAATTTGATTCCTTTTTTGAACTCTAAAATAAATTTTTGTGCTTCTGCAAAATTCATTAACTCTGATTTTTGGCATAAGAGACTTGGGTATCGTTCCGACAAGATTTTAAATAGTATCTTAGATTTTAAAATTTTGAATTGTACTAATTGTGAAATTTGCAAGTTAGCAAAACAAACAAAACTTCCTTTTTATCTCTCTACTAGCAAAAGTAAAGCTATTTTTGATTTAGTATATTCCGATGTATGGAGACCAGTCTTAATTGAGTCATATAATGGGTTTATTTAGATATTTTGTAATATTTATTGATGATTTTCAAAAACAACTTGGTCATATTTACTTAAATTTACAGATGAAGTGTTTGATTATTTTTATGAATTTTTATGTCTAGCTTATAGAAAAACAATTTAATGCAAAATTAAAAATCTTTAGATCGGATAATGGAACCGAATTTATAAACAAAAAAATTTCAAGTCTCTTTAAAGAAAAATGTACTATACACCAAACAACTTGTATATACTCCCGAACAAAATGGAGTACCGGAAAGAAAAAATAGACACTTATAGATGACACGATCTTTATTATTTCAAAATAATGTTCCTAAAATTTATTGGTCGGATGCCGTACTTTATGCCACTCATTTAATCAATAGATTACCTAGTGTTATTTTAAAAAACAAAAGTTCATTAGAAATTCTTTACCAACAAAAAATCACTTATGATCATATGAGAATATTTGATTGTACAAGTTTCATACATATCAAAAGAAATGACAAACTTAATTTTGTATCACAAAAAACTATTTTCTTAGGATATTCATCTTACAAAAAGGGTTATAAATGCTATGTTCTAATTAATAAAAAATTGTATCTTTCTAGAAATGTTACATTTTTTGAAAATGAACCGTATTTCAAAGAGAAATAATAATTCATCAACAATATTCAAATAATCAAAATGATAATATAGTATTGCCTTACTTAGATGATTTGAATTTTGTTCCTAGAAATAACCATCAAGTTGAGAATAATAATCAAGAAAATGAGACTATTAATGACACAAATGAAATTGAAACGGAGGAAAATTTAACGGTTAGAATATCATATCTAGAGAACGGCAACCATCAACTAGACTTAAAGACTATGTAACCTATTCGGTATAATATCCAATAGAAAATTTTGTGTCATATGACAATATTTCAACCGAATACCATATTTTTCTCACTAATATAGAAAAAGAATTGGAACAAAAAAATTACCAAGAATCAATTAAAAGTCCTATTTGGTGTAAGGCTATGGATGAGGAATTAAAAGCCTTAGAACAAAATGAAACTTGAAAAATAGTTCCTCTACTAAAAAATAAAAAACCAGTTCATTGTAAATGGGTATATAAAACCAAATATATTAGTGATGGTACCATAGAAAGGTATAAGGCAAGACTTGTAGCTAAAGAATTTACCCAAACATATGGCATAGACTATAATGAAACCTTTGCACCGGTGGCAAAAATGAATACCATAAGAATTTTATTTTCTATTACTATAAATGGATGTAAAAAATGTTTTTCTTCAAGGAACACTTGAAGAAGAGGTGTATATGACATTACCACCCGGTCATAAATTGGAAACCAATTCTAACTTGTCTTGTAGGCTTAATAAATCAATTTATGAATTGAAGCAATCTCCACGAGCATAGCTCTTATTTAATTTCTTGTAATTTTAAAATTAGTAATGCCGATCACTCTTTATTTACTAAATGTGACGGTATCAATACAACTCTCATTTTAGTATATATAGATGACATCATAATTATCAGAAATAATTTAGAGCAAATCCAAAAAATTTAAAAACAACTAAAAGAAAATTTTGATATAAAAGATTTAGGATATCTTAAATATTTTTTAGGAATAGAGGTAGCCTCTTCGGATAAAGGACTTTTTATTTTCCAAAGAAAATATACACTTGATTTGTTAAAAGAAACCGGTAAGCTATGATGTAAACCGGCCTCTACCTCAATTGACAACAAATGCAAATTAAATAGTGAAGTTGGTGAACTTTTAAAAGACATAAATCAATTTCAAAGACTTGTTGGAAAATTGATCTATCTAACGATTACTAGTCCGAATATTTCATTTTACGTAAGCCAAATTAGTAACTTCATGCACTCACTAAGAACACCACATTTAGAAGCGGTAAATAGAATTTTGAGGTTTTTAAAAAATAATCCTGATAAAGGTATTTGGATGAAAAATAATAATTCTAATGATATATGTGGTTATTCCGATGCAGATTGAGCCGGAAGCTTCGATAGAAAATCGACAACTGGTTTTTTGCACATTTGTAGGCGGAAATCTCATCACATGGAAAAGCAAGAAACAAAATGTTATAGCATGATCAAGCACCGAAGACGAATATCATGTCATGGCATCAACCACAAGTGAACTAACTTGGATAAAACAACTCCTGTTAGACATGAGATTTAAAACTCAAGGACCGATAAAAATGTATTGCGACAATAATTCGGCACGACACATAGCTTCAAATCCCGTGTTTCATGAGCGAACAAAACACATAGAAGTGGATTGTCACTTTATTAGAGAAAAGGTTCTAGCAAAAGAAATTGAAACACCTTACATAAAAAGTGAAGATCAACTCGCGGATATCTTCACTAAAGGCTTGAATTCGGACCCATTTGAAAAAATTACAAGCAAATTAGGATTGTACGATATATACATTTCTAGCTTGAGGGAGAGTGTTAAAAATAAAGGCTAGTTAATTTGAATTGTAACGGCTAGTTGTAGGGAATAGTGTCATGTAATTAATAGGTTAGTAGTTAGCGGTTGTAATTAATAGTACAACGGCTAGTTGTTTATTTTTCTTCTATAAATAGAGACATGTAAAGCTGAAAATAATTAAGATGACAATAATAAGTTGTTTTCTTACGTCTCTTCTCTCTTAAAAAATTAACATTTGCAAACCTTGTGGTGGATCTATTTCGAGTTGTAATTAAGCTAGGGGCACTATTCAGTATAATGTATAATTAAATTTTGCATGTGAACTGTGTTTAAATATTTTATAGCGTAGTTATCACCAACTACATATCGGGGTATAATCAATATATTAAGAACATTTATTTTCAACAAATAATTTCATTTTCTATACCTTCTCAAAATAAGATACATTGGATTTACAGATACAACAAATATTTTGTACGCTCCTAAAATGATGCATAGCAATATGACAAACATTCAAGATTATTTCATCGACCTTCAAGTCCAGTAACAGTCAACTCATTTGCGCTGTACAAACCTTCAGGTGTAATTTTAGTGGATAGCACAGGTTTTTTCGGCCCAGGTAGACTGCACCCTTCATTTGATAGCATTGAAACAACAGTTGACATGGTTGGTCTATCATCAGCACACTCTTGCACACACAAAAGACCCACATGAACAAACCTCACTATCTCGGATGCAACGCAAGTGGAGCTCTCTATTGCTTCATCTGCTAAATTTATGATGCTTCCTTCTTGCCACAGCTGCCATGCCTAGAAATATGTAAGATGATATATCATTCAGTGCATGGTTTGCAATAATGGACATGACAGACTGCTTTATTCTATATCCTTTTATTAAGAAAAGGAGTTAATAACGAGTGATTGTAATGTATGACACTCAAGTGTACAGTATTAATGTGGAAACTGGCAAGAGAATTAAATCCGTATGTGTACAGTACTAATGCAATGTGTATTGCAAAAAGTAACATATAATCTATTCATTTGTGAATATGGCATGGGTTTAAGTTGTATATATTGATGCCTAAGTAACTTTTTCAGGACCATTTGGTAAAAAAATGTTTTGGGCTCACAAAGTTTAATACTGCGTTTAAATTTAAAAGTTTTCTCTTCCTTGTTGGAAAACGTTGCTACATATATTTGTAACTTCGGTGTCCCGCCTTTTTTCTTTTGCGCATTAGGTGTAATTAATTGATAAACTTGAGGCCAGGTTAGTTTAGTAAAGTTCCTATTCAATAATAAATCTGCTCTGTAGCTTGCCATAGGCTGACTATTCATCTCTCCTGTTCAATGTACTGTAATTAAAAACATGCATAGGAGAAGAAAGGAAAACAGAAGTAACATGAAGGCAAAAAAAATAAATGAGAAAAACAAGACACACTATACTAAAAGAGGGACTGTGAAGATTAATGGCAGTGCTGATATGTGATTGGGAAGTTTGTTACAAGTCCATATGAGAATGGCATATTAATTTGTCTATAGCAATGCATGCTTATAATCTAATCACAATAAAAATGAATGTATTTTGGTGAAGTATTTAAACTCAATCTATTTATATTTTTTTGTTTAAAAATTTGCGGTAACTTCTAAAACAGAACACTGATTTTTGTGGCAAGCCTCAAAGCTCAATGTCTGCGCCCCTCTTTCAGGGGGATAGAGTGTTTTATATATGATGATGAATTATATTTTGTAACCAGCTGTAAAATTATTGCATAAATACACTCACATATGCAAGAAGGCTGTGATTTCCTTGGTTCCTTTTTCCAGATGTTATCTCAAGCAGTAAAACCCCAAAGCTGTAGACATCTGATTTCACAGAAATTTTTCCTTCCATAGCATACTCAGGAGACATGTACCCACTATGAGAAAAAAAAAAAAAAAAAAACATTTGTGAAAATGAAATAATTAAAGAAAAGAGCTAACTGTCTTATCGGAAGAGCAAGAAATATGCATCATGCAGCAAAAAAAGGAAAAAAAAAATGTAGAGGTCTCTACCGTGTGCCTACAACTCTTTCAGTATCCATCTCATGTTGCTCTTGTTTGAACAAACGAGCGATGCCGAAATCTGAAATTTTAGGGGTCATTTCTCCATCCAAAAGAATATTTGCAGCTTTTAAATCTCTATGAATTATATTCAATCTGGAGTCCTGGTGAAGATAGAGAATCCCTCTTGATATTCCGGTGACTATCTCCAACCTTGTACTCCAACTTAGCAATTCTCGGCTCACTTTATCTGTTTCCAAGCAGGTTTAATTGATTGAGCATTTATCTCATTATTATAGAAATTTTACAACTAATTGTAATTTAAGAATGAAATCATCATTTGGAATCTCGTTTTTGTTTCAAAATTTATGATAAACACTTTGTGAAGTTGACAAGGCACACAAATCTCACATTCATGCATCTGATGAATATGAATTAATTTTTCAATAAGCCAAATTCTAAATGTATATAGCTTGCACCTAAGAACCGACATTCTTTAATGAGATATTAAGTCTGTTTCGAGGGCTGGGAGGAGAGAAAATTGTCAACATTGCATACCAAAAATGAAGAAATCTAAGCTCTTGTTGGACATGAACTCATAGATAAGCATTCTCTCGGTGCCGTGGATGCAACAACCAAGCAGTCTGACAAGGTTTCGGTGTTGGAGCTTTGCAATGAGCATGACCTCATTCATGAATTCATTTAGACCTTGTGATGAACCCTTTGAGAGCCTCTTCACTGCAATCTCTTCTCCACTCGGCAGTTCACCCTGTTTTGTATTGCAATAATAGTAAGATCAAAGCAGGCTGGCCTTGAGATAATGATGATTTTATCCATTAATTGCAGAACAATATAAAGAGCAAATCCCACTCGCATTGGATTTTATTTTTCTTCTTTTATTTTGCATTTTCGTTTTTAAGAAAACAAAGAGCGAATTCCACTTGAAATAGAAGGTAACTGGAGGTAGAGGGCTTTGCCAAACTGAGAAAATTGGATTTTGCTGAAAAATACAAATGGTATACCAGAAAGTGGGGTTGCTCGCAAAAGGGGGCTTTGATGGAGATGTGGATTTTGAATGAATTAGTTGAATATTATAGTGACTGTAGAATTCAATTATTAGATAATAGATTTAATAAACAGAATAAACAGAAGAAAAAAAAAAAAAAAAGAATGATACCAAACTATCCGAAACTAAACAGACTGAACATAGTAACCTCAAATATCAATTACCTTGTAAACAATACCAAAACCACCTTGACCTAGTTTATTTGCTTCGGAGAAGTTGGCTGTGGCTACCATCACTGTTTCCAGATCATATATCGGGAGCTCTGTATTCGGCAGGGAGCCACTATCTTTGCCATTCGTCTTGGTTTTACCTACCAAACAGTAAATCCAAATTTAAATACCATAGTTATGTTGCAATTTCTTTTAATAAGAACACCAATCTAAGGTATAATTAAATCATATAAGAATTGAGTTGACTTGTAAAGGTACCTAAATGAGCAACTCCAATATTCTTCTTCCTCTGACGTAGATAAATGAGGAGGACTATAACTGATATCAGACCAGTAGATGTTCCAATCATGCCTATTATCAGCTGGATCTTTTTCTTTCCTGTTGCAGCTGCGCATGCATTAGCGCACAAATTTCATTAGTGTAATCTAAATAAATTGAATATATATAGGTATTGATTCATTAATGTGATAATTAATTATTTACTATTTGAAACTCATTTTTTGGTATTATACTTGCCAGAGTTAACTAATCAAGTTTGGTATTTAATATTCATCTAAATAACATTTAGCTTTTAAACAAGTTTGGGTAACTAATCAAGTTCTCATTATCTCTAGCTCTTCCTAATACAAATATCAGGATAAATAGTGAAAAAAATAGAGGAAACATATAAGCGAAGTTCATCAAACTTATTCAGAACTCATTTTTGTTGTGAACTATCAAAAGTATTTTTTGTTAAAATTTACAAGAAAAAATAACAAAAGTACTAGCTTGTTTTGTGGGGCTTTACTTAACACTACTAGTGATAAAAAAAGAACACCATGCTTCAAAAGAGGAATGAAATCTGCTGAACCTGCTTTTCCTCATCCAACCTTGATTTTTGTTGAGATTCACACATGAAAACATTTTAACGGTTGGATGAGGAAAAACAGGAGATTCGGACTCTTCAACAGAGGGCAGCTCATTTAAAGAGGGAATTATCTTCAGCTGAATTAAATTCTCTCAAGTTGATCTACATAATGCTCTTAATATCATTTTCATCATCTCCTTGTAATACAAGATTAACCTTAATTTATTGGGGCAATAATTATAACATTTAAGAAATATATCTCTATAATTGGTGGTCTATGTCCTAAGCATGACAAGCAACAATCTACAAAAGGAAAAGGTTTCTTCTGCAATTATGAGAAAATCAAATTCAGTTAGAAATTAATTACCTAAATCTGATTTATCAAGCTTGATATGTAGATCCTGTCCATTCTCAACATACCGTATATCGACCAAATCCTTATCCCAAGTGATGCACCCACTACCGGCTCCGCTAGCATTAAACAGCGAATAAGCCAAACAAGAACGATTCGCCAAACACCTGTGCTTACACTCCTTAATGCTTATACTCGCATCAACCGTTGCACTCTCTGTGTCTGGTAACTTCACACTTTTAACCAATTGAAATCCGTTACTGTTTGCTTGATAACTCAATGGTGTTTTCCGTTCGCAACCTCCAGAAGTATTTCGCATAGACCAATCGCTGGGTGATTTCACATTAAATCCTGGTAAGCAATCACATATTGGGTGTTCATTGACGTTGCATATACCAAAAGGCCCACATATCCTGTAGTCGTCACACATGTCAGTGGGCCAAGACCAGAATTCAACCCAAGTTTTACTGGTCTGGTACCATATCATGCGTTGCAGCACACCAGTTTCGTTCAGTACTACTCGTACCAATGGTGCTCCCAAATCAGCCTCAAATGAGTAGGTGATCTCGTAAGTTGTTGAACTGAAAGTGAAAATAACCATGTTTGTGTAAGTTGCCATTTCAGGTAATCCACTGAATCTCAAACCATCCCATGCACCTGTTTTGAACTCGATTCTGTCATCATTCCATAACACAATTTCTGGTAAACCATGAGTATCCATTTTGTAGCAGTAGTTTCCTTTTGATGGATCATTACTGCTTTTCCATGAAGTAAGATACCATTCAAATCCAGAGGAGTTTTTACCGATTTTCATGCCGGGAAGCATGGTATTTGACGGGTGATCAAAGCTTTGCCATAGGATCTCATCTCTGTTTGGACCTTTGATGACAAGGTTGCCTGAATCAAGTAGTTGCATTATTGGATCAAATGCCTTATCTACAGATGGGCTAAAATCAAATAATGATTTTGTATTTTGTGATGAATCAATCAAGACGATTGCTCTGTCAGAAACGGCAAGCGTACTTGAACTATCATTCAAGGGATAGTCACGGTTAGCAATCCATACGACAATATCCGGTGTGACATTGTACCATATACCAACATACCACTTCGCCGGTGTGCCTCGGTTAAAGAAACCTAGAACAAATTGGTCTTGTGATGAGACCAGGGTTTGGTCATTGACTAATTTTTTAGTTTTATCTGTGGTGTCAAGTGAGTAGGAGACTAATAACAGCGAGAAGAGAAGCAGAACAGTAACAAATTGTTTGAAGGAGGTTTTATTCCACATTTATTTTATGGTTGGAGGATGGATACTAATCTTCTTTAAAGGAGGCTCACTTAGAGTACTTGATTGATAAGAAAGATTTAAGAAAGAGCGCTAAATAATTTGCTATATATACTGTGGTACATATTGACCCCAGCTAAAATAGTCAAAGGATTGACTGTCGCTATTATTTGGAGGGGCATTTAAAAATAAATATATTGGAAAAAATCATCTAGAAGATATAAAAACAAAAAAACACAGTTCCAATATCCTAGAAATATGAACTAGATACCCTGAAAAAAAAATTAAAGAGATTAGCAACAGAGACAGCTGACATATCTTGCTAATAAAGAGATTAATCGGTACACTAATAACAGTCCGGAAAGCAAAACATGGAAAACGCAACAAAAACACAAGCCTAGGAGATTTACCAGTATATAAACAGACAAAATGAGTTGAAGCAGAGAGAACGCATTGTTCATTGAGAGGGATGGAGACTGAATTTAGTCTGACCTATTTAGGAATCTCTTAGCGTGTTTTCTGGTAAATACATTGACAGATCAGGTTTTGCTTCATGCAGCGCACGACAACAAAGCCAAAACAGCATTACATACGACTTCTGCGCTGTACGAAACAAAAACTACTCTGTCAATATCTCTTAGCCTGACATATTAATGTCAGCTATTATAAATATTATTAGGCCATCTACTCCATAAGGTTTTTTAATGAATCTCTTAGCGTATTTTCACAAGCAGGACAAGTAATTATATTTGATCATTCATTAAAACATTCTTCTAAATGTCTATTTCAGTTCATTTGATCAAGATCAAATACATAACTACATAAGTTTGAAGAATACACTTTAAGACAAATTTAGTTCACTTGACTCAGATAAACATGCTTTCATCATACTATATATGTTCTATTTCAAATTAAATTTGTATTACAGCAATTCGTTTCAAATTTTACATTCAACGTATTCTTAATGAAAGTTAAGTAATTCTAAGTTTATGCTTTAACAAAATTCGTAGTTGAATATTGCATAATATACATTTAATTATTGTATTATGCATATATATTTTTATGCCAGAATAAAAAACACTTGCTTATTTATTTATTTCTTGAAAAGTTCAACCAAAAAAAACAGTCCGGAGAGATACCGTAACAGGTTTTCGGGTATATACCATGGACTAATTTTAAAAGAATGGTCAATGAGATTTATTCTGTTGAATATTAAATTATGCATTAATTTTGATTGAATAATATATGATTGGGACATGATTATGATATGAACAACGATACAGGCGAATATTCTCCCCCCCATTTAATGAAAGGTGGGACCAAATGTTAGGGATGCCATACGAGAATTCAACAAGTGAGCCTTTCATACAATTACAAATATCAAATTTAAAAATATGGAAAATATTGTGAACTTAATTTATCAATAAAATATTTTAAATTTTAGAAACTGAGTCCTTCATGCTGATATTTAAAATTTTGGATTTTGATAATATGAAGCCCTCTTGGTGGTTTCTGTTGGAGATTAAAAGACCGGACCTGAGCACTTTTTCTAATTCAAAATTTAAAATTGTAAATTCTTAATTTGATTCAAAATTTTATAATTGTAAATTCTTAATGTGTAGTAAATATGAGAATACTTAATTGTGATGTTGAAAGTTTTTACATTAAGTAAATTATAATTGCCGTTTTGGACCCAAAAAAAAAATCGTCTGAAGCCTCAAAAATTGAATTGGAATTTCTTAATTTCAGTAGTCGTGTATTTTCCTTTTATTTGAAAGCAAAAAAGTCGTTTTCAAAGAATTTTAAAATCACAATAATAATTCAATATAGTAAATTTAAATCAATTTCTTTTCTTTGTAGTTTCTGAATTTTTTTTTCCTTAGAAACTTTTAATATATATCAGTCAAACAAATAATGAGAACAATTATAATAAAAATAACAATAATTAAACATATAATTAATACTAACAAGAATATAAATAATAAAAGCAATATAAACTTAAAGAATAATATATAATTTTTTATATATGAATAATATAGAAATAAAAACATATTCAATTATACATATTTTTTTGTATCAGTTTTATAAACTCGATGAAAATACGAACCTGAATCAGAACAATAAAAAAAAAAACTAAATGATCCGAATTCGTAATTGACCGAATTAATCTGAAAAAAAAATCCTAACCCATAAATATCTTGTATCCGAATACAAATTATGAACTTGAATGAAATGTACCTCGAATAAAAATCTGAATCTGAAGCGGGAGATCATTGTTACAACGATCATAAAATTAGAATAGAAATACCGAAATTAATTTAAAGTTAATTTTAAAAGCTTTGTACTCATGTAATTAATTTTGATTGTTTTTAGCATTCAGAAATTGAAAAAAAAAAAAAAAAGTTCTTCTACGTTTTAGAAACTAATTTCTCAAATGAATGAGCGAATAAATTAATATTTTTGTCGACATAATATTTTGAAAATATTATAATAAAATAAATATTTTTATTTATAAAATTAATATATATTCTGAAATTACAAATAAAATAGGCAAATGATGAGATTGAAATGAAATTACCAATGAGCATCGATGTAGATGCCAGAAAGAAAAGTAATAAAGATACCAGTTGGGTTCAAGACACGCGGCGTCTCTATATTGTGTTGAATGTCATACACGCGGCATCTCTATTATTGTGTTGAATGTCATACCTGACACAGTGACATGCATTTGTCTAGCCGTATAATTATCTGACGACCACTTGAGAGAGTATGTGATCGTGAATTCACAGCCTGTTAACTATCAAACCAAGTCACAGTCTCTCTATTTATTCAGGTCATCTATCCGTGTTGAAATTTCTCATTTATCTGGATTACATCAGGTAGCTTATTTGAAAGAACAAGGAGACTTTTCTCATTTGTCATTCTTCAAAACAGAGTTCTCTCATTGTGTAAAACAGAGGTCTTTTTCTTCGCAATTGCATTTTGAATGGGAGTTCGGGCTATCAGGTTTGTGATTACATTATTGGGCTTCTGTTAACTTGGTGCTGCCCTTCAACCGAAATTTTTAAAAATAACATTTCCTGAAAAAAAAAAAAAATCACGAAATCTGAGTATTTCTGGATCTACCCAGGCAACAGAACACCAGTGCATTAATATTCGGTTCTCATTCGGTATTCGGAAGGCCACCGCATACCGCATATACGGTATGCGGCCGAATATGCAGATTCTTATTCGGATTTATATATGCAGATTTTTTATCAAAAATATTTAATCTCACAGTACTTAAATACAATAAAACAGCATATAGAGAGGTTATAAAAGACTTCTGAGTGGGAGTGTGGGACGCTTGAAGAGAACACCTATCTGGGATGGCCCGAAACTCTTTTATTGGATTTTGAATATTTTTTAATTTTTTTAAAGCATGGATTCAGTATTCAGTCCGAATAGCCATTTTCTATTCGGTCGGACACCGAATAGGAATATACGGCTGAATATTCACCGAATAAAACCGAATTTTAATACACTGAGGTATATCAAATTTTTAATTTAGAGCGGAACCGTCCGATCTGCTCTGGCACGAATAATAATGGGGCTTGTGCATTCCACCTAGAACCGGATGCGGATTCTGATCGGACGGTCTGGATCTAAACTCAAAATTTCGAGTTCCTCAAAATTCGACACACCGCCCCGTTCTCTGAAAATATTGACAGAGCTGATTTGACTTCATATAACACACGAATAATACAGTTAAACGAAAAACTATAGGACTGGTGCTCTGCATCATGCCAAATCAGTTGTGTCAGTATCTTTACCCATCTATCCAGAGAGGGTTTATAACAGTGGTACACTCTGATCGGAAACAATGGAGCATGAGAAATGAGTTCATTTTGTTAGAAAAGAGATGAATAGAAATGATTTTAATTTGAAATTTTCTGATCGGAAGTCTTTTTCAAGTTACAAGAATTCATTCTCAAGAGAATAAAAACCATCCATCGTATTTATTGAATTTACAAAATTTGCCACTCTTAGGGTTTCACAGAAGAAAGAAAAATGAATATTAAATTGGAAAAAAAAATTATTGAAGAACGATAGAAGTTTAGAGAAAGCAACTCAGTATCTTGTCGGAGCTCCTGACGTGAAGAAGAGAGATTGATTTCACCGGTGCAGTTGACGAAGGGAGAGAAGAACGGAGAGGGCAAGTAGGTCTTCTCACCAGCGAACAATCAATTCTCGCCAAATACCTACGTTTTGGCGGAGATTTCCTGACGCGATTTGGGGGTCGAAAAGTCGCGTGGATTGAACTCTTCTCTCGCTTCTCCTTCGCTTCTGATCACGCGTGCGACATGGAATTCTAAATCTATTTCGCGTTTGTCGCTCCCTTCCCCTTTCCGATCAGAGGGGTAGGGTTTTGGGATGATTCAGCGGTGGATGCAATGGCGACCCACCTGTAAACATACATACCAGCAAATAGCAATAGAGTGGAAATTAAAATGCCAAAATGTAGAAGCGAGAATCATCGTCGTGGAGGTATGATTTCCGTAGATTTTGTCAGGGAGCGTATGTACTTCCATTTCTAATCGGCGTGAAGACCGTCTGGATTCACTTGGACGGTGCAAAGAAATGGACCTGCTTCTCTAAGAATTGGGAATTGCGTCACAGGTATAGCCTCATCATATGAGGTATTATTCTATTGCTGTTATTTTTATTATTCTATTATGTTGTCATCTTGATTCTCCAAAAATTAACATTGTATATTTTAGTTAAGTCCGATGATGTACCAAATGTAATTACTGTTTCATGATATTTTTTTATGTCAAATGTTGAACTCCTTGACATTATTGGTATACTGTTGATATTTTTCTTATTTTCATTTGATCAGGTCAATAGAACTGTGAGTTTGAGTGCTTGACAGTCTAATTGTTGAAGATATGATGGAGGATGAGGTCTAATTGGCTAGCGTTATAGGGACAGTGAGCTGGAGCAGGATGCATGGTTTGTCCCTTGAGCTGATGATTGGACCCGAACAGCAATGTTCTTTCTTTTCTGTGCCCAATTGCAGGATTTATATATTCAGCTAGAAATTTTCTTGCTCTTTTATTTAGTTGCTGGCTACTGGCTAGGCTGTTTGAAATGTGGCAAAAATTTTATCTATTTTGAGCAGCTTTCTGATTTGTAGTACTCAAATTTAATTGAACTCCACAGCCCATCATCTTGGCTTAACTAAACTGTATTGACTAGGGCCCACAAAAAGCATTGTAATTTAGAGGATAGCAATATCATTCTTGACAACTAACATCCATGTAAATTCCAGTGGAAATGAAATAATTTGCAAAATTTAGTTTATTTCATTAATGAGTTCGGCTTATTTAGCCTTTACATCTTACAACCAAGTCCCTCGACTTTTCTATAATGTCCTTTTATCATAAGGACCCTAACAAAGCTACTAATCTGGAAACATACAAAACACCAACAATTCCTAACAAACCCCAAATAACACTATCTTTACTATACAAATGTAGGAGCATTTTCATGAGAGCTTTGCTACTTTCTCCTAGATTCTCTAGCGACCTTGTACTCTCGTTATAGTCGATTGATCTACACTAATCGAATCATACTCATAAAAGTTGCTATCAGTAGCGAACACTCCAATGCTTCTGCAAATTAAGGGTTTTTTGGGGGCCGGTAGCTCGAGGTTGTCACTTGATAGCATCATGAAAACTGATGACATTGATGGCCTATCATTGGGGCATTCTTGCACACATAAAAGACCCACATGTATGCATCTTGATAGCTCTGTTGTAAGAACTGAGCTTTCTACTGCTTCATCAAGTAGCTTCAAAATGTTTTCTTCCTCCCAAAATTTCCATGCCTAGAGCATGAATTATGAGTGAGGTATGTTTCAGCAATTATCTTTGATCACATCAGTTTTCCAATGTAAATTGTTAAAAAAATTACGAGATTAATACTTACATATGCAATAAGATTTTGATTCCCCTGGTTCCTCTTGCCACTTATAATCTCAAGGAGTATAACTCCGAAGCTATACACATCAGATTTGACAGAAAATTTACCCTCTGTGATATACTCAGGAGATATGTATCCACTTCATATATAAGAAATACACATAGAGGAAATTAATAAGCAAATCAGTTGAACATATTCCATATGCAAGTATAAAATTGAATGTACATACCGAGTGCCAATCACTGTTTCTGTGCGGATTACTGCTTGCTCTCTTTCAAACAATCTTGCAGTGCCAAAATCTGAAATCTTAGGATTCATCTCTTCATCTAACAAAATGTTTGCTGCTTTGAGGTCCCTATGAATTATGTTGAATCTAGAATCATGATGAAGGTAGAGAAGCCCTCTTGCGATTCCTATTACAATTTCCAGTCTCGTTCTCCAACTCAAAGAGGCACGCTTCTCTGCGTCTGTTGCAAGTTCCCATGAATTATAATCAACTTTGACTGGGTAAGATTTGTAGGTTACAGTTGAAATGAATAGTTGCATATTGTATTATAAATTGATAAATAATCAAATAGCAGAAACAATTAATCAATAATGTTGTGAAGTCAGTTGCATACTGAATATGAAGAAATCTAAACTTCTGTTGGTCATGAACTCGTAAATTAATATTTGCTCGTTGTTTTCAATGCAGCATCCATGGAGTTTAACAAGATTCCTATGCTGTAGCTTGGCAATCAGCATAACTTCATTCATAAATTCGTTCAATCCTTGCGATGAATTCATGGAGAGCCGTTTCACTGCAATTTCTTGGCCACAAGGGAGCTTGCCCTGATATAGTAGGTTACCTTTTTTATTAATAACTAGGGAACTTTCCAGTATGCTTAAACATAAATAAACTTCGCATTTATCTTTGACTTCAGATAGTCATCCTGCCTCATCATCCAAAATCTTTTAATTTGAGAGATCTTTTTTTTTTTGTAAAGGTAGATTGTGAGAATTCTTTTTAAAGTAGAACACAAGCAGGATTCAAATAAAAAGAATACCTTGTAGACAATGCCAAAACCACCTTGTCCTACTTCATTTGTTATTGAAAAATTGTCAGTGGCTTGCAAAATCGTCTCCATGTCAAAAAGAGGGAGGTCTGTACCTTTGAACGAGTCATTTTGTGCCAGGGACTTTTCGGTTTTATCTGTAGAAACATATGATTTCTATATAAATTATGAAGGTTAGAGATCACAAAGCCACGGTAAATTTGATTTGCACAATCTGTTTACCTTGTTTTGCAGATCTCATCTTCTTCCTCTTGAGTAGATATCCAAATAAGCATATTATAAGCACTGATATTACAATGCTTGTTATTGTTCCGATTATTATTGCCAGCTTCCTTTTGTTACTTGTTCCTGCATTTTAGAGGCATTTATCAAAACCCAATTTCTTTTTCCTTCAATAGAAGAGAATCAATTCATGAAAAGAAATCTTAACAATTATGCCTGCTTCACAACTTTATATTGGCATCCGGACATTTTACCTGTTAAGATTTGTTGCTTTTACATCTGGACAATTCCTCTGATACTTTTCTCCAATAATTAGTGACTTCATTATTAAAAATTAAAATAGAGAAAGATATTTGTACCCAATTCAGACTTTGAAACCTTCACATGTAGGATGTCTAGCCCACCATCGACATACTTGATGTCAACCAGTTCAGTGTTCCACATAACACACCCGCTTCCTTTTCCCCTTATATCTGAAGGGGAATAAGCCAAGCATGAACAATTCATCAAGCACCTCCTCCTGCACTCCTGAACACTTATATTAGTATTTATAGTTGCATTATGGGAATATGGTAACTTCACCCCTTTTAGCGCATAAAACCCATCACCGTTACCAGTACAGCCTAATGGGGTTCGGCGTTTGCACCCTCCTGAATAATCTCTCATGTTCCACTCGGTTTGTGTCGCTGCCTCAAATCCTCTGAGACAACTACAGACACTCATACTATTAGGCTGACATATACCGAAAGCACCACATTTCCCATAGTAATCACACTCATCTTTTGGTCCTGACCAGAACTCATTCCAATTCTGTTGATTTGGGTCCCAAACCAGTCGCTGCATTATACCAACATCATTCAGGAATATTCTGGACAAAATTGAGGTTGATTTAGCCTCAAATCCATATGACACCTCATCTTTATCTTGCACAAACAAGAAAGTAAACATATCACTATAAGTTAACATTTGGGTTGTCGCAGAAAAATATAACCCATTCCACATTCCAGTTCTGAACCTAATTTGATCACGGTCCCATAATACAATCTCTGGAGCACCTTCAGTGTCCATCTTGTACATGTACTTCCCTTCTGATGGATCGCTGCTGCTTTTCCATGAAGAAAGCACTGTTTCAAATCCAGTTGTCAGGTTCTTGCCAAGTTTCATCCCAGCAATCAATGAGTTTGTTGGATAATCAAAGCTTTGCCATACGATAGTATTACTTGTTTGATCTTTTAGTACAAGATTGCCTGAATCATTCAGTTGCAATAGTGGCCTTATATCATTTGTAATACTTGTTGAGTTAGTACTAGATGACCATACCACTCTTTCCAATGAATCATATAGCACTAGAGACCCGTTGCTATGTATAGTTAGTATTCCCATACTGTTGTTCAAGGGACTATCTCGGTTAGCAACCCACACAACAGTCTCTGGTGAAGCACTGAACCATATACCGATAAAAAGGTCAGGGGAGGAGCCGGGACGGAAGAAGCCTAGCTCGAATGTGTTGTTGGACGAGATGAGAGACCGGTTTGTAGTAATGTTTTGGCCGGGAAGTAGGGTATCCGTTGACCAGGCAAGTGGTGAGGATGCAAATAGAAAAAGAGCAATTATGAGTTGCTTGTGAAGTTGTGTCTTCATGTTTTCAATTTTAAGAAGATTAAACAATGAGCATTATGGGGATCAGAGAGAGATGGAGAGGGGTAACAGATGGCCATTGTCCCCTTTATGGTTAATAATTTTTTCAAACAATCAATTAGCTTGGACCCTTCTTCATTGGTCAATTGGGTCCCACACACCTTTGGATTTGATTGTTTGTGAAGATTTGTAGTATATGTTTATGCCTTTATGAAAATTCCAAATACACCATTAAAACTGCCTAATTTAATGCAATTAGAATATTACTTACAATACCAAAAAGAAAAGAAAAATGTATTTATACACATCATAATTTGATGATTCAGAATTTCAGATACATATGAACACCGGTTGGGGGTCAATCATCGTAGCATGTTTTGCAGCTGTTAAAATTATTTATGTAGATGTAGATATATATGTACACATGTTGGAAAGCATAGATATATCATATATATGTATATGTATATATATATATATATTTCATCATGATTATCCTACATAGAATATAGACAATAAGACAGGCTAATAAACAAACATGGAGAGACAAGGCAACTTTTTCAACAAGAATTAATGTTACTTGGAGGAACTACTAATCCACAACAGGGACTGCAAATTTGGAAAATAAGTCCAAGTCTTGCAAGATCTGATTGGACAAGGTATGGTTCGTTATGCACTTATTTCAATGTTTGACTTAGACCGGAACCTTGGTCATAAGTTGCTAAACCTGTAAACCATTCATTGCAGCTGTCATATAATTAATTAAGGGAAATTGCATGGAATGTTATATTTCCTCTATTGTTGGTGGCCTTCCAATGGTAAGCCGTTGATTGTGATGTGTGAATTCAAAGAGACTTGTGAATTTCTACACGACATTGTTTATTTCTAAAGGGAATTAAAAGATTCGTCCTTTTGTGTGTGCTTATGATGTATATATCCTCTGGTGCCAGCTGAATTTTAGGGAAATAAATCTGCTGTTATTTCAAAGGAATAACAGGAACATGTTATTCGGATCCCAACCGTTGATCTTTGTTGAAATTTGTACATGAAAAATTTACTCTGTTGAGATTCGCACATGAAAATGTTTGAATAGTTGGAATCGGAATAACAGGTTCCTGTTATTCCCAAGAAATAATTAATTTCACACGTTGATATGAAAGTGCACTATTAGTTAATTTCATTATGATTGTTTTACATATTGCGGTAACTTTATCATATAAATTACTTAATATTGCACTAGCAGTTAATTTCATTGCAAGTTCAGAAATCAGAAATAATTTGGATAAGTATTAATTATTTATATTACGCTTAATATTTAAAAAAAATATAAAGACAAAATCAGATGATAAAAATGCCACTTAACTAAATACTAAACATGTTTTGAAAAAAAAATATATAACATTGTTTTAATTATTTCTTTCAACACTACCGATTAAACATTCCAAATAAAATTTGTAGATTTCGGAATAAGACATGATTAGTTATCTTTTTGTACTAACTTGAAGAATGCTGTTGCTACATTAGCTGAACACAATAATCATAATAGTATTTTTTTTTTAAATATTTTATGACGATCCAAACATATTTCAAGGATGTGCTCATACAAATATTTGAGAGGGAAGGAAGGAGATGGAATGATGATAACATGATTGAAAAATAACAAATTTTCTTTCACCTCTTTTATGCCTCAATTTAGAGGGAATAAAAATAGTCATTTCAAAAAATAAAGAGAAAAAAATTCATTTCCCTCTCTATTGAATTGTGTAGTAAAACTTTTTTTAAGTTTTACCTTTTTATTCTTCTTATTTAACTCTTTCCGGGGCAAAGTCTATAATTATATATATAGAGATAATGAACTGACAGATTAAATAAACCCAAAAATTTGACATCAAAGGTACTGAAGAATTTTTTTTTAATTTAAGAACTAATCTTTGATCTATTACTCCAGTGACAAAAACAATACCTTTCATATTTTTCATATGAAGGGTTACCGATTTAAAATTTGAATTGAGTCTTCTGTGCATAATAAATAGTTGAGTGGTTTACTAAAAAAAAATCCTTTAATCCTTTATAAATATTTTTTTTAAATTTAAGAACTAATCTTTGATCTATTACTCCAGTGACAAAAACAATATTTTTCATATTTTTCATATGAAAGGTTACCGATTTAAAATTTGAATTGAGTCTTCTGTGCATAATAAATAGTTGAGTGGTTTACTAAAAAAAATCCTTTAATCCTTTATAAATATTTTTTTTTTGAAATTTAAGAACTAATCTTTGATCTATTACTCCAGTGACAAAAACAATATCTTTCATATTTTTCATATGAAAGGTTACCGATTTAAAATTTGAATTGAGTCTTTTGTGGATAATAAATAGTTGAGTGATTTAATGAAAAAAAATCCTTTAATCCTTTCTTCTATTTTCCGTGAATCAATCAGGTTCTTAGTTGACCAGGTGTACAGTGTTTGTACGCACGGAGATGAATAAAATAGTTAAAGACCTTTATGCGGGACTTGACGACAGGTCAAAGTTTGTGAAGAATGAAAGAAATTAAAAAAAAAAAAAAAAAAAAAGATTGGACTCTTGGGTCATTCGAGGAGAATCGTCGTTTCTTACACTGAAAGCTCGACATTATGCATTCAGAACAATTCGATGCAAAAGGCCCATGCTCACCATGCATGTATTTAATTTGGGCCAGACGGAAAAGGCCGATTGGGCCTAAAACTTTTGATCAGGATGCGATTGGGGTTGTAATTTCTTAACCTCTTATTTTATTTTTACTTTTTTAGTATTTTCCAATCCATTCAGACGCTGGCTGGTTAGACCCTTTAAAATTATTTGATTATTCGTCAAATAATTTTAAAATATCAGAAATAAAGAAATGATAGATTCTTAATGTATTATCAAACGAATTCATATTTTGTCCAAAATGATACATCTCATGTCAAATTAATGGAGACGGAATTTCTGAGTTTTGCATGCATAGATCAATTAATACAATGATATTAACACCTTTTTTAGACCTACTTTTTATCTCAATTGACTCAAAATAAATACTCTTCTTGCAAAAACAGTCATGTGATCTCTTCTTAATTTTAAACTGAATTTATATCTGAACTAATTTAATTAATTAGCCTACCCTAACTTCAACTGATTCCGTCCCTAAAATCATTTCATTAATCTCAAAGCATATTACCATTTTCGGAATATTTGCTAGATGTATATATTATTTTAAGCTTTGGGAAGTACTATAAGAAGTTGTGCCTATATTATTAAAATCAAACAACTTGTACGATCAACCTCCCCCAGTTGCATTCGTTTCTTTCAGTTCACAAGCAATTAATGTGGTGCAAGAGGTTTAATTTTGAATAATTAATACAGTTTATATATTAATATCTTATCTTGGTTGGATCCAAAAGAATGTGGTGCATGAAGCTTGTGCTTTAGTACTTTATTGGAGCTGGCAAAATCAGATCATGTTAGAATTAATGACCCATATGGACCACGCAAATTCAATTATTAATTAAGAGTTTTTTCAAAAAAAAAAAAAAATAGTAATACCAACCTGACCCAGTTACATGCTAATCTCTCCAGCTGGACATATTAAAATATGTTATGATTTAAACATGACCCTATATATTTAATCCTATAGAAAAAATTAGCACCCGGTAAAACTTTCTAAATTAGAATTTTGTTAGTACAAATTTAAAACTGAAATATTTATTCCAATGTTTAACATAAACAATCTGACATAAATAAATAGAGGAGGGCTCAAATGCTCCATTGTTTTTGCGTTCCAATCATACCCCACGTTATTATCTCATGATTTCAAAGTTCAAACAGACGATCCAAACCGTTCAACGTGATATCCATATTAAAATGTACTTGGAGACCAAATTTTATATTTTTTGAAAATTTTCTACTATTTTTTTAGATAGGTACAAAACCTCTGTTTTTGGATGGTCCAAAATTTTCTGAAAATAGTGATATTGTACATATCTAAAATAATAGTGAAAAAAAATTTAAAAAACATTTGATCTCCAAGCACATTTTAACATGAAGATTTGTTGAACGGTTTGAATTGCCTATTTGGAAATTTAAAACTAGAAATATGGACGTGAAATATGATTGGAGCACGAAAGCAATGAAACATTTCAGCCCTCCTCAAATAAATAATATCACAATGTGAATATAAATTTCAAATGAAGAACAGCAACACCAGCTCAATTTATTGGTGTAGTAAAACCTGATCCGAATAAAATCCAATAAGACCAAGCTCAAAACCTGACCCGAATGTAAAAAATAAGATCCAATAAGTGTCTAACTAGGTTGAGGATAATCAGCATTTAATTTAATTGTTAAGACAATATTTTCCTTTAAAAAGTCGCACGTTAAATATTAATTGGAGAATTATAGTATACAAATATTGAAAATTTTGAATTCATTTTATCTGAAAAAGAAATGCCGTGGATGAGATCTCATGCATCTCCGACAGTTGTTGACATATTGTGCCACTTGCTTATTAAGTCAATTATTTTTCTCAATTTTTTATTTCCAGCCCAACAAATTTGGACCTCTTGCAAAAAATAATTAGATCTATATTCGGATTAAATATAGATCACTTGATTTGATCTATTCTATTGGAATAAACCATAATTTAATGAGTAATACACAGTGTTCAAAATATATCTCCTACCTGCTCCATATATACCTATAACTATAAGTTTGCTATAAAATATTATAAACTCAACAATCTAGAAGCGAAATATTGACCCTAAAATATTGCAAGTTCCACGGCGAGCATCTGTATCTCTGGGATTATTAGAGTTTCTAATCTGATGTGGTAGTTTCTAATCCAGTTTCAGAAATGTGGGAGAGTTTCTTATTTAGAAATTATGCAGTAAAGTTTCTTATTAAGAAACTGTTTATAAACTCCATGTTGGCCAATTGATTGGCTCAAATTTTTTTTGAGGTAAAAATAAGGATCAAGTCCTCATCTGATTAGTATAAATGAGATGATTGGCTCAAATTATTTAATTTGTTACTGACGTGGCTTAATAGAACTCTAAAATTAATTTTAAAAATGTGAGAGTTATAAACTTTATAGGCCTTAATTTCTAACAAGTGGTTAACAGTTATTTAGAAACTCATTTGAGTTGCTGGGATGTAGATACTCTAAATTCAACTAAATTGGTTGCATAATTATATCAGCAGTCTTACTTCAATTCTTAACTAATACATCGTTTCTCATACTTTGTTTTTTAATTAATGAACCTCACATGTGAGGACACATAAAAACCATTAAACAAGAAAAAAAACCTCACATGGAGTCTTTGGACAAAACTTCATCCTAATCATTCAATTCCAATCAAAATTTGTACCGATAGTTTAGATTCACGGATCATTCACAAATTTCATATCACATGATTCAAGTATGACTTTTAGATGAAAACTAATATTTAATAATGACAAGTACAACACTCTTCGTCTTCGTGTAGAAGATCGTTAGTTCAAAACTCAAATAAAAATAAAAATATTATACTTTTACTTTAAATTAATTTTAATTTTGTTCATGGATGTCACAAATTTATCTCAGGTAGACAATATTATAATCCTATCGGAGACAGATACATCGGAGCAGGGCAACAGCAGCTGGGATTCAGAGGAAGATCCAATTCTTGATTAAGAGGGATCAGACCTTTTTTGTTTCCTCCGATGTAGAACAGAATACGATACAATTGATGCTGCCTACTTTGTTTCTTCTGACCCCACTGCTCATACCAGCTCCATTGCTAATTCCTCTGCAGCTCCTTAGTTCCTCTTAATGTAATACTCTCATACTTATTGGTTTGTATCATGGTTCTAAATAGCTAGCTATAGCAGCGCTATAGCTACGCTATAGCTTTTTCGGACCATAAAAGCTAAGCTATGAAATAAAAGTGCGCTAATTCAGCTACGACCGCTATAGCTGTAATAGCTCACCGCTATTACCGCTATGCGCTATGCGCTATTGCTACCGCTATGCTACATGAGTTTTTTTTTTGCGATTTGCATGAGATTTTGTTCTTATTTATGATGCTACATGGTCTGCTATCATAAGTATTCTAAACCAAACTATGTGCTTATGTTCCTAGTGATTTAGTCTCTCATTCTATATCAGAAAATATTCAAATATTAATTCTTTCTTTTGCTTGCTCTTTGTCTAATATTCACTTGTAAAATTATTGCCGTTCGTTTCAATTGAAAGTTGATTTTGATTATTATAATATAGAAAATGTTCAAATAAGTATACTTACTTCATTTCACTTGTAAAATTAATTGCTCTTTGTCTATTTTAATATGTAATACTATCAAGTATGAACTATTAAATAATGTTACTTTGTAGATCTTTTTTTTTTCTTCTTATTTGCATGATTGAAAAAAATATAGACTTAGATTAGTTATCATTTGATTGTTATTCCAATTCTCTAATATTGATCATGTTGATAATTAGTAGAAATATAGAATATAAATTTTGAAACGAAAAAAACGCTATGTATGATAGCTTCCGCTATAGCTACGCTATTCGCAATAGCTTTTTTTTTGTCTCCCCGCTATGCCGCTATAATCGCTATTTAGAACCTTGGTTTGTATGATATATGTCTAGTAGACGACTTTAGCTATTATGCTCTTATACTCAAGTTGAATTAGCTATTTGCTTCACATCTAAAGGGATTTTTGTTATTTGCTGATCTGTACTTAGCCTTAGACACATTTTGTAAAAACATATCTGTTTCATTGTATTATACCACTTTTATCAAAAAAAAAAAAAATTATACTTCTAGTTTTCTATTAAAAAAAATCTGACTTCATATATAAATATATTCCTGGATGAAATAGGTTCGCCCACAACATCAAAAACCATCTTTCCTAGTACGACTGGTTTTGATTCTGGAATGGTATAAAAACTGGATCAAATGAAACCCCTCTTTCCCTTTCTTACGAGAGCAGCTTGGGTCCGATGCCCATCGGACTCAAAGTGAGTTTGATGGGCTCTCTGACCGTCCGATACGTTTTCAAAATTCGTGCGCACGTAAATTAAAGCAGACGCGAAAGTTCTGACGTGAATCTTAAAGTATATCGGACGGTCAGAGAGCCCATCGAAACCACTTTGGATCCGATGGGCATCGGACCCAAGCTGCTCCAACGGAAGATTCTCAAATGCATGCATCATTGTGCAGTCAAAAGGACACAAAATGGACAGGTGGGGCCCGAGCTCAAACTGGATATATGGTCCATGCAAGATGCAAGGCACATCTGTCCGTGCCCAGGTCCATTGAACCCCCCACAACCACAACTTCACACGCGGAAGCGCATACTCATCTTGACCTTAACCCGTACGACAATTAATTTCCACCTGGATTTCCCCAGATGCATTTAGATATAGGGAATGCAACTATGCAAGGAATACGTCACCATAGACGGAAGTAGTGTATTGAAAAGGGGCCGGGCCGGGTCGGTCCGTCCAAACCCGTCCGGTCCCCGGGTTGACTCGGGCACGGGTTAGTTCGGGTCAACGGGTTGAGTCGGGTAGGGGGGTCGGGTTTGGTTTTGAGTCGGCCAACTCTTACCCGGTCTAAATCCGGCGGGGCGGGCGGGTCAGCGGTCCGGTTCGGACCGGTTCGTTTTTTTTTCTTTTTTTCTGTTTTGTTTGAGGGTTTTTGGCTTTTTTTTTTTCAGTTTTTTTTTTATTTGAACTCAATATATTTTTGTTATAACAAAATCAAATTATGTTAAAATCAACTTTTGTTAAAATCGAATTATTCTAAAATCAAACTAGTTTAAAACCAAATTATTTTAAAACGAATTATCTAAATCAATCTAAATTCAATATAAATTAAATTAAATGTAAATTAAATCTAAATCTAAATCTAAATTAAAGTAAATAAAAAAAATTCACAAAAAAAAAAAATTCAACAAGGCAGCAACTCTGCCGAATTTCAACAACAGAGTGGCTTTGCCGAATTTCCAAAGAAAAAGAAAAAAAATAATAAAAAAGGCAGCAAGCCTCTGCACCGTTTTTCTTCAAAATAATTTCAAATTCGGACGGGTTGATCCGGGTTGGGGCGGGTTGGCTCGTGTCCCGCCGGGTTTTTCGACGGGTTCAGGTCGGGTTTTGGGGGGTTAGGTCGGGTTAGGGTCGGGTTTTGGGGGGGTTAGGTCGGGTTAGGTCGGGTTCACCCGGGTTCGGTCGGGTTCACCCAGATTCGGCCGGGTTAGACCGATTTAGGGTCGGGTTTAGTCGGGTTCAGGCAGGGCGGATCGGGTTTAGGTCGATCCGGGTCGGATTCGGGTAGGCGGGTTGAAACGGTGGGGGTATGGTCGGGTTTCGCTCAAAAAACCGCATCCGACCCGTTTCAAACCCGACCCAACCCTTTAGGACAGTTCGGGTTGGATTTAGGGTCAGGTCCGAGTCGGTCACGGGTCCGGGTCCCGGGTTTCCTCGGTCCGGGTCGACCCGGGCGGGTAAAATCAATACACTAGACGGAAGGAGGCAGAGGATAATAGTTAAGAGGGTTAAGAAAATATTTGAATTATTTTTATTTTTTATAATTTTTTTATTTTTATAATTTTAAATTTTTGCAATAAATAATTCAAAATCTGAACAAAAAAAATTAAATAATTCTTTTAACATGACAATAGAATATTTCTATAATTTTCTTTCGTTTGACAATATTTTTGCAATACTTTTCATAATATTTGGCAATTTTATCAAACAATTTAAAATCTGTCTAATTTAACACACCGTGACGGACCAACACGGTATGACTATACGTCATGTGAAATATTTTTTTCACGTCACGTGTCCAATCATAACATATTTATCACGTCACGACATGTATGTACACAACATGTCACTTGTTGTTGAGTATTTTAGAGATAGGATTTTTGTACTCTTTTTGCCTTTAATATTTATAAACCCTTGTACTCAATTAATAGGTTAGTTGCAAGCACACACCTATCGATCGTAGTATTTAGGTGTCGATCCGCAGGGAGATAGGGAAATACCAATTTTTAATTGAAGAAAACTACTTTTAAAACTAAACAATAAAAGTAAAAAGAGAGGGTATGTTCTAAAATCCTAAGTTTGGGTTCAATACCCGGAAGAGAGGAGTTTCAAACAATAAATGTAAATAAAATAAAGAAAAGAAAGATTGGTTTGTTTTCAAGTTTGAGAAGATCTAGGGGCATTCGGTCTACAATTCCTTGCTAATTCTACTTATTCGGTTTGTTTGAATTCATGTTTGATTTGATGAGGTTTCTAACCTAAAATGTTATCCAGGGTCACATCCGTGATTAAATAACGTGCCTAGATCACCTAGACCATGAAGCTTGATGTTAGCCTATCCTATCCTCAAATATTGGTACTTCACGATTAAGTCCTTCATACCAATATGCAATTCAATTCAAGGGGTCCTAACTAGGGATTTGCCTTCACGATTAAGTCCTTCACCAAACCCTAATCTTAATTCCTATAGTTCCAGTTTGGATATCAAAGTACGGTCGCTTCTAATCCAAAACCTAAGATATTTATGCTCATAATTTGGTACTCTCCTATTCCATCCTAACTACTTTGGTTCTTTCGAATCCAAAGCGGGACTTGTTCAATTCAAGTACTAAACTATGTAATTAGCACAAATGATAAATCACAGAAATTAACAATCAAATCCGATAAAACAATCATAATAAAAACAATATCCGAATAAGATAGAATTAAACAAGTTCATGCATTGACCTAAACCCCTAGAAAGAGAACTACTCTCTCTTGGAAAGATCCATAACAAAGTTTGGCAAAAACAATAAGAAATGAAATAAAGAAATGATTACACCCTTTCTTAGATCCAAAACATCGATCTTGCCAACTCCTTGCTCGAATCTTCTTCTTCTCCTTCCTTGAAAAGCCTTCGGAACTTCGAGAATTTCTGCAGCTCTCTCTCTCTCAATTTGTGGAAAATGGATATGTAATAGTGGATGATGAGAGAGATGAAATTCTTCCTCTTTTATAGCCAAAGATCTTGCTCAATTTAGAGGCTAGATGTGGAGTTAGTGGGTGCACTCCTCAGACTACATTGCCTATTTTTGGCCTTCTAAAACGTGTCTCTCATGTGCCAAAAATAGAAAACCTCCTGGAAATGCGAATTTCTGGCTGTCTGCGGGTCCAGTGCGTCCGCACTGGTGGTGAGTGCGGGTGGTCTGAGTCGCACTGGCTCCAATTTTCCTTTGGTTCCAAGTTTCCTTTTCTGGATTTTCTGCGTTTTTCTCTGAGTGCGTCCGCACTGGATCTTAGTGCGTCCGCACTGGCCTTTGAATTTTCTGTTTTCCTGAAGAATCTGAAAGTTGCAAAAATTGGCTAAGTAGTGAGTGCGAGTGACCCCACTCGCACTGGAGGTTGACTGCGGACGCATTGCGCTCGGACTTCTTGTCTGTGAAATTCTGCGTGCTGGAAATTTGTCTAAGTACTGAGTGCGTCCGCACTGGCTGTGAGTGCGTCCGCACTGGGAGACTTTTTCTTCATTTTGCATTGTTTCCTGCATTGTAAAGTCGAGCGAACGCAGTAACTTGATTCTAGGTGTTTTCTATTCACTTTATATTCAAAATACAAGATATTTGGTGTTATTTTATGATAAAAACTAGATCGACGGTGTATATAATTTACACCTATCACTTGTTAAGAACACTAATCTTTGAATATGTTTGGATGTGTCAAGAATAAAGACTATTCGAGAATATGGGCTATTTAGAATAGCAATGTACATCAAAATAACATTTTTTTGCTATTTGGAATAGCCATAATAGCTATTGTTCTCTATTCCTTGTAAATGTTGGAATAACTACTATTTGAAAGTGTGAAGAGAAAAAAAAAATATTTCTTTCTCGTATTTCTGCTAACATAGTTCTGAAATGATAAAGTTAACGCCACTTCTACCATATCCACATTATAACAATTTGTTTGAGACCCCGCTTGCCTATCTTTCCTCTTAATTAGTACATTGTTAACATTATTTTTTTTCAATTACAGCTATTCACTATTCTAAATATACAATCCAAATAATATTTTTACTAATCCGAATAGCACTATTTTCACACTAATCTGAAAATTACTAATTTTTCTATATTGTTATCTACTAATTTCAAATTTTATTATTCTAACTATGCTCCCATTCAAACATACACAAAATAAAATTCCAACTATTCCAACTATGCTCCCATTATTCAATTTTTATTTATTATGCACGAATCTTAAAGCACAAATAATATTTTTAGACAAGATGACTATCAAGATGCTGAATTCTAACGCTAAAAATTCGGATTTTTTTATTTCACATAATTATCTCAGCGATTTTTTATTTCTTCATTTGACAACCATAACTCCATAATTATTTTGTTTATTAGAAGAATTCATAAAAAAATTTAGAAGGGCCTCTAGAGCATGCTCCAAACGATAATATGCAAAGAGAGGAAGAAGTGGTAGAACAACACATAGAGTTTACCTCTTCTACACTTCTATTTGAGAGTTAAAATTTGTAAATAATTTGTATATATAGCTCATCTTCTCTCCTCCTGTTTCCTTCCTTACTCTCTTAAAATTTAGTGTTTTCGAGTGGTAATTAGGATTTGGTCAGCCTAGGACTGTAAATGAGCCGAGTTTGAGCGAGTTACCTCTAACTCGAACTCAGCTCATTAAATAAATGAGCGAGTCAACTCGAGTTTGAATGGTAATAACGAGTTGTACAATCAACTCGAACTCAGCTCGTTATCAACTCGAGTTGGCTCACAACTCGTTTAACCACTTAAATCAATACAACACAAGTTATAAACGAGTTTGAGCCGAGTTTGGGTTTGGTTTTAGTTATTCTGAGATTTTTTGTGTCAAAGACTGTGTAACTTTATGTAACTCGAGTTATAAATGAGCGAGTTGGGGTCAGCTCAAACTCAGCTCATTTATTAAACGAGTCAGTCAACTCGAGTTGGAACTGACTCGAGTTATAAATGAGCGAGTTAAAGCGAGCTGTAAATGAGCGAGTTACGAGTTCGAGCAATTTTGCCCAACCCTAGGCCAGCCCCAATCACCCATCCTCTCCCCTCCCCTCCCCTCCTCTCTCTTTATGTATAGAGCATGCTCTTAATCTACAAATGAACAAAAAAATAAATATGATTTATGATCTTTGCTTACATATCTCAACTAATAAGAAAAAAATATATATGATTTCTAGTTGTGAGAAATAAGAGATGGGATGGGCACTGAAGGAAAAACATAGTGTGACATGATATAATGTGACGTGATATGATTAATACGTCGTGACTTTGTCACATCATGTCATGGTTAAAATAACGTAACTAAAATAGTGAATGACAGTTACATCAAGCAAATAATCATGTCACGTATGATTATGTCGTGATCGTATATGAAGTGATCAAACGTTCATATAATTGGTCAACTTAATTATTTTTCCTTTTACAAATTTTAAGACAGTTCATAGAAAAAAAAAATACTAAAAATAAGTACATATTGCAAAATAAATTAAGGTAGTTTAACTTTTGCGTGACCGACGTGTACGGTGCCTACTCGGTGATAGCGCGGGGCAATATTATTTGTGCTTTAAGATTCGTGCATAACGTATTTGAACAATTTTTAATCTGCTCTTCAGATATACTTAAACGAAGGAAATAATATATTAGTCTATATAATATTAATCAAAGTCTTAGTTTGTGTTTGGAATATGTTTGATGAAATAATTCTTACGTATTTATTTAATATTTTAAAAGATATAATTAAATTAAAAATAAACTAAAGTTATAAATTTGTTTTTAATAATTTAATAGGATCTGTATACAATTTGAATCAGTTTATAATTTGATTGGTCATTTTATTATAAACCTATTAGAACTCCAATGCTAAAAATTTAAAATTATATGATAGAAGGTTGATGACTTAATTAATGTCCTTCAAATAGACTCCAATTTGATAAACATACTAATAAAGAAAATAAAAACACATCTATAATATTAATTTTCTAGTTTGAACAACATATTGAAGATATTATGGATGTACATCAAATTTGCTATACCCTAAAATTTAATTTGGAAAAAGAAAATAAGAAAATCAGTAGCTTCCGTCCGATCATTATCTCACGGTTGATGATATTTACAATAAATGTGGACATTAATTAATATATTTATCATTTGATTTTAATGTGGGAAGCGACTAATTGTCCCCAAGCTTATTTCCCCAGTTTTTCTCCAAAAAAACTGTCATTTGACTTGCGCGAATACTGTAAAACTTTATAACCAATACTGTAACTTCAACAACAAATCATGTATAATAAGTAGTTTAAAGATCTAACAATCCAAGTTAGTTGGAAGTGGTCCCAAGTTAGTTGCAAACAGTTAGCAACTTGCAAAAATACTGTACTTCCGGCTGTACTTGAAAAACTGACGGCTTCTAGAAGGTTTAAAAAACAAACCACTTCTCAAACTTGTAGTTATTTACAAATAACACCTAAAATTGTGCAAAATTAATTTTTTTTTCGAAATTAAAATTAAAATTTATTTTTTTCGTATTTTTTTTACGTAATTTTTTTTCTTCAATTATTAATATTTGTATATCGATCTATATCATGTAAAATAAGACTTACATACTGTAAAATTAGCAGATGCAAACTATAAAACTAACATATGGGAACTACAAAGACATCAATACTGTAAAATTAACAGATGTAACTTATAAAACTAACATACGTTAACAGCAAAACTTCAATACTGTAAAATGGTATCCAAAAAACATATACAAACTATAAAATTTCACTAATCACAAAATTAACTGTTCAAAACCATAAACTATAACCAACAACTGTTCAAAACCACAACCAACAACTGCAAGATGTCACCACCCATAACTGTTACCACCCATAACTGTTCAAAACCACAATAATTGTTACCACCCATAACTGTTCACAAGCACAAACAAAACTTCAATAAACAAGTTTAATTGTTCACAACCATCAAAACAAAAATGACGTCTGTCACTTTATAACCCTCTGGTGCACGTTATTCGGATGAGTGAGAAGTTTCATTGCTAGAACCACACGTTCTTTCGAGATATCATCCTGCAAAAAAAAAATAATAAGCAAGGTTAAAAATTAGAGTTATGAACCATTAGCAGATGCAAACTATCAAAGCAACATATGTGAACTACAAGACTTCAATACTGTAAAATTAGCAGTTGCAACCTATAAAATTTTAAATCTGTACAACACTGCATATATCCTTTAAGCTAAAATTGTTATATGTATCCTGCAAAATTATTGATGTATCCGGTGAAATTTATCATGTAGAATTGCACATAAGCTGTAAACTAAAGTGAATATTGTAACTAAAGTGAATCATAGTAAAAACTGTCTAATACATAATTTGCATCTGCTAATTTGACAGTATTGAAGGCTTATTTTACATGATATAGATCCATATATAAATATTAATAATTTTTATATGTATCCTGTAAAATTGTTATATGTATCCTGTAAAATTGTTATATGTATCCTATAAAATTGCACATATGCTGTAAACTAAAGATAATACTGTAACCCAAGTGAATCATAGTAAAAACTGTCTAATACATAACCTTTACACCTGACTAATACTTCCTGTAATAAACTGCATCAATACTGTAAACTTACTAGATAAATACACTGTCTAATGTTGTTTATGAGTACAACTGTTAAACAGATCCTCTAACTATGATTAACCAAAGTGAATCCTGTAAACTGTTGCACATATCCTGTAAAATTGTTATATGTATCCTATAAATTGCATCATGTTATAAACTTATATAACCATACTGTAAATTGTTACATGAATCTTGTGAAATCAATGTATCATATTGTAAATTGTTACATATATCCTACATGACTTACATAACCTATAAAACTATTGCATGAATATTGTGAAATAATGCATATATCCTATAAAACTGTTAAAGTTAATAAAATTACCTGTGTGAAATTCATAGGGTTCTCAGTTATCAAATTGTAGACATAGTGCAACACAAAAATTGCACAATCCATTGAATGTTTTCCCTGTTGAGGGCACTTCTCTTGAATAGTGCCAAGATCTTTCCAAGCTGGGTTAGTTGAAAGAAAAAAGATATCAACAAATTTCAGACACACTTCAAGTCATAATCCTGTAAATTAAGTGCAAAAAATCTGTAAATTAACTGAAACTTTTCTGTGATGCATATATCCTATGTTACCTTTTCTGTGATGCATATATCCTATGAATTGCATCCTGTACTAAACTGCATCCATACTGTAAACTCATCATATACATACTGTAAAATGGTTGCATATATCCTGTAAAACTGTAAAATATATCATGTAAACCTATTAGATAAATACTGAAAATTTAAATCAGTAAAACTGTTAAACAGATCCTGTAAAATTTTCCATAGATCCAGTTGAACACTATATATATCATGTAAACCTATTAGAGAAATACTAGAAATTTAAATCAGTAACACTGTCTAACAAATCCTATAACTTCTGCATATATGTTGTAGGCTATTGCATATATATCCTGAAAAAATGTCAAATAGATCCAGTAAAATAAAGCAAAGAAATACAACACATATATCATGTGAAATATTTGATATATGTTGTCAAACTGTGAAACATATTCTAAAAAATTCTATACAGAACCTTTAAACCTAACAGATAAATCATGTAAACTAATATCTACAACCTGTAAACTTATTACATGAATCCTGTAAATTAAAATCAGTAAATAACTCACTGAATTTAGAGGTGACAACGTCATCCTCGTCAGAGTCGTCATTTTCCGACAGGATCCCCTTCTCCTCGGAGTTGTCATCGTCAAAACATTCTGTTATTCTTCCATCCTCATTCTTATCAACCTCTGAAATGAAAATTTTCAAACCAATAAAAACTAACAAGTATTTCCATTAATGCACATGCAGAATTAGAAATCAAGGGCAGCTGAAATATCAAATTTATACATTTCAAAGAAAATCTGGAGCCTGAAATCGAAGCTCTAATCTGTGATCTGGAACCAGATCTATTTCAGCTCATCTTTACAAATCTTATCCATCTTCGTCCTCCTTCTCCTTGACAATGTGTCAAACAGTTTAAATGCAAATTCCTTCGATTTCACCATCCCTATTCCCAATAAATATTAAGACAAGTCCCTAAAACATCTTGTATTTACAAATATCATCAAATGCAGCAATATTGGCAAATGTAGCTTACAATATATACATATTTTATAATTAGGCCCTCGGTAAATGGTACGAGACCCAGCTTAACAATCGGTGAGTGAAACTATATTCAGGTACTTGTTATTACATTAAATGAAAGTAAATTTTCACTTGAGAGCTGAATTTAAGCTTAATTATCAAGGGAATGATCAGGCAATGTCAAATTATATACAAAAATTTACAACCTTACCCATATACTACAATCCTACAACACCGTAGTATTCGATGCACATTAATTGATAACTTAAATTGTTCTGGTAATTTCAGGAAATTGAATTACATGCAAATAGCACTAAGAAGACGGAACTCTAGTGATGAATCCCGTAAATCTAATGTAAGAATCCTGTAGTGAACTAGTATAAACCTGATCCCAATTCTACTGGTTTTTTAGTCTTAACTACCCTGTGATTCGAAATAAGAAGGATGATGTGTTTGATGTAATTGTCTTTCAAATCCTCTTAAATCAAACAGACTAATTAATACAAGTCACTACTATTTCCATCAAAGTACCTCTCCTTCTATACAAGTCGCCCCAGATCTATACTAATACTCATATTACAAGTGATTGAACCACTTCGGTTACATATGCAACTCTCTCACTTTTCCCTTTTAAATCAGCAAATATCTTATAGATGAACATTGATTTCCACAAATCAAACCTCATTGCGCATTGCATAGATCCAGATCGAACTTTCACAACTCAAAGAAGTAAATACAATTTAAGAATCGAAATCAAAGCATAGTATAAAAAAACGAATTCAGCCTCCCAGTTTCTAAATCATCGCATAAGAGGACTGAATGAGTCCTTGTAAGAGGAGGTGCGCCTGATTGAAGAGTCCTTAAGAGAAAATTGCTCCAGTACTCCGACCAGTGTGGATCCCTTTCGTAGTCGTACGCTCGTACTCCGCCGCTGCCGCCCGTTTGGCGCTGCTGGGAGATGAGGCTGTGGAGGTTTGACAACCGGTGACGTTGACTGGGAGGGGCGGAGCAGACCCAGGCGAGATCAAAGCTGTTGAAGAGAGCGGAGTTGAGAGGAGAGGAGATGGGAGAGAGCAAAGCGGAGGGAGCAGAGAGATCGGGAGGAGAGATCAGAATTTTCGTTTTTGTAGAGGGAGAAGATCAGGAATTTATTTTGAGCAAAACGGAGAAAAGACCAGATCGGGAAGTTTCATTAAAAAGGAAGGTCGTTAGAAGTCATGGAGTTAGACAGTTAAAACCCGTTAGAAAGTAGTTCGGGGATAATCCGGGGACGAAGCGTTGGGTAAGAAAACCTTTTCTCTTTAATGTGCGCGCTACTGATATTGACCTAAGATAATGCTTTATTAAATTGTAATTATTTTAGTTCTATTAACTGTGAAAATATCCTGATTCCAGTTGGCACCCTTAAGAATACGCCGTGTTGTTCACTTCACATGGTCCATCCACGTCAGCAACAGAGAATCAAAAGAAATGTTTAAAATCGTGGCTCATGTCGTGCCACGAGGATACATCATTCCTTGACCACTAATCTTTCTGACCCTCAACAATAATTTATTAAAGATATATTTTCCATCTAAGTAAACTGTTCGATGTTTCCGAAAATTTTATTAATATTAAAAAAAATATATCAAATTTCAAATTTACATCCGATTCTGAAAAATTTCGAAAAATGTCCATACTGCAAAATTATTTTGCGGTTTTAGGATTTTTAGATTTTTTTTAATTAAACAGAATATCTTATAATTTATTTATTTTTTGTATTGAATTATTAGAAATATTTTATATATTTCTTTGAAAATATATGGAATACTATATAATTTGATTTATTAGAAAAACTGCGACAAATAACTCGGATCAATATATTTCAGGATAGATTTTTTTGTGCTGTAAGAAAAATAAAAATATTTCTTTGTGTGTTATTGGAAAAAAAACAAAAATATTTTGGATCTGAGTTATTGATCCTGGTTCAAAAGTCACTTCTGAGTAAATAAATAAAATATTATGGTCCTTCTAGTACATTTAAATTCTAAGATATTGTATTCATTTAAAAAAATCGATAAGAAATCATTTCATCTGACAAAAGTCGGAGAAAATTATTATTTTTTCGTTAAAAAGACCACAATATTTTATGTATTTACCTAAAAGTGACTTTTGAACTAGAATCAATAACTCAGATTAAAAATATTTTTATTTTTTTCAATAACACACAAAGAAAATTTTAATTTTTCTTACAACCGCAAAAAATCAGGCCTGAAAAATATTGATCCGGGTTATTTGTTTCAGTTTTTCTAATAAAATAAATTATATAGTATTCCATCTATTTTGAAATAAATATATAAAATATTTCTAATATTTCATATAAAAAATAAACAAATTATAATATTTTCTGTTTAATTAAAAAAATCTGAAATCCTAAAACTGCAAAATAATTGTGGAAATAGAAATTCCCAAACTGCAAAATTATTTTGTGGTTTGGGCAGATTACGAAATTTTTCAGAATCGGGTGTAAATTTTAAATTTTGATATATTTTTTTTAATATTAATAAAAATTTCTGTCGATGTTTGCTTTTTTTTTTTTTTTTTTTTTTTTGAGAAATGCTTTTGTAACTTCATTTGTCAATAAAAGAATGTTGCGGTGCCAATTGGGGTTGCTTTATTGGTTGGCTATTTAATTAATTAAAGAGAAATATTTTTATCTACCCAAATTCTCCATCTCCAAATTTTTCTCTTGTGGCATAAAAATCTTTTAACCTTCTTTTTTTATGGGGCAACCTATTCCCATCGCTCCTTTTCTTTTTCTATTGTTTCTCTTAGGATGATCTCTCAATATTTAAACCGTGCGCACGAATTTTGAAAACCAAAAAGGGCTAACCAATATAATTTTTTATGATAGAAACTTGTACAAAATTAATCTTATACATAGATTCATCATTTTCAGGGCATCAAAATTTATACGCTCAAATTATTAATGACACATGAATATTTACATCAGTGTCATGACGAGCATGCATGAAGCAAACACTTTCTGAATTTTAATTAGCAAACCTCTTGAATTATTTACCAATTCGATAAATTCACGAGAAATAAATAGGATTCCGTTCTCTGTTTATATTAGAAATAGCATCCGTTGTATTGACCATCTTTCACTTACTTCTCGGTGGTGTTTATCAGCCCTCTTATCTTGTCTTCATTAATTAATTTCTGTATTTGTTATTTATTTATTATTATTTTGCTAACCAGTGGAAGTTGGAAACTTGGAATGAAAAGAAAAGGCGGCAGTGGGACCCTCAAGGCAAGTAGCAAGTAATTCAGGCTACAAAGATTTGAATTTTGAAGGCGAGAACAAATAGCTAACATTTTATTAATTAATTTCATGCAACTTGCAGTGGAAACCTAGCTAGAAAATGAAAAGGAAATTAGGAAAAGAGAGAAGGAAAAGAAAGCGAAAGAGAAACAAAACCATTTATTCGATCAGCTGTACGTTCAACACCATGCCTTGATTAATTCCCTGGTTTCACAATAGGAGCTAGGTTTAGACTACGTCAACGGTTTCTTAATTTCCTCCCATCCCCATCTCTCAATTTCTTCTTTCTTCAATACATTAACGTACCACTGGTACGTGTTATATATATAATCAGTTATACGGTACCTACCTAGCTACTCAATCTAACCAAACAAATTAAGATAGAGAATTAGAGATAGAGATAGAGAGCAAGAGATAGTAATTAATGGAACCACCAAGGGTCGACGGTAAAGTGCGAGAAGGTAGCCGCAAATGTGCGTTATGTGAAGGCGAGGCACGGATGTATTGCAAGTCTGACGATGCGATGCTGTGCTGGGACTGTGATGCATGTGTGCATGGCGCTAACTTCTTGGTGGCACGGCACACACGTGCCTTGCTCTGTCGCTCGTGCCGAAATCCTACTACGTGGAAAGCTTCCGGGTCCCGGCTCACCCCCACCATCTCTCTCTGCTCGCATTGTTGCTTTGGTGGTGATAATCATGGTGGTCTTTTCGAAGGAGAGAGTCAATCATTGGAAGATGAAGAGGAGGATGAGGAGATTGAAATTGGAAACAAAGACGAAGAAGAGGGTGATAACCAGGTGGTTCCATGGGGGATGCCGGTTGCCGCCACAATTGATCCACCGGTAGCAAGTTCATCGAGTAATGATGGGTCGACACAGAAGCGGGTACGAAATGATGACCCACCGGAGCAATCGTCATCCCCAGGAAAGGTCGGTCAATTACAGATTTTATTCACAGGAATAGTTGCTATAAATGTGTGTGGTGTGTGGATTAGAAAAGATCAATACTTACTAAAACAAGAATACAATTAAAAGTAAAGGGATCTCAAGAAACCAAATGAATACCAAATTAGTAAAAATCTATTGGGAAATGTGACTAAACTGATACTGGTAATGCAACTTTCTTTTTCAGGATGATGAAGCCGGAAGGCATCTTAGGTTGAGAAGACAAAGGAAGAGATCAACTGCATTATCACACGCATCCGTGTCTGCTGCTGGAAGTCGACAAAAACCGACATTTTTGCCGACTGCGATTGCCGGTGAACAGTCCATGTCGTGTTCTTCTGCCCGGCGGTCTATTTCGCCTTCGCCTCCTGAGTGAGTTCACCTTCTCTTTTTTTCTTTATGATTTTCTTTTTTATCTTTTCTGTTGTAATTTTTTTACTCAAATAAAAAATGAAAAGTTTAATGGGGCTCAATTGGGAAGTATGATAATTTTGAGAGAACTGTAATTAACGTAATGCTATTTTATCATTATTTGAATTTCTTATATCGCGTTATATTATCATCGTAATTGTTCATTAATTTTTTTGTGTGGCGTTATTATTTTAAAACGATCCAATACATATTGTTGAATTTCTACATGAAAATCGTACACGACGCATGATTTTTACTTTAAATCAAAAGTACTATCTAGCTTTTAAATCATTAAAATTAAATTAAAGCTTTTTGATAGATCCCTTATTTTTCATCTTTTTTCTTGAGTTAAAAAAAATTATCCAACAAAATAAACAGAAAAAAGCCGAATACTTGTCCTCCTGCCTCTTAAAGTAGAAGTTCAGAACGTTGCACATATATTACAGAAAAGCTATAAATTAAAAACCATGTTTCTTTCAAAAATAAAAATCTATTCGATATTTCCCATGGATATTTATTTCTCTTTGATGACCGATGAAGTAACATAACTGATTTAAAATATTTTCAGCAAAAAAATTAAAATATTATGTGACCTTACTTATCATTGCGGATTAAATTCTTTATTAAAAGTCAAGATCAGATTAAACTTGTTGGGTGAAGAAAAAGAATTAAACAATTGCCTTTATGATTTATGGATTTGATATATTCGAACTTAGGCTTTACTTTTTGGTCAATGTAAAATATATTTTTTTTTTTTTTCTATTTGGCTATTCCAGTTAAATGACAATGTTGACAGTTGTGATTTAAATTTTCAAAATCATTTTCTAAAATCTCTAAAATACAAAATCCATTATTGCATGATGCAAATTTAATTATTACAACATACACACTTCATGTGTTAAACTACCACACTCATTATCCAAACTATTTTAAATTACAATTTTGACTATTACGTAATGAACACGTCACTATTATAAAACCCAGACTAATTAGTTGTTTATTTTTCTGAAAAGAAAAATGAACAAATCACTTGAGAATTTTTAATTTTGACAATAATGAAAATCTTTAAAAGGAAAATTTTATTTTGAAATTATAGGCATGATATATATTATCTAATTATCATGTCTATAAAAATGATGAGATTTAATGTTTGTTTTACCATACATTAAGCGACTTAAAATTTGAACTGTCTGAAATTAACGGTCATTCACATCATCAAACAATACTTAAATTGTATAAAATTGGTTATTACAATATTTATATACCAAATAATGTACCTATAAATTTACTTTCAATTTTATATTATCTTTAAAAAAAAATATTGTCAAAGCTGTCAATTAAGATTGTCGTTATGAAGTGATGTATCCCTGTTTTTAGGGTTAATTTTAGGCACAAATGAAAATGGCTTTGATTAACATTGAAAAGTTGTCCTGTAGGTCCATTCCGTGCTGAGAGAAACATAGAAATTGAAGAGGACAACTGAGCTATGAGACATGCAGAGATGTGTACATTTGTACAAGAGGCTTTTGATTTGATTTAATTTGGGTAGATGCACGTTTAATTCTGTAGACAATAATGCTGCTTCTGATTATTAATGATTTGCACCTGCTCCGCGTTAGCCAACCAAATATTATCAGATGTATTATATATACAATGCGGGCCATGTCTCAATGATAACTTAAGCGTCGCCAGATTTTACAAAATAGAGAAATTCTTCCAAATATTCAATTTAGATTATTTTCGCCAGATTTGAAAAGATAAATCAATAGATGAAATGTTTCTAATTTAGAATGAGCTCAGCTCACATCGCTGAGAGCGAAAATGAAAGAGCCAAATCCGATGCGGATGCTCCAAGTGCCTCTAAATTTATAAATGAGTAGGAGACGAATGATGGATTTGTAATTTTGTGGAAAGAAATATGCGGGAAGATGGAGAAGGGAAAATTCAACAAATATAATTGGTTCAGGGTAAACAAAAAAAATGAAAATGAAAATGAATTAATGAAAAGAAGAAAAAGGAGAAATTAGTGAAGACAAAAAAAAAAAAAAAAAAAGAAAGAAAGAAAAGAAACTGAGTTATTCCGCAAGGAGAGAGACGATTAAGGAAGACTGTGAACTCTAATATTTTCAATAAATAATTAAAAAAAAATTTAATTAAAAAAAAAAAATTATCAAATCTGCCCCCACCCCAAACTTATTTTTAAATCTACCCCAACCGTCCGTCGGCTGGGCGGTCCACTTTCCGGACCTGACCGCCCAGCAGGCGGGCGGTCCACTACCCTTATCTGACCGCCCAGCAGCTGGGCAGTCCGCTATAAAACCCCTATAAAAGGAGTTTTTGTCTCTCCTGATGAGCACAGTATTCATTTCAAGTTTCCAATAAATTTCCAGAACCGAATGAGAGAAAGAGAAGCGATTTTGAGGTATGGACAGTAACAAACGAGGTAAGAAAGCGAGCAACCGAGATCGTGGCGTAGCGAAAAGAGGGTCAATTAGTGATCGAGGTAAAAATGAGGAAAAAAAGTACAAGTGTCAAATATGTCGTGATTTTTTTAATTGTGAGATATGTAAGCTGGAGGAATGGAGGAGACGACATGTTCAGTATGAAATTTCAGACGATGATTTTGTGGAAAACCCCTACGGCTTTGGTTTGAAAAAGAAGAAAGTTGATCCAGAGCCTCCAGCATCGGACGATAAGTTTGTTCTGTGTACTGGTAAGGCTACCACTTCGTCTGCTGTGACTGATTCAGATCAGGCAAACTCTGATGATGACTTTGTGCCATGCACTTTCAAGGCTCGTTGTAAGAAGTAGAGTTTTTAGGAATTTATGTTGTAGAATTTTTAGGAATTTATGTCGTAGATTTTATTTCATTAGTTTTGTGTTTGATTATATTTTATGTTATTAGTTTTTGTATACGTAATTAAGTAATAAAAATAACAAAAATGAAGCATATAAAATAATCGAGGCAAATAAAATATTGCATAGTTCAAAAACTACCAATTAGACTAGTTCACAATATACATTTAAAATAGTTCATAACATAATTTAACAAAACTTGGTAATCAGCGACGACGGCCGAACAAACTCAAAATACGACGTCTGGATCTGGGTGCAGCTGGTTGTGTGGCACTACCGGATGTCTCTCCATGGCTACTACCGGTTCCTGGGCTTTCATGAGTGCGGTGGCTACTACCGGTTCTTGAGCTTTCATGAGTGCGGTGGCTACTACCGGTAGCCTCAGCAACAACTCTAGCATTTTCTCTTTCGTTAATGGCATCTGCATTGCATTCCAGTTGAAATAAAATCAAAATAAAATATAAGTAAACAAATAAAACATAAGTAAATAAATAAAATATAAGTAAATAAATAAAATCAACCGTACCTGCTCGCTGCCTGTCAGTTGTTGAACGGCGGGCCTGATGTCCCATTTGCCTACCTTCCATCTCGTCCATGGTCATTATTTGACGCTTGTGGGGTCTTCTTCCTTTTCTGATCCACCCGCTTGCGGGACAGACTCTATCACCAACATAGGGCGGCCACTGATACTGGTTGGGATAAGGATGGAAAGATGCACCCCAAGTACTCGCAAGGTAATCGGTACGGTACATGTCTGCGACATAATCATCCTCAGAGAAGTTTCTCTCTCGGCACACCGCCATAACATGAGAACAAGGTATGTGGGCCAACTGGATTCCTTGGCAAGTGCATGTTACAGTATTGTTAGGTGCAAAAATAACAACATACTTGAACATCCTTTTCACAAACTCCATAGTCCCATCCGGTCTACGGCCGGTTGGAGCAAACTCATCTGGACAGTGCACTTCGAATTCCAATTGGTTATCCCCGTACGGGACAACTCTCATAGCTACACCTTTCTCCCTATGTTTCCTTAGTTTCTCCTCCACCCTTGTTGAAAACGTTTGATTCCTGGACAGTAATTCAGAAAATATAAGTCAACAAATAAGAATATACATACCTTGTCAAAATCTCTGAATAAAAATATATATACCTGGACAGTAATTCGAGGGCTTTAACACGCCGTGCAACAAACCATGCATTTAACTTGTAGAAGGTGTCCTCCACAATTGCTGCCACGGGCAACTGCCGGCTCTGCTTGAAAACAGCATTCAAGGACTCAGACCCATTTGTGGTCATAATTCCCCATCGAAAACCTCTATTACGGGCTTGCAATATCTTCTCATATGCGGGTGGCTCAGCAAGATCGGCGGGATTATTTTTTCCCACCTTGAGTAAGTACAAATTTGCCTTTGGACAGTACTGTAAAAAAAAAAAAATTAGATGAGAAAATTTAAGTAAATAATCAGAAAATATAAGTCAACAAATAAAAATATACATACCTTGGTAAAATCTTTGAACATCTCTTCCACCCTTCTCGGCTTCTTCTTCTTGCAACCAATTCTGAATGTATCTGCAACCCATTTTTCAGATCCGCAGTTCTTGTGTAGGCTGTCTGTAACATGTTGCATACACAGCCTGTACACACAATCGCCGTTCGCTGTCGACCACCCGAAATCTGAGCGATCAAAAACATATTTGATTCCTTTGTGCTGGTCTGATATGACACAAAAGAACCGGTCGCCAACCACTTGTCTTCTTACGAACCTCATGAAAAATCCCCAGTTTTCCCCGTCCTCCTTCTCAACAATTGCAAAGGCCAAAGGCAACAACTGATTTTCAGCATCATATGCACATGCGATCAGCAGTCTCCCGTCGTACGGCCAGACAGGAAGCATGCATCTACACTGATGACCGGTCTAATGTATGGCACAGCTTGAATACATGGACCGAACGCCCATGCTATGGACTTGAATTGCAACGCGTTGTCGACAGTCCGTACGCCTATATTTCAACATTCAAAGACAGTGCCGGGATTTGTACTTGCTATGGCCTGCAGCAATGGTGCAAGCAAGTTGTATGAACCATGCCAGCTACTGAACATTCGGCAAATCGCAAGTTCACGCCCTCTCCACAACCTGTTGTATTTTGGGACGACATGCTTGTAAACGCGTCTGACATGTCTAGCGACCTCCTTAAGGCTCCTCATTAACGTCATTCTCAATTACATCGGCAATAAGTGAAGCCATAAGATTTGCATGACCTTTCCTTGATGACGCAGCCTTGCACGTGTGAGGTGGTTCACACTTCTTAATAATCCATGCCTCGCCCTTACCCACAGGGGTTGCATATAGACGGAAGTGGCAATGTACTTCGTCGGCACAAACAATTACTAACCTTCTTCGGTCCCTTTTTTCAATTCTGCACTCCCAGTTGCCGTGAACATGGACCTCATATATTTTCTTCACAAGTTCATCTATGTTGGTGTAAACCTGCTGCGGAGCAAGCTCTTGACTGTACCTGACACGCGGCCCAAAAAATGAGATGTCTGCCTCTTCAAAAGCAGTGGTATCGTTGAATGTGGGGCACGGATGCCTATCTGTCCGACATCTAATCGGAAATCTGTCTTCCTTAGGTAAATAATCTCCATCACCTTCTGACAGGTGATCAGAATCCCAATCCCCTTCCCATTCGTCACCTGTTTCCAAATTTCCTTGTGGTACGGCATCGAGCTCAGCATCAAGGTCAAGGTCTCTCCGGAAAGCAACGGGTGACACTATAGGTATTGATGGGGGTACAGATGAAAATCTGGGTTGGATTGGGGTTTCAGGAGGAGGTGGTGGTGGTGGTAGATCGGTGGTAAAATCAGGTACATAATTCTCATAAACGGGTGATACGGGCGGTTCATAACTCGAGTGGCGGGGGTTGTCATACCTCGAGGGGCCGGGGTTGTCATAACTATAGTGGCGGGGGTTGTCATAACTGGAGTGGCGAGGGTTGTCATACCTCGAGTGCTCATGACCCGAGTTGTCATAACCCGAGTGCTCATAACTCGAGTGACGTGGGTTGTCATAACCCGAGTGATCATAACCTCTATTTTCTCTAGATGTTCCAACCCCAGGTTCACGCTGAACTCTCTTGAAATATAAGTCAATTACCATTGCCCTCTGTGACTCAAAAGTGTTGTAAACACTCCTCCATAACGACTCATCTGTTATTGGATACCTGGTATGGTAAGGTCTACCACCACTTACTGTGTTAATCCGGGTAGCTAAATCTATATCACACCGGTTGGGGTTCACACCAATTTTTTCATACACTATTCCCTTCAGTTCAACAAATGAGGTATTTTCATTTACCTCGAAGCCGTAGGCTGCTTCTTTAGTGTACTGTGCTCTCTCCGCACCCCGGGTAAACTTCCCGCCCACATACAGTGCAACCAACATATTTCCGTTATGGAATTACTGTTCTGAAAATACTGTACTGAAATTACTGTGCTGGAATTACTATTCACCATCGCCTCAAAATCGCCTCTCTTTCTCTCATTCGGTTCTGAAAATTTGTTGAAAACTTGAAATGAATACTGTGCTCATCAGGAGAGAGAAAAACTCCTTTTATAGGAATTTTATAGCGGACCGCCCACCTGCTGGGCGGTCAGGTCCGGAAAGTGGACCGCCCAGCCGACGGACGGTTGAGGTAGATTTAAAAATAAGTTTGGAGTGGGGGCAGATTTGATAATTTGTTTTTTTTTTGGTATATTAATAAAAATATCGGCTATAGGTGTACAGGATTGCTTTGACAAACAGACCATTCGAATTTAGCTGCGCAAAAATGAACCTGTTTCTTTGACCTCTGTGCTTTATACCGTGTAAATTTATATTCGTCTAAATTTATGTTCAGAGAACCATCATAAAATACACTAAGAAACATGAATGTGTTACAGAAACGTATTTTATTCGATGCATGATAAAAGTAGTAAAGCACATCAAAACAAGAAACCAACAAGGTGGTTTAGTGAAGCTACAAAATCAAGACAGATGCAACAATAAGACATTAACTTAAAGATCAAACCTACGGTAATTTAGCACTCAGTCACTTCACAATACGCTCAATTACATGTCGAAACCAGGATTTCTACTTCTTTCTCTTAGCTGCTCAAGTTTGTTTTCACCTAATGTTGGAAAACAGAAAAACAAGAGAAGGTTAGGTTCTTGTTTTGACCTACTGGAATATATCAACCCATTTCCCTAAAAAGAAAGAAATAAAAAACATCATAACCTACAACACAAAAGACACCAAGTTTGAATCTTTAGAAGAACAAGGAAATTATCATGAATCCCCCCTCCCCCCTTTAAGAAACACACACACACACACACACACACACAAACCAAAAAGAAAGAAAAAGAAAAACACCTATTATAGCAGCAAACATCTATATCCCTGGGCATCCAATGCCAGTATTATCCTAGCAGCAAACATCTATCATCCTGGGTATCCGATGCCAATATTATACCAACAAAAATAAATCGATGGATGGGTGTTCAACATTCAAACTTGGAATGTTTGATCTTGTGCCGACAGCCTAGATGGCTAGATAGTTGCAGTATATAATAGAAACCCAACAAATCGAGGAGCAAGCAATCAATGATAGTATATAATAGAAACCCAACAAATCGAGGAGCAAGCAATCAATGATAGTATTGAAACTTAAATACAAGTTACAGTTACAAAGAAAGTGTAGAGTACCACGAAATGAGATGAGCAGAACAAACAAGCTTCCAGTCAATCATCTGCCATGATTACAAAATAAAAACGCAGTGATCAGTTAGAAGCTAAAACAATTCATAAACATTCGATTTTAAAAACTAATCATACAAACTAGTTTCTTCCCTGATCTGATTTAATCAATGCCGTTCAATTTATAATAGGGGTGGCTTCTTATCTGATCTGAGCCTTCCATATTTAATCAGGCAGAAGAGAGGGAAGAGTGGCACAATAGTCTTATCAGAATTCAGAACTATGGTAGAAGAAGTAATATTGTGTACGGGGAATTACACTAGGATTAATTACTATTTCAATACATAACAAGGATACAACACATTACTGGAAACAATCCAAATTTTTTTGTTTCCTTAAAAAGGTACTGTAAAAAACACTCCAATTATGTTTGAATTTCTATAGATAGCAAAATGTAATATACTTTTTAAGTTCCAATTAGGAAACAAACATCTATTTAGACTGATGCTGAAATGCTTCATAAAATTTTCAGTCTCTTTCATTATAGAGTCAAGAATTTCATTATATTCCTAAAAAAACTAACAAAATTGTTTCAGTTCTAAGTGATTGAATATATAAAAAAAAAAAAAAAAACCTTTTTGACAATTACAACAATGCTTATCAATATTTAAAATTTAAATTGCAGATAATTGAAAACCAGTTGATCATCAACAAAACAATTTGAAAATTGAGCAATACAATTTTAATATACTTTTGGATGGCTATTAAACATTTTCAGATCGCATCAAAATTGATACATGTATTTTCAGATTTGATGAATTGGTCATCTTTTGTCAAAATGGCCATTTGTCAAAGTTGCTGTCATATACCCCTTACCATGCTGAATATACATTATCACACATTTCAATGTCAAAAACCAGTTACAAGTTGTAGAGGTTAGATTTTGAAACCAAACAGTTCACCCTTATGTTACACAATCAACCAATGTTTTTGTTAGAAAAAACCTATTCTCGTGAGTAATCAAGCCATAAAAAATTAGTTTCCAGCTTATATGATGACTAATGGTAACACAAACGTCAACGTCTAAATTACAAACTCAATTTGACTTGCATTCGATCATGTTGATCATATCTCCATCATTATTTAGGATTAGATAAAATAAAAGGCAAAAAGACCAGACCTTTCTTAATATCAGACATGGCACCAGCAGGAGGGGTTGAATCAGACTGAGAAACCGTGGCTGGAGCTGCCATACCGGTAACAGCATCATCAGGGTAACGCACGACCACAACAGGACACACACAGTGATGCACACAATAATCACTCACACTTCCCAATCTACCCTTTGCATTCTTTCTAGAAGCACCAAAGCCCCTACTCCCCATGATCACGGCGTTGGGCCCCAGGCGCTCAATCTCGAGGCACAATCTCTCCTTCATGTCGTGATCCTTGACTACGTGAATTTTGAACGGGATATTCGCATCAACCAGGGGTTGCGCCAGCTCCTGCGCCTTCGTGGAGGTGAAGGCGTCAAAATCCTCCTCCCGTTTTTGCTGGACTTCCTCCGACGATCCCTCTTGGTCAGCGATGGAGGTGGAGCCCCAATCGGCGCCGTACAGGACGGAGGTGGGGCGCACATGCAAGAGGATCACGGAGTCGCCGGGGCGGAGGTAGTTATGCACGGCCCAGCGAAGTGCGTACGCGCTCTCGTCGCTCAGATCAACCGCGATTCCGATTCGACGGTTTGCGGTAGAGGTGGCAGAGGGGTTAGGATCCATTGGAGGAATTAGTGGTTGTAGTACGAGATCGAAGAAAGACGATCGAGAACAGGGTTGAAGAGGAGGAGGTGATGCTTGATTGGGAGTTGAATTGGAAAATGCTATAGAATGTACTAGAAATGGAATGAATTAGGATTTAGGATAAACCCAAAAATAAAATAAAACGGAAATCAGCGTGTACACTCGGTTTCTCAACTACAATGCTCTCAAAAGGTCAAAAAATTGATCATGAATGTATCCTATAGATCGAACGTTTGTGCTCAATTTGACCGGAGGTCTGCCCGACATGCCCCACTTTACATGGTGTGGCTGAATCGTATCGGACTGTTGAAGATGAGAAGTACAAACCAGATGTGTCTACACAGTTGGAGAGCATCCAAGATATCTCAACTATTGTGTGCCTATTCGGAATTCGCATCCTCTGAGATATCTTAACATTTGCATGTTTTTTGAAAAATTTTAACCGTTAAAATACGTCTGCACGAATCTCAAGGCACAAATAATAGGGCCCCTGCACTACCTCCGAATAGGCACCGGACACGTCGGTCACGCAAAGATTGAGATATCTCAGAGGATACGCACTCGCATATTCGGGGATAGTGCAGGGGCAGTATTATTTGTCCTTCGAGCTTCGGTCAGAACGTATTCCGTGATTTTTATTTTTACCCAAAAAAAAATTTATTTTAATATAAATAACCAGGTTTTTAAAATATTTTTATTTCTACCCAAACCGCTAGGATTCCTAGCGGTCCGAATTTTTAATTCGGACCGCCAGGATTCCTAGCGGTCCGAATTTTTATTTCGGACCGCCAGGATTCCTAGCGGTTCGGGGTTTAATTCGGGCTAACCCGCGCCCGTGACTTTCTTCTCCTTCTCTTCTCTGTGTCTCTCTTCTCCTCTTCTCTGCGTCCGCCAGAAACAAAACGAAAAAAGAAAAAAAGGCGAGTCTCCGCCAGAGAGAAGGAAAAAAAGCCCGCGCCTCCGCCCCTCCGCCTCGCCGCCACTCCGCCTAGCCGAATCTCCGCCTCTTCACCGCATTCTCGTCGATTCATTGTAAGTTCTCAAAAAATTTCAATTTTTCGGTTTTTAGCCTTGTGGCTGTTGGCTGTTGCCTATGTGGCCTTGCGCCTTTTTGATTGTCCCAAGATCTGTTACCTTGACCTGCGGCCTCGTGCCTTTTCTGTGATTGAGGCCTTCGTGCCGATACGGTTTTAGGGTTTAGGTTTAGGCCTTGTGGCTGTTGCCTTGTGGCTGTTGCCTTGTTGCCTTGTGGCTGTTGCCTTGTGGCTGTTGTGGCTGTTGCCTTGTTGCCTTGTGGCTGTTGCCTTGTGGCTGTTGCCTTGTGGCTGTTGTGGCTGTTGCCTTGTGGGTTGTGGCTGCTGGCTGTTGCCTATGTGGCCTTGCGCCTTTTCTGTGATTGAGGCCTTCGTGCCTATACCCTTTACTGTGACTCGCGTGCCTTGCTGCCTTGTACTGCCTACGGGCTTGAAACATGCCAAAAAAAAAAAAAATGTAGATTGTAATTTAGATTGGATTTAGATTGGATTATAATTTAGATTGGATTTAGATTGGATTTAGATTGGATTTAGATTGAATTTAGATTGTAATTTAGATTGGATTTAGATTGTAATTTAGATTGGATTTAGTTTATTTTCCTATTGTAATTTAGATTGTAATTTAGATTGGATTTTCTGTGTATATGCCTGACAAATATATATTGATCTAATTTAGATTGGATTATTAATTTATTTTCCTATATTGTAATTGCATTTATAATTTTGTTTGTTTGCTTGTGTTTAAATTATTAATTTATGTGGCATGCAAATTTAAGTTATATTAAGTTATTTTGTTTTCATGTAATTTACATGTCAATTGGGATTAATTCGTTTATGTGTTCACTTATGTTTTATAAATATTTTAGATTAATTCATTCTTGTTATATTAATTTATGTATAAAGGATTCTTTACATATTAGTGATTCAAAGAAGTTAGAATTCCATATTCATTTACTTAGTTAAAATAAAGTTAGAATTGCATATTCTCTTAATGAAACGGACTGGATTCAAAATAGAAAACAGACAAATAATTATATTTTTAAAGTCTAAACTTAGGAAACACATAAATTAAAATAAAGCTCAATTTCGTCTTAGTTAAAATTTAATCTATTAGTGTTATCATTCCTCATCATCCCCGTATCATTACCTACAAATAACTATAATGGTCACGTACAGTTTTTTTTTTAATTTTAATTCTTTCTAGACACAAAATTTTATGCGTACATTAGATTTTAGATTAATTGAATTAGTTTATCGTTAATTAGATGCCGAGAGAAGTAATTGACATTGTTGAATAACAAAATTTGAATACAGAGTTCTATAATTACTTTTAATTGGTGCGTCTTCACTAAACACGAGAATAAATAATTAAAATATTTACAAATATATATGTTGTTCATAATCTTCATAATTCACAAATATAATATATTTTATTAGTTGATTAGAGTAGCAAAAGAAACAATAATTGATAAAACTCAAAATTTATTTACTTAAATATTAAATTCGATCAAGTTGCTTTCATGTTACTTTATTTTTGTTTGAATAATATTGATTTTATTCTATTTGGAAGAAATGGAGAATTTGAGAAGATATTGGAGGCTTTCCTTTATTATAATAATAGGGATATTTAATAGTAAGGGTGTACTTTTGATTTTTAATCGGTAAAATTGGATATATTTATTATTTCATTAAAAATCAATTAATATAGATTTATTAATTCAAGAATTGATTTTCCTTTAAAATCTTATTTTATTAATATTTTAGCGAAATTGTAGAAAATATTATTATATAATACGAGCTTATTTTTGTTCTTTACTTCTATTTAAAAAAAAAACTATATCTATAGTTCCAAGGTTAATATGTACTATATGTATCATCAAATTTGTGTGATTAAACAAATTATACTCGCAACAAATAAATGAGTTATTTTTGCTGGTTGTATATTTGAAAGTTTATTTTGCATTAATTTGTATGAAATGAAATTAGTTTGCATTAACTGATTTCATACATTTCTAATGGAAACCTTATCTTTAAAAAAAAATTACAAATTTATAAAAATATGCTTGTATGGAGTGGTTCTTTGTTCTTATTGGCATCATGCATGTTATGATTGACTCCATAGTCATTTTTTTGCATATCAGCGTATTTTAGCATATTTTTTCCGCAATTAGCATATTTTAGCCAATTGTAGCAAGTTTAACTTTTTTTTAAACGTAGGATGGCTAGGGGACGGCCTAGGAGACCACCCGCAGCCGATCCGGTTGATGGGCCCATTCCTACTGACAGCAAGGATCATTTCAGTCCTTTGTTATGGATGCCTCACGGGGAGCACCGAGTCTCAGAGGCATCTAAAGAGGTACTTGATTACTTTTTTATTTTTTAAAGTTTGGATTTTGTTGAATTTTTGTATTTTTAGGTTTTCATGTTGTTCACTTTTTTGAACGCAGAGTGAGGCAATTTTAAATGCCAGGGGTCGGTATCCGGACATGCAGTACTTCCCGATGATGGAGGCGTATCTGCAAAATTTGGGGCTGCAGCATTTGGTCGATATTCTACAGTCGGAGGCTAAGTCCATCAACGCGTCCCTGATTGCAGGACTAGTGGAGCGATGGCGCCCCGAGACGCACACGTTCCACTTACCTTTTGGAGAGATGACAGTGACTCTCCAGGACGTTAGCGCTCTATGGGGTTTGCCTATCCAGGGCGTGCCCGTTGGTGGCATATCTGACCCCACAGATCCAGATGGCACGACGATTAATTACATGCTCGCTGAGTTGTTGGGAGCGGAGCCAGATATACGCAGCAACGGGGGGAAGTCCAAGTACTGTCTGGACAAGACGAAGCTGCGAGTTATGTTTGCGAGAGGTCTAGGTAGCGATTCCACTCCGATCGAGATTCAGAGGTACTCATACAAACTATTTGTATTACATTTTGTAATCTGTTTCATGCGGAAAAATGAGTTGCTCTATAATTTTGATATTACAGATACACACGGGGATTCGTGATGGACCTATTTGGTTCTGTCATGTTTGCTGATTCTAGTGGTGATACCATCCCGATGATGTATCTAGAGCTGCTGCGAGACCTTCAGCCGTCGAGCGTCAGGTACAACTGGGGTGGGGCTGTCCTAGCACATCTCTACTCCAACTTGTGCCACGGTTGCAAGGTCAGTATGTTATTTATGTCTTATTTTAATTACCTACCTTGTCATACACTTGTTGTCTTATTTTAATTATTTAACTTGTCCCTGACGGCTGGTATTCTTCAAAATATAGCGGAAAACTAAGCAAATCCACGGGCCAATGCTTCTTCTGCAGCATTGGTCGTGGTCACGGCTACCGGTGGGGGTACCTCAGCCGAACGAGGATCCATGGGGAGAGCCCGAAAATGGAAATCGACTGGCATTCGGCATGAGATGGTACGGACATCATGAGTACAAGGACAATCCTCACGGGAAGACAGCAGGTATCAGGACGGTCCGATCTCAGATTCAGAGTCTGGGTGAGACGCAGGTGCGCTGGACTCCGTACCATGAGCTATACACTGAGGGGAGGCTGCCGCAGATTGTAGAGGATGATCGGGAGATGTGGCTCTACAGGGGACCGCTGGTGTGCTTCTGGATAGTGGAGCACCACTGGCCAGACCGGGTGCTCCGCCAGTTTGATTTTCCTCCACTCATCCCCGCAGATCCAGACGTCCCGAGATCTGCGATCATGAGGCTACACGGGTAAGTTATGTTCTTTTAAGCATTTTTGTACTTAACATTAGTTCTTATCTTTAAATTGCAACTGACAAATGAATTACAGGATAACACACGGTAATCACTGGGATAGAGATTGGAGTGATTATCACTCGGAGTACTACAGCAAGGCGGGCAATATGAGTGCCAACTTATGGCAGATGCCGGAGATTGATACGATGCAGTTCCAGGGAGATCCCCTATTGAGATATCAGGCTTGGTACCTGCGGGTCGGCATGGCTTCGGTGTATATAGAGGGAGATTACGGCGAGTTTCTTCGCGCACAGATATTCGAAGACGATGGTTATACCCCTACTGGCCGGAAAGGTGCTCGCCAGGTAATGCATCTAAAACAACACATTTTTATGCGTTATGAACCTTTTATCATAACCTTTGTTTTTTCTAACGTTTTTTTATAGCTGCTGGTAGCGCTTAAAGGTGCCGCGCGTTCGATCGTTTGTCTTGGAAAACGTGGCTACAGAGCGGTCGGGCACGCGATGTTGAACTTGGTTGCCCCATGCATTGCGGACGCCGGCCAGGAGGCAAAGCTGGTCACCATGTTACGAGACGCCGGAGAGAATATTGATTGGCGCGCAGTACAGCCGGACGAGCCTGACGCGCCACCTGTTATGACCAGTGAGATGCCACCGGAGCCATCAGAGCAGCCAGAGTGGGATTATCATCGTTGGGTACTGCACATGGCCGGTTGGCACGCCTACCGTGACGAGCAAGGTCGTCCAGTTCTTCCCCCGGTATGTGATTCTTTATTTTATTTATGCTTTTACTGTAAGTAAAGATAGTTAAAATTTACTAAATTTTTGCTATCCTTGCAGGGTCCTGCATACATGCCGACACAGCCTGAGCATCATGAGTCTCCAGAGATGCAGGATGACCGGATGAGTTTTAGCCTTGCAGACATATATGCCGACACAGCCGCCTCACCGCCACCGCGTCAGCCGTATCCAGAGATGGCTCACGATTGGGAGGCCTCTGGTAGCCGGACTCAGGCTGATTATGAGTCCCAGTTTGTGACATCCATATTCCATACTCCCACGCCACCGCCAGCTACCGACGTGGCCTCGGATCCATGGGATACAGCACTTACGATGAGCAGGCAGGACAGCCTCGAGGATCATATTACACCAGCTCGCGCCGTGCAGGCAGGACAGCCTCAGTGGGAGGATTGGCATGAGCGCATATTCAGTAGAGAGAACAGGGGTAGACCACCTCACCGATTCTCCCCTTCGCAGTACGATGGATAGAGGGTATATTTTGTTATGTTTTATTATGGTAGTTTAGTTTAGTTTAGTTTAGTTTGGTAGTTTTAGTGTAGTGTAGTTTCGTTATGTTTTATTATGTTCTATGTTTTATTATGTTCTATTTTTTTTCTATTATGTTTTATTATGTTCTATTTTTTTGTAGTGTAGTTTATTTATGTTTCGTTATGTTTCGTACAACAAAAAGAAATAACATCCATTGACGATCATACAACATACTATTTCAAAATTAATATAAATAACATCCAGAAATAACATCCAAAATATAAAATACAAACTTAATATCTGCTTCAAACGATCATACAACATACTATTTCGTCTTACCGGTCTTGAACGTACATGGAACAAAATCATCGTCCGAGGTTGACGATGACGGCTCGGTAACAACAGACGACGTGCTAGCCTGAGTCTTAGCCTTAGTCTTAGCCTTACTCTTCGTCTCAGGCGTCTGTACATCATCTTTTTTTTTTCCCAATCCATAGCCGTAGGGGTTTTCTACAAAATCATCATCAGATATGTCATTTGTACGACAATCATCAGCAGATCCTTGCACACATTTCCTAGACCAAATTGGACAGTCCTTTCTCTTCCTTCCGCAGCCCCAATTGCATTTCTTTTCCTCGCCCTTTCCTCGATTGTTACTGTCCATCCTCCTCGTCTACAAAGTAAAATACATACAAATAAAGTTCATACAAATAAAGTTCATACAAACCTCAAAGTAATAAAATAAATCCTCAACTGCAACATAATAAAATACATAAAATAAAGTTCGTACAAACCTCAAAGTAAAAATTCTTCAGAAAATAAAGTTAATTCCTACGACTCTTTCTAAAATTTAATCCCCTGAGCCAACCAGTTCCCCATGACGATGTGCTCCTTCTATCTTGTTGCACTGTTTCGTCTTGCCGGTTAGCTGTACCGGACGGTCCTGCTTGCGCTTCGTTAGCTGTACCAGATGTGCTCCTCCTTCCTAATTGAGATGTGCTCCTTCTAGCTGGTTGCACTCCTTCTTCTTGCTGGTGTGCTGTATCGGATGGCCTTGCGCCAGATGTGCTCCTCCTACCTGCTTGAGTTGTGCTCCTTCTTCGCTGGATAGTACCTGAAGGCCCTTGCATTCCAAAGAACTCCCCTCCTGCCCGTACTTCTCCCATTGCCTCCCTAAACATCATATTTGCATTTTCACGGTCTGCTGTACGGCTTCTGGCTGTGCTTCGCCGCGGCCCTTGCGATCCACTTGCCTCTGCCATAACTCGCTCATTCTCTGCTACATTTGCTGCGTTATGAGCCTCTGCAGCCCAAATATGTTAGTTAGTAAGCTATTTAACATTGGAACCGAAAATAATTAGGAATGAATGTGACATACCTCGCCTCTGCCTGTCAGAAGTGGAACGGCGAGGACGGTGCCCCCGTCGCCTACCTTGCATTTCATCCATGGTCATATCTTGCCGGATGTGTTTTCTCCTACCACGCCGTATCCAATCTCTGTTTGGCTCAATTTTAGGGGTAGTGGTTGCAGGCCAATCTTCAGGATTGCCGTAAGGAACAAACAGTGCATTCCAAGTACTCAGAAGGTAGTCCACCCTATACCAGTGGGCAACAAATAGGTTGGGTGACCAGTTTCTATTACGACAAACCGCTAACACATGAGCGCACGGAATCCCAGTTAATTGGATACCTCTGCATGTACATTCCACTTTTCTCTCTGGCCCGACTGTCACGATATACTGGAACCTTCTATGAATAATTGACATAGTTCCATCCTGCATTTGGACCACTGGAACATATTCATTTGGGCCCGTGACTTGATAATTACCTTCGCCGTGCGAGTATGGGATGACATCCATTTTTGTAGCTTTCTCCCACCGTTTGGCGAGCTTAACATGTACCCGTTTGGAAAAAGGCTGTTCTGCATTGCTTTGCTCCGTCGCTGCCTCTCGCCGTTGAACAAACCACCTGTTGCACTTGGCGAATGTCTCCTCTACAAGTGCCGCCACGGGCAACATTCGGCTATCCTTGAAGACAGCGTTCAGGGACTCAGAGCCGTTTGTTGTCATGATACCAAATCGGTACCCTCCATCACAGGTCTGGAAAATTTTTTCAAAATTTGACGGCTCCATGACATCATCAGGACGTACTTTGCCCACTCTCCTCAGAAAAGCATTACACGTCGGATTTTGCTGCAATAGAACAAAGCAAAATTAGACAAACTGCATCTAAAAGAAACAAAAATGATATAAATTAGACAATATTAGACATACCGAGCAAAAATCTTCGAACATCTCTTTCAGCCTTCTTGGCTTCTTCTTCCTGGCTCCTTGTTTGAACCTAGTTCCGTACCATTTGTCCTTCCCACACGCCTGGACCAGGTTATCTGCAACATGTTGGATACAATACCTGTGCACAAAATTATCCCTATCCCATCCGTATTCAGGTTTCAATGCAGCTTTGATACCCTTGTGTTGGTCCGATATAACACATACGAATCTATTCACACCAATCACATTAATCCTAAGCCAGTGTAAGAAAAAACCCCAGTTCTCTTCATTCTCCGTATGTACAATTGCAAATGCTAGAGGCAGCAATTGGTTATCGGCATCATAGGCGCAAGCCATCAAAAGTCTGCCCTCATACCGCCCAGAAAGGAAGGCTGCATCTATACTGATCACCGGCCTTAAGTAATCAAATGCGGTAATGCATGGTCCGTAAGCCCATGCCACGGCCCTGAATTGCTGAACACCTTCTTTGACCAGTCCTGTATTTTTATCGATGCTCGGACTTGTCAGAAATTGGTATTTTGACCGGGATTCGTGTAACATATCCCGTTAAGCAATAGTTTCATAAAATTGTACGACTCTTCCCAACTCCCAAATTGCCGGGCAACTGCAAGCTCACGACCTCTCCAAAGTTTGTTGTACTTCGGGGTTATACTGCCAAACCTAACCCTCACGCAGTGTGCCACACTCCGGAGGCTCATAGTGGGGTCTTCCTTAATGCCGCTCTCGATGAGGTCTGCGATAATTGATGCCGTGAGTTGTGCATGGTCCGACCTTTCAAACTCAGATTCGCATGTGTGAGGCGTGTCTTGCTCAGTTATCATCCATGTATCTCCGGCATTTGTTGCTCTTGCCTTCAGTTTGAAACGACAACCCGGAGTGCTGCATCTATATTCCAGCCGGGATGTGTCACTTCTCTTCGTATATATCTCCTTGTTCTTGTCAACATGGTACTCTCTGATCTTTTTCGTCAGTTGCTTTTTACTTACGAAGTATTGGCCTTTTGCGAGCTCACTCCTGTACTCAACCCGACGACCATAGTAAGAAATATCTGCTTCTCGGAAAGCAGATGTGTCATTGAAGTTTACAAAAGGGTGAGTCTCAGAGCGGCCACCCAACGGCATATTCTCTCTATTCTGCCTCACAGTGGGCTGTGTGTATTCTTCTTCTTCATCTTCTTCATCTTCTTCATCTCCTTCATCATTAATGTCACATTCTTCTTCCCCCAATTCATCCCCAGTTTGCAGATTCTCCTCCGGTATCTCGTTTATAAATTCAATTCTGACTCGTTTGGATCTTCCTGTACTGGTGGCGGTCTGGGGTGAGGATTTGGTTCAGGGCCAGGTAAGGATGAAGGACCGTCATACATGGATATAGGTGGGATAAAAGCTGGAGATTGGGGTGAATTATTGTATATTTCTTGTTCCGGTTCTGCTACAGGCATTACGATAAAAGGAGTGTGTGGTTCATTATCTTCTTGATAATGTTGGGCAGCCGAATTTTGGCCTGAACTTCCGGCCCCTGACTCTTCGCGAATTCTGCGTGCAAAAACTTCCAACAATGATTCGCCAGACCTCAAAACCTGCGCTATTAGACCTCTCAATGCCCCGTTATCTCCCAGTGTGATTTTGACATACTTTCCTGCGTGGACCATTCGGGCCTGAATTTGTAATTGGCAACGATTCCTATTGTAGCCGCTCGCTTCATAAATAAGCGATTGCAACTGCTCAAATAAGAAATTTTCATCAACCCAATACGTATTTGCTGCAGGCTTAGAGTAACGTACTCCATACTGGCAGTTATGAACTTTCCTCCAAAATGTATTGAAATTGCAATAGACATGGCCAATAAACTACATTCATAAATAACAATATTTGGTCAGTTTACTGATTCAATTGTGAACAGTTGTGAATAGTCGTATATGAACAGTACTGAACAGTAAATACGTATGTGAACAGTAAATGTGAACAGTAATACGTATGTGAACAGTAAATGTGAACAGTAAATACGTATGTGAACAGTACATGTGAACAGTAAATACGTACGTGAACAGTAGTGAACAGTAAATACGTATGTGAACAGTAAATACGTATGTTGAACAGTAAATACGTATGGAAATACTACGTGAACAGTAGTGAACAGTAAATACGTATGTGAACAGTAATACGTATGTGAACAGTAAATGTGAACAGTAAATACGTACGTGAACAGTAGTGAACAGTAAATACGTATGTGAACAGTAAATACGTATGTTGAACAGTAAATACGTATGGAAATACGTAGTGAACAGTAGTGAACAGTAAATACGTATGTGATTAACAGTAAATACGTATGTAATTAACAGTAAATACGTATATAAAAAAAAATACCTGACAGCAGACTCTCCGTCTCCTCCTCTTTCCTCTTCCTCCTTCTTCCTCCCTCTTCCCTCCTCTTTCTTCAGCCACTGAATGTTTTGCTCTTCCTCCCTCCTCTTCCTCTCTTCAGCCACTGAATGTTTTGCTCTTCCTCCCTCCTCTCTTCCTCCCTCGTACTTATAGTTTTCAAAAAAAAAAATCTACCCAAACCGCTAGGATTCCTAGCTGTCCGAATTAAAAATTCGAACCGCTAGGAATCCTGGCGGTCCGAATTAAAAAATTCGGACCGCTAGGAATCCTAGCGGTTTGGGTAGAAATAAAATATTTTAAAAACCTGGTTATTTATATTAAAATAAATTTTTTTTTGGGTAAAAATAAAAATCACGGAAGGAAAGCACAAAAAAAAGCGAAGAAAAAGACATTTGAGTAGTTTTCACACCACACACACCCACACAAAAAAAGATCCCATGCCACTGGGCTGGGCTCCGCCGCTGCTCGTCGAAGCTAGCAAGGGCACTTAAGCAACAACACAGAAGAAGTAAAAACAAAAAAAACCCCACTGAAGATAGTACAAACAAGCTTAGCGAGTAGCGACTACAATTGGCGGGCACTAAATACCCGCACGATAGATCCGGAAGCAGTTCTAATTTCAACTTAGAACTAGGATTGGTAATCGTAGAAAGAGAGAGAGAAATAGGGATGGGGATTGCCAAATCGATAGCTGTTGTGGCGGCGGTAACCTTTCTCATGTGTTCGCTTTCTTGCTCGCTATTGGCGCTGGGGCCGCAGAAGCACAGTAAGCCTACTTTTCTTTTTCCTATCTAATTTCTTATAATTGTTTTTGTGTTAGATGGAGAAAACTTTGGATCTGACTGTCCTAATATGAGGCTCTAGGAAAGAAATTTCAGTTTTTTTTCTTTTTTCGTTTGAATATCATCTGTATAATCTGTTGTGTCTTATATGTCTGTTCCAGGAGTACCAAATGTTTTCCTTCAATTAGTACCTAATTAAGGAGCTATTACAATAATTCCTCTGTTAAGGAGCTATTACAATAATCCCCAAAGAAAATACCAGATAAGGTTAAATTGTAGCATCACTACCCTTGCAAGTTCGGTACAAAAATAGTACATGGCAACTACATCTTAAGCACATTTAAGTAAATTAAAGGGAGAATTTCTTTCCTCTATAACTGATTGCCCCTACAATCTTTTTTGTTAAAGGGAAAGTAGTGCCTGATGAGTATGACGAGCGGTCGTACTGTGTATATGACTCTGATGCATCAACTACATATGGAGTGTCGGCCTTCTTCACTTCTTGTCAGTCAGGCGTTGATTAGTGGGGTCACGATGCTATGTTTTGGCCGTGTTTGTCTGCTGGTGGGGCCCGCACTTGTGCTATTACCTCCTTCGTTCTCTCTTGGTAAGTCAATTGAACAAACTTACAAAGCTAATTTGTACTGGTGTCAATACATGTGTACCAGCATCAGTCCATACATTCTGATAACGGTACCATTTAATATATGAAAACCAATTTTTCTCAATGAGAAGTTGGTTAGGTTACAAAACATAGATTAGTCGATATCGATGATGTGAGCATCTCTGACATGTACCATGCTGGGAGCCAAGACCATCCATATGCAAAAAAAAATAATAAATAATAAAAATTACTTGAAAGAAATATAATTAAAACAGTAGTACATGTCCTGTTACTGCTGGTACCAAATAACATGTGCATCAGAAATTCATGCAACACATGCACCATTTCTTCCTTTTCAGGATTACCTTCTGATAGCCGAGGCCTTTCTCATCGCGGGTTCAGTTAGAAATAATTACCACACAAAATACCTCGGGGACTACAAAAAGCATGATCTGGTATATTTGCATCCTTCGAAAGGGTGTCTTTGCTGCCGCTGCAGCCATGACATTTCTCTCCCTGGTGTTCGATTTGTCATACTACTGGACCTTCACCGGGCTGATACTGGCGGATGGGTCAGCATCAGAATGAAATGGGGGTCGGGATGACTGATTATGGCCTGAGTTAGGGGTCGGGAATATAATGATAACAAGGTTCAGGTTGGTGGAGGGGATTTGATCTTTGGTTTATTTGCAGTTAATAGTATTTGTTATCATTATGGATTGTGTGTTGTTGTCTCATGTTAAATTGATTAGGTGTTTAAAAGGTTTAGGAAAGGGTTGGCCGTTAAGGAGTGACTGCAGTGTTGTACTGAGTTTATATGTTAATTTTGTTGTTAGATGACATGACAAGTATAAGCTCATGCTATTTTCATGTATAGACTAAAGTCGTCAAAGGTATTGTCTCGTTTCTAAAGAAATGATATGAAAACGATGTTCGAGTATTTTTATTGCAATTCTCTCTAGGTAGTAGTGAGTTGGTAGGGAACTTGTACAAGTTGTTTTTCAATAAGATCGAGCATCCCTATTTCTCGAAAGCAACTGTAGAGGAGCAATCGGTCTTAGCTCCAGACTATTCGGAACTGGTAACATTATTAATTGATACATGGAGACGTTTTGAGTTAATTCACGGGGGTCAGGGGAGCATAACTATTCGCAAGTTTCAGATCTCATGATACAGCTAATTTATTTGTTTTGGTATTGTATAAAATGGTATGCGCTTGGTGGACAGTGGGCTTGATGGACAGTGGGATTACGGGTGGCAAAAAATCTCGCAGCTCGTGGTTCGATTGTGACTCGCACTCACTAACAGCTCGCTCTTTACTGGACCGAGTTGTTAACGAGCCATCTTGTTAGTGGCTCAGTCCAGATTAAATGAGTTCAACTTGGGGCTTAGCTCGCTCGTCAACTCACGAGCTAGCTCGGCTAAGTATTAATTTGTGTGCATTTTATGCTGTTTAGTTCGGTCCAAAAAATTTATAGAATTTATTTTTTTCTTAAAACAAGATCCAGTCAGCTCGTGAAAATTACAACTGAGATTTCAGCTTGGGACCCCTAAATAAACGAGCTGGGCCCAGCTCGTTGCCACCCCTAAGAGGTTCCAGTGAAAAGAATCAATCAAATTAAAAAAAAAATCATTAAAAATATTGAATGTCCAATTGTGTAAAAATCAATACCAAATAAAAGTTTGCAAAGTATAATTTTACGGAGCCTGAGAATGGAGTTAAGACTGAGATGAAGAAGATATAATTCGAACAAGCAACACTGCGTAGTCTGAGAAATTAATGAACTATTAATCGGTTTGACACTTGACAGCCTACTAAGTACTTATCATTCAAACTCGCAATGTACTGTACGTCAACACTGATTTAATTCACCGCTACTACTGAACTTAATTAGAAAAATAGACCGCTCCAGGCTCCAGCTCCATCCGACCGTTTCAAGTTAGAAATAATTATCTGCACACTATATATAATATATGAAGAACTCATTTAGAGCAGCACAATTTGAACAGATCAGTTCAGGTGGTAAGTTGCCATCAAATTTGGAAGTTCCAAATTGTCCACGAGCACAACTGTAATCAGGTAAAACTTGGAAAGGAAAAAAACATATATGTGACCCATGCTCTACATACGAAAGTTATGTTTTAATATGATAATTGGAGATTTGGTATTCGACGTAACGATGTGTAATTTTTTATCTATTGCAAACATCCATGTGAATGAATTTGTATAATGTAACAACGTAATTTTCAAAAAAGAAAAACCAAAACTGAAAAAATTGGAGATAAGTGGTGATAGAGGAATAAAAACTAAATTGAGGGACCACTTGAAAAGTGGCGTTTAATCGAAAATGATCCCTTCCTATTGATTACATAATTTCTATTAAACTTTTAATTTGCATACATCAATACTTTTCAGCCTCCCTTACTAAATAAGATTACACTACAATTAAGAAATTATTCGATTCCCTCAATCTCAAATTTTTAGTCATGTCCTGATTCAACTTGCCATAATAACTGTCAGAAGTAAAATTGTCATTTTAAATGGAGAGCAAATTATATATTTAAGCAGAGGGAACAAGTCAACAAGAGGGGATTTGCCATTTATGTATAAGAGGAAATCTGGATGTTTATAGATAGTCCCTCAGCAGTTTCTGACATTTAGCTATATCTGTATATGTTGATAATTGATGGTTTTATGTTGCAAACGGTTTAGCTTTTCTGTTTCTATTGTAGTGGGATATGTGATTGCATTGATGTACTGGTTGATATGTTTTGAGATTTGGCAGATAGGTACCAGAAATATGGTACCACGTCTGATTAAAACTTTGTAGGTTTCGTTTCTTAATGAAATTGGTGGTATATACCATTTTTATAAAAAAGATAAATCTGAATGTGGAAATGAATGCATCTTTTGAAAAGAAATCCCTAAGAGAACCAAAACTAAAATAATGGAAAATGAAAAGGCCTTCAAAAAAACGAACTGACTTAACAATAGTAAATGATAAGTTTCAGTCATAGTAACGTAACAACGGCGGCAAAGTCGGTCATAGTACGTAACAATATAATAGCTTAACAACAAGCCAAAGTCAACTAACTTTTTTTTGGAATTGTTGACACGGTAGCTCATTTATTATTATTTTATATTTAAAAAAAATAATAAGTTTATATATTGAAGGTACCGTGTAAGTTTTAAAGAACAATTATTTTGTATTTTTATTCATAATCGAGGAGATAGTTCGTATTGTTTACCTACCATATATGTCTTTAATATTTTGGATTTATTTTGTGTTTAAAATTGTTGAATATATAAATTTTATTTTGTGAGGGCTCAAATGATTATTTTGTGTGTGCTTAAATAGACAATTCAAACTTCTCAATATATATTATATTAAAATATTCTTGAAGATCAAATTTTATATTTTAAAAAAATATATTTTTTTAGATAGGTAAAAATCACTTTTTTCAAAAGATTTTGGGCTATTCAAAACAATAATTTGTATATAAAAAATAGTATAAAATTTTAAAAAATATAAAAAATGGTGTCCAAACACATTTTAATATGGAGATCTTGTTGAGAGTTCAATCGCCTCTTTGAACTTTAAAACAGAGAAAGAATTTGAGGGTATCATTGGAACAGGAAACAATGGGGCATTTGAATCCTCCTCTTATTTTATATTATACCCTTTATAAAATTGTTATTTAAAAAAAACATTTATTTTCCTTGAGCAAAGTTAGTAAAATAATTCTAGTAAAGTGAAATATTTAGAAGAGAAAGCATACGAAGAAAGTTTTAGCGTTTTTTTTTTTTTGCCTAATACGTCCAAATCCTGCATTAAATTATGAGGATATTTCAGTAATACGAGCTTAGCTGTTCTTATTCCTGAACAATTTTTGACGGTAGATTTGAATGCAATTCCAAAATTCAGCCATAAAAACTATGCTAGAGAAATCATCTATGAAACCGGTCTCTCAAACTTTTAATGTATGAGAATTAGCTTCTTGAACTTTTAATTTTGACAATTATTTCAAAAAATTTAATATGTAACAATTCGTCCTGTTTATTGACTTAACATTAAAATCTTTAAAGTAACTTAACTCCGTTTCATATATTGAAGACACATAACAAGAATACTCTTTTATAGAAGAAGAAAAAAACAATATTTAATTAATATTTTATGTAACCTTTACACAATATTTATTCATTAATGAGATTTGAGTGAGTCTATGGTACTATGCATAGCTGATTGGTTCGTGATACGGATTAATATTTTCGTTTCCAAATTCTAATAGTCAATCCGAACCGTTCAACTAATTCATATGAATATGTACTTGCAGACTTGATTTTATATTTTTATATATTTTTATATTTTTAAAGATAGGAAGAAAATCATTGTTTTTGGGGTCCAGAATTTTCAGATAAGTGATTTTTACCTATCTTAAAACATAGTAAAAAAAATTCTAAAAAAATAAATTCGGTGCTATTCATATGGGGATCATGTTGAGCGGTTCGGATCGACAGTTAGGATTTTGAAAATGAATATTGATCCGTATTACGAACCAACTTGTGATATGCATAGTACCATAGACTCGCTCATGAGATTTTATTTTGAGAATAAAAAAAAATTGTTTTAATTTATAATATTTTATTGTAACCATAAGACTTGAAACGATATTTTTGTAATTAAAAAAAAATATTCAGTTTCAAAAAGTAATAAACAATTTCAATGAACTAATGTATTATCGTCACTTATCAATCAAAAGCTAACGGTGTTAACTAATTTTAACAGTGCATACTAATCATTACAAACTAAAATTTGATAAGATAATTGTCAAATTTGAAGTACAACTTGGAAATTCTGGAGAAGAAAAAATGATGGCACAGGACACTAAAAAAAGAGACCGAGGTTTTTGTCTTCCAAAATTATTTTTATCCGATTTTGAAATTACGATTTCTTGACATTGTCTAATTGTTTTTTGTTATTAAATCAAAGACCAACTACAATTTTTTAAAATTACCGTATTGTGTACCGAAATATATAATTACAGCATAAAAAAGAATTTTAGAGAAGAAAAATATAATTACAAAAGACTGATTCGTGGCAGTACTCTAGACTTGACAATGAAATATTCCAGCCTTTTCTATTTTTTCATTATTTCCTTCCAAAGTCGACCAACGAACGTATCACTTTATGTGGCGGTATTTGGACCCTTCCGACACCCCAAAAGATCCATAATAGTACCGTGCCGCCGCGAGAAAGAATCCTCATC
>JAJGRW010000636.1:175770-283250 GCA_025461045.1 Carex parvula | reverse complement strand
CACAATATATCAAAGGTTTAAATAGTGTTTATCGCGTCATAGCGGAACGGCTGAAAAAACGGAGCTATGGCCATATAGCGGCGCTATATGGTCATGGTCCGAAAACGCTATAGCGCGCTATTTAGAACATTGCAATATATTAATAAATACGTATCTAAAATAAAGTAGAACTAAGGTGTTCTTAAGCTCACCAAGCCTCTCTATGAGCTTATTTTAAATTCTAATTGAATCATAAGAAGTTGTAAAGATTCCAAAATTCTATTCGGACTCGAACCTAGATATGTTCGTTACTTGACTTCAAACAACGCATCCAAATCGTTGAAGCCGATCTACTTTATGAGTGATGCGTTTACATGTTAAAATTTTAAATTTTGTAACTAATTTAGGATGAAGTCAAGCGGTAAAAAAAAATATGATTTATAAGTTAATTTTAACGAGTTAATTTTTCAACATTTTTTGACCACTTGACTTTATACTAAACTAGTATGAAAAATTATAAATTTAACATGTAAATGCATCACTCGTGAAGTAGAACGGTTTTAACGGTTTAAATGTGTCATTTGAAATCAATCCGATAGGTTTTTGAGTTAAGCTCACAAAGTCTCATGCACTAATCACAGTTGCAAAAGAATTCTGGTTGCACGCAATTCCTTCCCACCTCATCTTTCTATAAGCTTCGAGGGCTTCTAGTGGGTGCCAATAAGGTTGCCATGAAGTCAATCCGATAGACTTGCCATGAAGGTTGTCCAAGAAACTACATTCCTCTCTCGGGCCTCCACTCATAAGAACACCTTAGTTCTACTCTATCTAAATATATTAGAATCGGATTCAATTGATCTCGTAATTGGTTGTGCTATCAAATCTTAAAAAAAAAAAAAAAAAAATCTAACTACCATGTACGTACGGTACGTAGGTCCTTCCAAAAATCCTCCGATTATTTCTAAATTTTAATCGGAGATACGATTAGGTGTCCAACATGCAATCCACCACGCTACCACCATTCCTGATTTTGATTGCGACATTTCGATTTCCTTATTTATTTATTCTTGTTTTGTTTTTAAAATTCTACTTCAGGAAAAAAGTCTTTTTACTCGGTTCAGTTCTGTCTCCATCTGATCAGCTCAGCTACCGCCACGAAAGCAATCTAAGGACACGATAGCATTTGTGAATTTTATTTTAATAATCACACTTCATAGTTAATAGTTAATATTATCATTTTAAATTTGAAGGGACACTTGTTATATGAACGATTGTAATTTCAATTGTAATATTATATAGAATGAGCCCACCTCGTATTTTATAATATTTTGAATTGGACGAACATATTCGATCCTGAACACGTGTCCAGGTGTTACATCAATATTTCAAGGGCTTTTGTTTCCTTGTCTTTTATAACCTTTTTTAACTTTGAGCGAAAACGGAGAAATCATATCTATATTATTTTTTAATTTTCCGGATAGGGATATCAATCAGATACATACACGGATAACGGATCGAGTTGGATATTTTAAAATAATATTAAAAAATCAATGTTCATAATATTTATCTAATTTTAATGATAAACAATATTTTTTCATAATATATGTTAAAATATGATATCTACTATTTCGATACGGATAATTGAGACGTAAAACCATATCAGTATCCATATTCACATGGATATTCGGATATCAGATATCCACATTTAATTTTTCGAATATGAATCAAATATGGATCGGATATATTATCCATATTGTTTTCACCATTTTTTTAAGGTAATATACAAGTTTGGAAACTCGACTAATAACATTCCATGTTAAATTGTTAATTTAATCACGAGACGGATCAAATCCTCAAATCTCAATTCTGTTTTTATAGCAATCTAAATCATCTTTGAATGTAGAGACTAATGGATGAAATTGATTTATTTGGGAGCGAACGTGACATCTAAACCGATTTAGGTCGGATTAAAAATAAGGGAGAATTTCATATCTACCACTCAAAGATATTACCATTCAAATTTCTATAATTACATATTTACCATCTAAACATTTAATAACTCACATATTTATCCAATATAACTCTAGTATATCAAATATACCCAAAATTCAGATTAATTATGTTTAATATTCTTAAAACTATAATTAATTAAGGATTAACTTAGTTCCATCTCTTTCTCTCCTTACACCCTTTGAGTTCCCACCAGCTAAAAGACCCACAATATTTTTAACTGAGCTAGTAACAAGATGCAGATTCTCAAACTACTTTGATAACAAATTGCGATATCAGTGTCGACTTCAGTACAGTTGTTTTGTTGAAAAAAGTGGAGTGGTTATCTTGTTTTGACAATCAGATTGGAAGTGAAATACTAATTTCCGAGTCTGCTATCTTTCTCTCCGAGTTCCAGCGATAGAGATGAGATGAGGAGAGAGTTTCAATAGGAAGGAGAAAGTTACGTAAAAAAGACGAGAGAGAAATATGTGCGCAGAAGAGGAACGGATATTGAAGGAGAATAGAGTAAATAACTTATTAATTATATTTTATATAATATTAAAATTAATTAATCTCATTTTTTTATTAATTGGATAAATATGTGAATTATTAGATTTTTAGATAATAAATATGTAATTATAAAATTTAGATGATAAATACATAATTTCACAGTTTTTAAGTGATATATATGAAATTCTCCCTAAAATAATTAATGTTGTGTTTGACCCGTTAGTGATATTTAGTCATTTTGGATACATATTAAATTGACGGAGATTGACGGATTGACGGAGTTTGACCCTTTAAGTGAAGTTTAGTATTTTGGAAACCATGAACATAGCAGATTGACGGAGTTTCAGAGGCCATTCAATTTTCTATTCCACATAAATAAATAAATAAAAATATACATACGAACAAAGTTTTAAAAACTTGAGATCGTAATCCGTCTATACAGACACACATTGGTAGTTGTAATAATGACATACTGTAATATATGCATAATAGAATCAGACTTTTGAAATATAAGAATTAAACACAAATGAAAATTAATTATATAATTTTTTTTTGAAAAATGGAAATTAATTTAACAGTACTATTATATTTTACACTAAATTATATAAAAAATTACATATAAATACAAAAATTAAAAAAAGAGTCAATTGAGCCTCTCCTTACATCCGCCGATGAACATAGGTGACTGAAATCGTTCAATTGGAATTTGCTAAATCACGCTGCAATTGTTTTGAATTTTGTTTCTGAGATTTATAACTTGTCCAGGATTTTGAAGTGTAGTTTGCAAACTAGCGTAGAATTTCTGGGTGCGTGAGAACTCTTCTTGGTTAGCACATAAAGTGAATGTCGACAGGAATTCTCATCCTCTGAGATATCTCAAATTTTGAGTGTTTTATTTGAAAAATCTGAATCGGTCAATATGTCTGCACGAATCTCAAGCACAAATAATACTGGTCCCCTGGCCCTGCGCTCCCGAATCGGCACTGTACACGTTCACGCAAAAGTTGAGATATCTCAGAGGATAGCACTCCGTCGACATACCGTACAAAGTACTATATTACTCGTGCAGGATTTGGAAAATAGCGAGACGCGGGAAGGATTTTCAGAGAAGATCGAAAATATTCCGAAATTAAAGAAATAGATACCGAAGTTTAGAGAGAACAAATTCTCCTTTGGTGTATTGGCGGATTGCAAACCTTTTCGGTTTCGCAAATCTAAGGAACCATAAATAGTAATATTCTTTCCATTAAAAGTTTCCGAAACGGGCGCCTTATTGCCTATTTGTCCAAAAGTAACACTGAGACTACTCATTAAAACACTCACACCTCTCTTGCTTGCTTTATCCCATTTCGTGTCGTTTTTCTTTCAACTTTTGAACGGAGCAGATTCGACCTACGCGAAGGTGTCATCTCTCCTGTGAGAAGAGAAAATGGAGCGCCGCAGTCCAACGGCGAGGGTTCCGGTGATCGTCGGAGATCCTCTGGAAGTATCTTCGATATTCCTCAAGGGGGCGACCATAGACCACTTGAACGGTGGCGAGTAAGTCTATTTCTATTGTTGTTCATTTTTGGTATTAACTTTTTTTTTTCCATCTAAATTATCGCCAGCTTGATAATTTTGTGTGTGTTATGGTCTTCACAATAGCTCACTGTTGTTGCAAGCTCTTCTTTTGCATTAATTAATTTATTAATTATTTTATGTAGCTACGGGTATCTGTCACCTTAGTCTCTTGCTTCTTCCTAATTTTCTGTAATGAATACAGCAAAAACTCTGGATTTCTCTGTTTTCTGGATCTATAATATTAAATTAATTTTTTTTATAGAAGCCCCTCCTTATAAGTTATAACTAAGAGTGAGCCTATGGTGCTATGCATAGCACGGATGGCTAGTGTACTACGGCTCAATATGATACTTTTTAAAATTCTAACGGTCGATCCAACCGTTCAATGTGATAACCATATGAATATGTACTTGCAAACTAAATTTTATATTTTTTCGAATTTTTTTACTATTTTTTTAGATAGGTAGAATTTTGATGGTCCAGAATTTTCAGAAAACACTGATTTTCTACCTATCTAAAAAAATAGTAAAAAAATTCGAAAAAATATAAAATTTAGTTTGCAAGTACATATTCTACTGTTATCACATTGAACGGTTGGATCGACCGTTAGGATTTTAAAAGTACCATATTGAGCCGTAGTACACTAGCCATCCATGCTATGCATAGCACCATAGGCTCACTCTATAACTAATTACTCTATGATAAGTTATTTATCATCGCAATGTGAAATTGACTGATTTTTGTTGACATTATAATATCTTTTTTTTTAATCGTATCCAGCTCCCAACAATTTAATTTTACTAAGAATGAAGAAATTAAATATATTTTTAGTTGCCAAAATCCTATAACATTCTACGGCAGTTGAAACAGATTCACTTACTGCTTCACTACGAGTTCGATGAGCAATATTTTCTCAAATCAATTTCCCCTTTGTTTTTATTACAACAATTTGGATAGAATTGTGCATCAACCACTAGTCCACTAGTACCAATAAAGAGGCTCGTCAGAAAACTTTATCCAGTGTAAAAAGGATATTTACTTTACTACCTTTAAGCACAAGCAATACTTTACTTTTTGGATGCTTGTTTTTCCTGTCTAATTAAGTGGACAGAATTGCATAAATGCAACATTCTTAAGGTTGTAATCGTTGTACTGTTTAGTGAAGCGTGTACTTTAGCTTGATTCAACACTTTCTTGGGTCAGGTATGTCATTTTAGAGTAATAATGGCAGGACTAGGACTTAGTCTCTTTATATTCCATTTGAATTCCCTCTAATTGGTCTGCAAAGAAGTACTAATCTGACCATTCTAATAAAACGTGTCAGGCAGATTATTGGACTCTTGCCATGTAATTGGTTTTACCTAGTTTGTAACATCTCCATAGCAACTGTCCTTAGCAATTGGCTCTTGAGAGAATATAATCCAGTGGCCAGTGGATTTGATACCATGTTGTGAAGGTCAAACATAATCATGGACCTGAGCTAAACAATAGAAGTACTAAAAATTTAAAAAAGTACAAGCTAAAAATTTACACCTATGTTTGGCAAAATAAGTCATTTGGTTAGATTTCACGCTGACGTAGGTTTGTGATTATGTAAAATGTTGCAAGATTGAGCAGTTGCTTAATACTTTGCTGCACCAAATAATACTTATTTTATATACTATAATTTTAATTTATTTGTAGAGAATGGTATTAGTGCTGAATGCATCACGACGATTTAGATACACTCTAGACTTGAAAAGGGAAATACAAAAAGAAGAGCTCAGAAGGAAGATTCGTGCCAATATTCATGTCATAAGGGTATATTTTTCTCATAAACCTTGTAATATAAATCACCTTGTTAAAAATATCTGAATCCTACTTATAATATTGGCCTTGTCATTTGATCAGGCTGCTTTTCGATTTCAAGAGGCTGGAAAAAAACATGCTGGACCAAAGTCTTTGCCAGGTACTAACTCCATCTAATTTCATATTTAATCTTTTTTTGACATGAAATTTTGTTTTTGTTGCCACTGGCAATTACCTTAAAAGCATCTGTCTTATATCAATTTTGTTTAGAGGGATATGGGGGGGAAAATGGCTTTGGAATTGGAGAAGAGCAACTCACCTTAATGACTAGAGAGCATAACTATTCTGCTATGGAGGAATATGGCGGGGTAAGTGCTTATTCTCCCTTTTTTTGCTTCTTATTCCATCAATACCTCAAATTTCTTTAGCTCTTATTAATTTTCTTTGTTTTTTATATATAGATTAAAGGGCTAGAAACTATGCTAAAAACCGACATTGTGAAGGGAATTAGTGGAGATGAGTCAGATGTGTCAAACAGGAAATCTGCATTTGGCTCAAATACTTACCCACGTAAGAAGGGAAAAAACTTTTTGGTAAGTTCTTCTCTTTTAATACAAATGAGTACTTCTTAGTTATTTCCCTTTGTTTTAGGCATTTTCTGATCTTACTTCTTTAGGTTTTCCTATGGGAAGCATGTCAAGACCTGACTTCTTGTTATCTTAATGGTGGCTGCTGTGATTTCTCTTGTATTAGGCATCAAGACTGAGGTATCTTATTTTTTGTAATTGGATGTAGGCATTTCTGATCTGTTTTGATGTTATTTCTCCTGAGCATATACCTGGTCTTGTTTTATTTTAAAGTACAATTTCCAAACTTTGTACCATTTCTTGCGTTGTTGAATGTAGGGTATCAAAGAGGGCTGGTATGATGGTGCAAGCATAGCCTTTGCTGTTATTTTGGTCATAGTTGTTACTGGTACATGCCCTTGATTACCGATTTATAATAATTTTTATGACCGTTCTTTTCTTTTTGCAAATTCTATTGCATCAGCAAATTTCACCTTTTGTTTACTCTTTTTAATTTTCAATTAGCGACCAGCGATTATAAACAGTCTCTTCAATTCCAAAATCTAAACGAGGAAAAGCAAAATATACATTTAGAGGTATTGGTTTATTTTTATATTTACATTTTCATTTGATGAAATTTTAGGATTTGCATGCTTTAGTAGCTTTATGTCTTTGAATGTTAGGTAATCCGAGGTGGTAGAAGGATGGCAGTCTCAATATATGACCTCGTAGTAGGTGATGTTGTGCCATTAAAATTGGTGATCAGGTATAAAATCTATTGAGAGTATTGTCAATTGTAAATATATATTTCATATATGTTTTAACAGAGTTTAAACTGTACCAGGTTCCAGCTGACGGTGTATTGATAAGTGGTCAATCTCTCTCTATTGACGAGTCTAGCATGACAGGAGAGAGTAAATTAGTGAGTATTATGCATCTACTTTATGTCTAAACTAGTTCTGCTTGAGACTAAACGTTCTCTTTAATTTCCTTTTTGTAGGTTCGGAAGGACCAGAAGTCCCCATTCTTGATGTCTGGATGCAAAGTGGCTGATGGTTTTGGCACTATGCTGGTAAATATATGAATTGTACCAAGCACACTTGCTTTCATTGGAGTTGAAAATTTATTTGTTTTAAAAAATTACAAAGTGCAACATCTTTCTCTTCCTATATCAATAATTCAATATACTAGGGAGAAAGGTGAGTTTGTTTGGGCACTCAAAAAATTAGTTATTCCCATTTTGTGGGGTGGGTGTGGTGCGGGAGAGTGTGGGTTTTGGGGGGGGGGGGGGGGGGGGGGGGGTGGCAGTAGACTTCCAGTTGCAGTTTAGTTCCTACAATTTCATATTTTAAACACTATTTCAGGTTACAGCTGTTGGTGTTAACACTGAGTGGGGTCCTGTTGATGGCGAGCATATCAGAAGACAACAGTGAAGAGACTCCTCTTCAGGTTTTAATTTTTCCCATTATTTTTCAGTTCAGCAACTATAACCATATATTTCTCACATATGCGCATAACCCCAAATTTTTTCTGGGTTATTTGCAAAAAAAAGATTTTTTACATAAAAAATTTACTTGACTATTTTTAAAACCTGTCAATTGGAAGTTTGGAACTTACAAGACAATAATCTTTTTAGCTCAATTATATTTCTCGGGAGGAAAAAAGCAGCTCACTGTGTGAAGTATTCAGCATTGTCAAAATTTTGAGTCAGTAACCCATCACATTAGTCTAGGTGTTGGTTATCATGTGTAAATAATCAGTTAAATGCTGATGGATATTTCAGTTGGGCTATAATTTGAAGAAATTCTATGGACTAATTGTATGTATGTAATTATGTTTCTGGTGTTATTATTTGAACATAGGTGCGGTTAAATGGAATCGCCACATTCATTGGTGCTGTGGGCCTCTCTGTTGCGGTTGCTGTTTTAGTTGTTCTTATAGTAAGGTATCACACATTATGATCTTCCAGATGAATGTTTTACTTCCTTTTTTTTCATGATTTATTCTTGTATTCCTGCTTGCTACTTAATATTTCTTTTGCTCTGTAGATACTTTTGGGGCACACAAAGAATGCTGATGGAACCGTCCAATATATAAAGGACAGACAATACAAAGCAGACTATAAATGGGGGTGGTTAAAATTCTAACAGTTGCGGTAAGCATTTTAATTTTACAATTTCGAATCAGATGCAGTTATTTCAACAAATATCGACCACACTATTGAGAAATTGCAAGAAGCCTGCTTGTGGAGAGTTTTGAAAAACAAAGTCAGCTACCACTGAGTACCTTTGATCTTTTGAACTTATTTAAATGCATAATTAATAATTTGATGAACAAGTTGGTAGCAAAAAAAGTAGTAGCACACGAGTAATTATGGCCTTATTCAGGATTTGTCAATGCAATGTTTCAAATAATGAATTGAATTATAATAAAAAATTTGTTGAAAGGTATAGGTTTATACTGTTTCAATTATGGTTTGTTATCATTGCTCTTCCTGTATGCACTTTTAACTGTTTTTTATCAACAGGTAACAATTGTTGTAGTAGCTGTGCCAGAAGGGCTACCACTTGCTGTCACCTTGACGTATATAAGCTATCCTTTTTCTTAAATATTTCTGATTCATAGACACTAAATGTTCATTTTTTTTAATTATCACTGCTTATGGTTATTGCTGCTTGTGTTTTTCTAATAATTATACTACTATCTTCTTCTATTGATGTAGCCTAGCTTACTCCATGAGAAAAATGATGGCTGACAAGGCTCTGGTATGTCTTCGTTTCATGCAAGACCGTACAGTGCATATGCATGCTAACACCAAGGATAACAACAAAAATAAATGCACATTCAAAAACACAAGTACCATATACAAAGCCCAAAACACAGATAATAATTCTACATGACTTCCATTGCAGGTGCGGGGCTTTCAGCTTGTGAAACTATGGGCTCCGCCACAACCATTGTAGTGACAAACGGGCACATTAACATTAAACGATGGTAAATGAGGTTTTCCCATTTGATTGTGAGTATATAAATGTGACTTGATTTAATTTTATTCTCTTGGTTAAAATTTTAGATGACAGTTGTGGAAGCCTATGTTGGAGGAGAGAAAATAGATTACTCGAACGAGAAGTCAAGTCACGTTTCTGACATATTAGTTTCTCTCCTTGTTGAAGGAATAGCTCAGAATACATCTGGAAGTGTGTTTATACCAGAGGTAAAATTTTAAATTAAAATAATAAGATAAAAAAAAATATTTTTTGTGAGCTGGCTTCCGCTCGAAAAAAGATAATAACTAAAATGTTATTCTGTAAGAAACATCTATACACCCTAAAAAACATGGAAGATTTCATGTGTGCAATTTTCCAGATTCATGTAGTTGGTTAATAGAATGTACTTAAAAGTTGCTGGCTTGTTTGACGGATGGATAAAGAAATTGAGATAACTGGTTCTCTCCGGAGAAGGCAATTCTTTCTTGGGGACTACAGGTAAAGATGTTGAAACCAGCAAATCATGAATTTAAATTTACACATTATATAAAGTGAAAGTATAAAGAACTAAAATCATGTCATCCTTTCCGATAGTCAAGAGAGATGCTCATCTTTGTATGGTTGTTTTCCAATGTCCAACATAGCTTGGATGATATTCAATGAAGCTAGGGAAAAATCATCAATCCTACACGCCTTCCCTTTCAACTCCGAAAAAAAGCGTGGCGGGGTTGCTGTTCATGTGGTAATAAGCTCTCTCACATTAGTACATTTTTTTCCAAACTATGTAATACTGGTACATTTTTATTCAATATTTGCTGTTACAAGATTATTTGTTTAGTCATTGCAGGAAAAAAAAAATAATCTAGTGAGTATTCGGTTGTATACAAGTCTGTCCAGAAATGTGATATTAATATTGTGATTTTCTCTTTCTGGAATAATGAACTCATTTCTTAAGAGTATTTCATTTCTGTTTGAATGATTTGATTTCCTCTTTTGTTGTTAGTTGTACATAGTATTTGTCATCCTGTATAGTTATTCAAGCATTCTACTTCAGACCTAGAAATTAATAAGAGATAACGTATATATTGCCAGCATACAGTAGGTCTTCTGGGAAATTTTGCTTTATTTACATCATATGAGATGTTATCTCTATATCTGTACCATGACAACTTCTACATGGATGTTTATTTTTTGTCAATGCAGGAAGGTTCAGAGGTGCATTTGCACTGGAAAGGAGCAGCTGAAATTGTTCTTTCCTGTTGTACAAGTTGGCTTGATTCCAGTGGTTCAGCACAGCCTATGACACCAGAAAAGGTCAAGCAAACCTCACTTTTACTGCTCTACTTTGTCTGATACCTTGTGTCTCAGTCAAAGTTCATTGTTCCTTGTACTTTGTAACTTAATTATTATGGATGGCAAAAATTTAGATGGAAGAGGTCAAGAAGATGATTGAAGGAATGCGGAAGCTAGCCTCCGGTGTATTGCTTTTGCATATAGGCCCTTTGAGATTGAAAACGTGCCAAAAGAGGACCAGATGTCTGATTGGACCATACCTGAAAACGAGCTGGTGCTACTTGGTATAGTTGGTATTAAGGTAAAAATTGAAAACTTTTATGGTGTGAATAAAGTGCTTAGAGTGGGTAAACATTTTAGAAACTTCAAAATTGCTCTACTTTGTCACAATACTTCAAGAATCATTGTGTATTATGCAACTACAAAAATTTAAACTCTGTTCTACTTGGTCCTTGTCATTGTAATTTTTATCAAAGTTGCTGAAGTCTCTAATTACATTCTATTCAACTTAAATAAACAAGAATCAAGGACTGATTTGGGTGAATTTTAGAAAATGGAATTGAGCATTATCTAGTGATATTTCAGAATGCAAAGCGGCTATCATTTTGCAGGATAGACAATAATGGTTATTAGAAAGTTCTCTTTCCTTAATTTATTGTCAACTCATAATTTCTCTAGGATCCATGCCGGCCTGGAGTAAAAGATGCTGTTGAGCCTGTGTTTTCGTGCTGGTGTGAAGGTGAGAGAACAAATCTAGGAATAAATAAACTATGTGTCAAGTAGTTGGCAACTAATTTAGCAACTGTCATATAAAAAAAACAGGTGCGCATGGTCACTGGAGACAATATTAAAACAGCCAAAGCTATCGCCTTGGAATGTGGGATTCTCACAGATCCGGAGGCGACCGAGCCGATCCTTATCGAAGGCACAGTTTTTCGTGTTCTGTCTGATGGCAGAGAGAGAGGAGGTTGCCGAGAAAATATCTGTTGTTCAATTTATTTCCCGGAGTCTATTGGAAAAAAATACAATATAAAATAAAAATTATAAAAGAATAACAGAAGTATATATACCCCTGTTAACGTCAAAGATATCATGTAGAGTCTTGTGAACAGCAGATATTATGGTTAGTGCTTACTGTACATAGAAAAATATTGGAAAATTTGTGAAGTCGTCCATACCAGCTCTTCTTCCTCACTGTTTCTCTTAAAAATCGGAATGGAATAGAGGTTACATGGTTTCTTTCTTACGCAAGTAAGTAGAGGACAACTGTTCTACATTTTAGAAGACTAGTAGGCTTATACAATTTTAACATTGGATGTTTCCCCAGGGCAAGTTGGCCAAATGAAGAACAATTTTTTTTTGTATTTCTGATTATCAACATTCTTTAGGTAATGGGTCGGTCATCACCAAATGATAAGTTGTTGTTGGTAAAAGCTCTGAGAAACCGAGGCCATGTTGTTGCTGTAACTGGAGATGGAACCAATGATGCCCCTGCTTTACATGAGGTTAAAGAATGTAAATTTGTAATTTATTATGAATTCTTCATCACATTCTGAATTTTCTAACAAATTTTTTTTTTTTAGGCTGATATTGGGCTCTCAATGGGCATTCAAGGAACAGAGGTAGCAAAAGAGAGCTCTGACATCATAATCCTTGATGATAACTTCTCATCTGTTGTTAAAGTAAGTTCTTGTACAGTGATCTCTAGTGATTATTACAGCTATTTGATATCTTAATATTTTTTAATTGATGTTAGCTTATTGTCCTATGTAAATATATAGGTTGTGAGATGGGGCCGATCTGTTATGCAAATATCCAGAAGTTTATTCAGTTTCAACTTACTGTAAATGTGGCAGCTCTTGTGATAAATGTTGTGGCAGCTGTTTCAACTGGCAATGTCCCATTGAATGCTGTTCAGGTTGATTGAGCACTAGTTCCAAACCCCAACCTTTCTTGATAACTAGGATTAAAACTTTTCTATATTTGCTTTCCATTCATGACTTGGTTATGTTTAAACAGCTGCTTTGGGTTAATCTGATAATGGATACACTAGGAGCTCTTGCTTTGGCAACGAGCCTCCTACTGACAGCCTTATGAACCGGCCTCCTGTTGGTCGCAGGTTTGTTTATATATTTGTTACTTGTGAAGTTATTTTTTATTCTTTATTATTGGGTTGGAAGAATTTCATGTATGGTTTATATAACAAGACAATGATCATGACATCGCGAGATTAATTTTTTCTCTATAAAGGTGTACACGTGGCATATACCCCTCTCTGATTATTTAAAAGATGTTACTTTATGTAGATAGTAGCAGCCAACTAAAGACAGGTCCAGAGGTTGATATTTGTCTTCTTACTATGTTCGGGCATGATATGATATTGCCATGTATAAGGCACAGGATTTCAATTTAAAAGCTTCTATTTGTTTTTTATAATTTCTTTCATTGTGTTTCTAATAGGGAGCCTCTGGTAACAAATATCATGTGGAGGAACTTGTTTGTGCAGGTACATTATATACATACTCCTCTAATAAAAGAACCAATTATTTTATGTCAATAATATATGAAAGGTGTTCTTTTTATTTGAGTAATCTTTGGTTAATATCAGGCATTTTTTCAAATTGCTGTGCTTCTCACACTCAATTTTAGAGGCCGAAGCATTCTCGGCTTGGAGAATGACAATGCAGCACACGCCGAGAAAGTGAAGAACACATTTATTTTCAATACCTTTGTGTTTTGTCAAGTATGTTCGATTACTCTTTCACCCTTCTATTTTTAGATTTTGCAAATGTCCTTTACAAGGACTGATTAAAAGATAAATTTATAAGATTTTTCTCATTATTAGGTGTTCAATGAGTTTAACTCTAGGAAGCCAGAGCAATTGAATATTTTTGCGGGGATTATGAAAAACCGTATCTTCATTGGGATCATTGTGATAACTGTTCTTCTTCAGGTACCATAATGAAATGTAGTTGTTATATACATTGGGTACCTATTCTCCATGTATTAACTATTGTTCTTCTTGAAGGCTTTAATTATTGAGTTTCTTGGAAAATTCCGCGTCAACGGTGAAACTGAGCTGGAAGCTTTGGTTGGTTTCTATTGCTATTGGCTTCTTCAGGTCTCCATCTCTCTCTGTATATGTGTATCAACTTCCCTTCTTTCTTAACAACCCCTACATGGCCATATCTTTACTGTTATAGCAATTACTGGTATAGTACCATCGCACATGTTCACTGATTGCAGACCTTTCAGCAGTTAGATTTATCCTCATATTAAAGGATTCGCAATTATTGTCTGCGGTACGTTATCAGTCAGTCATGGTTTTCAAATTTTGAGTTTAAATCCGGACCGTCCGATCAGAATCTGGGCCAATCTGGCCTGATGTGGAATGCACGGGGACCCTTTAATGTCCGTGCTAAAACAGATCGGACGGTCCGGAACTACTCAGAATTTGAATTAACTCTAGTGATATGAATTCCTTGGTACCTGACCAGACTTCCACTCTTCATTCCTAAGTTATGTACCTATTAATTTGTTGTTCTCCTCTTGATGCTGCTTAAATCAAACAAATTGTGGCTGGTTTTTCTTAAAACTGATGTTATTTTTTTTCTACTTTCTTTTTGGATAGTTGGCCTTTAGCTGTCGTGGGAAAGCTGATTCCAGTTCCAAAGAAACCACTTCAAGATATACTCTGTTCTTGCTGTTCTAAGAAAAAAGGTCAATAAAATTTCTTCCCTTGTATTTCATACTTGAGAGATCCCTTGATAGTTCTTTTGGAAATTGATTTTACTCATCTGGGCAAATTTCCCGGTACTCACCATCCTTGTTCGCCACGTGTGAACTCTGTACAGTTTCGGTGAGTGTGAACCCTATAAAAGTTTCGTGCATGGTTCACACTTATGGAAAGGTGGATGACATGAAGCATGGGTAGGTGGGCAAGCTGAGGGTGACATTTGGGTGAATGTTAGCAGGCCTCAATATTTGTTAGTGGTTGCCAGTTTCAATTTCATGTACTCCTGAGAAACATGAATAATTTGATGAATGCTTACCTTTTCCTGCATAGAAAGATATGCCTAAACTGCCCCTCCTTTTGTTGTCATTTAATTGAATGGAGTGGTGTTTGGAAATTGCTTTGAACAAACATAGAAGGGCATTGACGATGAATGCTTACCCATAAAACTTTTTTCGTTTAATTTTGAGTTTATTTTTGTTATCATTTATAACATTGTGTATTGCTTCTCTGCCTATAGATCATGTTGAAATGGAGGCAAAGGAGTCTAGTCATGAGGGAACAGTTTGAACTGCAACAGAAGTCCCATTTTGTAAAATTTTGGAGAGACCAGGCCCTCGAATTTATGGTACATATGATACTTGTTACATATGCAGTCTTAGCTAGTCATTTTGAGGTGCATCATGCCTAGTTGTATCATTGCTAACTAATCGTTTTGTTTGTGCGTGTTTCAATATTCTTTAGTTCTGGTCTGTTCAAAGTTAAAGTGATGTTGTGTTTATCCTTCTGATTTTTTGTTCTCCGAATCTGGCGAGATTGTAGTAATGTGAGTTGTACTTTCATCGTATGCATTTGTCAATTCAAATTGAAGTTGCGTCCTACTAACCATTTTGACAAGGAAAAAGTACATGATCTATCATTCATCCTGTTTAAACAACGGGACATTTGTTGAGATAAAAAACGGAGGTTGTAGGAGGAAAAGCGCAACCATAGATTTCCATGACTATTTTCGACGGCGACAGGTCAAGCAAAAAGTCTTTAATCTATCATTTTCTAATGAATTCATAATTTATTGCTGTCAATTTGGTATTACGCTTGAAATTGAAAGCGCAAGAATCTTGAGCCCGAGATGTGGGCTATGTGGCTGCGCCATGTCCACTAGGGATGCTTTTGATTGGAAAGATAGACGTGGATATAATTAATTTACGATTGTGAAAATAAATTAATGTCAAATAAAAGCACCTTGCATCATTGTATGCTGGGGTTACTACTTTATCGTTCTAATAAATGATCTTCTGGAGTACACGAATACTATTGTGAATTCGAATTAGTAAAAAATTAGTTGCTTTTAAAATTGATAATGCAATTTAGAAAGTTACCAAGCCACACAGAATTATATTAGGTTTATTGTCAAACCTTTCTAGCACCGTCATTAGCATTACAGTGAAAGTTGGTAATAATGTGAGGTTCCAAATTATGCTTGAAGTACAGCATTTCTGAGAAGAAAAAAAATCATTTTTAACGAAAATTGGGATTAATTGGCTCAACCTTTTATAGATCTAATTGAGCATTACCAAATCCCTTGTGATTTTGATGTTCCAAAAGGATGTGAAAATTAGTCTTGACCGTTACAGATTTGAAAGCTACAACATTAATGCACTGACCGTTACAGATTTGAAAGTAGCCTGAAAAGACGGTTATGAAGATCAATTTTGATAGAGCTCTAAAGTTAGGGGTGTAAAGATCGGATATTATCCGATTTTGTCCGGATCAAATCCGAAAAATTACTAAAATTATTCGATCCGTATCTATATTCGAGATTATCCGTATCAGTATCCGAAAAATTATAACGGATAAGGATACGGAAAGATTTTTAACTATCCGTATCTGACCGTTTACACTTCTAAGCTACAAGAAATGTACTCTTATGTTTTTAAATTGATTTATTAAATTGCATACACATATCAATGATTTATTAAAACTGCATATACATATACATTCTGATGAACAATATAACACTATGACATGATTAGTGACTAATGTTTTGATAATATGATATATGTTTTGTAACCAATAAACTTATTATGAATGAACAAATTATATTTAGATGTAATTCTTTATTAGAACGTACATTAGTAATTTATTTTTAATTATCCGAATTATATTCATATCCGTATTCGTATCCGTTTGATATTCGATCCGTAACCGTATTCGTTTAATACCGATCCATATTCGTATCCGAGACTATATGTATTCGTATCCGTATCCGAAAAATTATAACGAGTAAGGATACGGTTTGACCACTATTTGATCTGTATCCGACCGTTTACCCTATCTACAATGTTTGAATAAATTAGTCTGAAAGGTCATATTTGGTTGTGGAGTAAAATTAATGAGAATTAAATTGCTTGCTTTATATTACTTCTCATATTTTACACCTTGTTTGGTAGTTTAAGTTATAGCTTAAATTAATCTACTTGGAATAAGGTGTTGGGAAATACGTCTTTGCTTACAACAGTGGGTCATACAAGTAGAGTAAATGTGGAGTAAGTTAATTCACTTCGAGAGATAGTGTAAGTTACACCAGATTAACTCCCCTCTTACTCCTATTTTACTCTACGTTTAACTACTTGAGTGTGGAGTTAAGACTTTACTTCACCTCTTACTCCTAAAATTCAGAGTAAAACCTATTTCGGTAATTTTAAATTATACTTAAAGAGACAACTGTCAAGAATAATGATAAGCTAGCATTAGTGCAACGCAAACACAATGCCAAAAATTAGAGGTTTTAAAACAGGAAAATGATAGCAAAAGTCTAGAATAAGCTAATGAAAATTTGGGTATATTTTCTAAATTATACAAAACTCTCTTAGTTATGCAGCATATTTCAAAATTTGAAATGACTTGATAATATAAATCAAACTGAAACTTTATAGTTTGCTAAACTTCGTAATCTTTTGTAATAATTATTTAATAAATTTTTTTTTTATCATAAAATAACAAATAAAATTTATTCAACGAACATGCATTAATTTAAAACTAAACTTTAAGATCGGAAAACATTCCGAAAAATTCCGAAAAAAATGATGCACATATATTTTTCAAACAATATTTGTAAGAACATTCAAATTTACAGGGATTAAAGTGATGAAAGTAACAAAAATATGTTTAAATATATTCCATTCAAATTTACAGGGATACGAACCGTTCAACATGATCTCCATATTAAAATGTGCTAGGAGATCAATTTTTATATTTTTTGGAATTTTTGTAGTATTTAACTATTTATTAAGATGTTTATAAAATTGTTGTTTTCAACAATTCTGGACTATTGAAAAACAGTGATTTTCAAAAATTCTAAATAAATAATAAACAATTTTCAAAAAATGTAAAATTTAGTCTCCAAGCACATTTAATATGGAGATCATGTTGAACGGTTCGGATTGACTATTTGAATTTTAAAATTACAAAAATATCTTATAAAATATATAGTGTCAAGATGTGTCACCATAAAATGGTGTATTGGATCCCTCCTCATATAAATAAAAACTATCTAAGTTTGAGGGTCATTTTTGAAAAATACTGAGTGCTGTGGTTAGATTTTCTGTTCCTCTATGTCAGCAAGACTTATACAAGTATAGTCCATAATTGCTGAGTACTGACTTGATGACTTCTGGAGCATTAGTTTGTACTTGATCGTATATCCGTATGAATTGAATTAGTCAAATAAGTTATTTTTGGATGCGTGCGGCGATCTACCATTAAACTAAACTACTACAATTTTTAGCTAATGATTATATTGCAATTGTGTTTGGTCGAAGAGCTGCAGACGGTGATATCATCAATAAGACTATGAAAATAAGTTTGAATGTTAAAAACGTTAAAAATAGTTATTTCAGTAACATGAAACATGTGGAATGCTCACCTAACAAAAAATGTTTAAGAAATCAATTAGAAAAGAAAAAAGAGAAGTCCCTAGCAGTGTTTCTTGACCAAATGTCAAGCAAGATACCAGAGGCGAAGAGGGGAAAAAAAAAGGGGAATACGAATTTTCTTGCTATGTTGTACTTCAAAAACTTCAATATCTAAATATTAAAGATAAATTGTTAAATATGAGTATATCCATAATGTACACAAAACTAATTATAATATGTTGACTTTACTTTAATTATCATCAAGAATTCGTAAAAATTTATTCCGAGATATTGTTTCTAAAGCCGGAATTTTTTAGTTACCATCCTAAAACTTCAAAGTTCTCACTTTACCACCAAAAACTTCAAAATTCATATATTACCACCCACGCAAATTGGACTTGCACACCAATTTGGTGCGCATATACCAGGATGGCGTACCATTTTTTAAGTTTTTTTTAAATCTCAGAAGAAAACTCTAAATTAAATTTTTAATATAACACTAAACTAAACCTCATATATTCTCTTTTTTTTGTAGGATACCCTAGATCTGAATACAAAAAAGTTAAACTAAATTTCAAAATGAAAATATAAAAGAAAACTCAAGATCTAAGACTTCATACATTTACATAAACAATGTCTAAGAAAGAGTATTAGTAAATGACAAGAAATCGAAAATTAGACTGAAAAAACTTAATCGGAAACTTCAACTCAAGTTGAGCCTCTTCCCTTTATTTATTTGCAATTCAGAAATTCCAATGAATGTTATGCATTCAAAAGCGATATCTTCTTATTGCAAGTTTTTTAAAAAGTGATCATATGCTGAAATCGGCACTCGAGCGACGAGATACGCTCATTTGAAGTTTGAGACAGAACATAACTTAAAAAAAAACAGATATTTGATGCGCAAGCTGGGTTTGCATGAGTGGTAAGAAGTGAATTTTGAAAAAAAGAACAATAAGGTGAGAATTTTGAAATCTTAGGGTGGTAACTAAAAAAAATTCGATTTCTAAAGTTTTTTAGTTTCCACTAAAAGGAACTTATGCTAATTTATATGTGTATAAAAAATTATACATAGACGTGTCAATATATCAATTGGCTTTTCAAACTATTCGAGTTCATATTGGATAGGACAGATCCTTCAAGCCAGTTAGATTTTTCCACCTCCAATTAAAATTTATATAGTGGATCACGTCTTGTGATCCTTTTGTTATTTGAGTTTTTAAATTGTCATTATCAAGGGCTTCAAAAGTAGAGGAAAATAGAGTCATAAAAGTGAAAATATGTGAATTTGTCATAAGATAAAATTAATATGATCGATTTTAAAACATGTAATTCTTCATGTGTGCTTAAAAAATATATAACTTTTGTATAATTTTCAGAATATTTCTATGAAACAAATATTACATAAAGATTTTGTTATATTATAATGAGTAGTACTAAGTTGTTTTTGAGTAAAGCTAACGTGCACTATGCTTACTAAGAAAGCTTGATGAGCATAACTTTAAAATCTATCATATTGGTTTTAAACGACGAATCCAAACCATTTAAACCGGTCTACTCTACGAGTGATGCATGTACATGTAAAATTTTCAAATTTTCGAATTCATTTAGTACAAAGTCAAGTGGTAAAAAAATGATGAAAAATAAATACATTAAAATAACTCTAAAACATATCGGAATGACTTCAAATGATGAATTCGTATCGTTGAAACCGATCTATTTCAAAAGTGATGTCTTTACATGCCAAATTTATAATTTTTTGAATTAATGTACTATAAAGTCAAGCAGTCAAAAGAAAGAAGATTCATAGATTTTAATACGTTTTTTTTACCGGTTGACTTTATACTAAATTTTTTTATCTCTAATTTAAAGAAGGATGAATATTATGTTTATCCATTAAAAGCCTCAAAATTATGTATTTCCTTCTAAAATTTATAATATCATATGCTCTCACAAACTAGCCAATTAAGTATTTCACACATGGTACATAATTTTTTTTTATTTTATTAATAAAGGATGAAATAGGTACTTTATAAATTTAAAATGAGTTTCAATAAAACAAAGGGAAAAAATAGAGTAAATTTGTAAGTTTTAAATTTCAGAAGGATAAATAAGATATTATGAATTTAGAAAGAGAAATATGTAATTTTAGAAAAATTGAGAGATAATTATGAGTTTTCCCTTGAAAAAAATTGAGCCTATAAATTAATATAGGGAAGCGGTAAAAGTCTTAATTTGCTATTTGTTTTCCTTTTTGCTCTGGGACGCGACGTGCTAAAATGATAATAATTATTGTAGTCTATTTTAGTGGCTGAATTAACAATTGTTAGCCTCCAATTGGTTAATACACTGAATAGGTCAAGCTAAGAAATAATGTGGCACCGCAAACTGACCGAATAGCTAGGTCAAGTTAAGAAATAATGTGGCACCGCAAACTGACTGCCGTTCTTATCCTTTTAGAAATGAAAACGGACAAAACGATGCATTTCTTTTTGTTTTTTAGAAATCAAGGAATATTCCCTTCAAAATTGGATGTGCCTTTGATGAAGCTTATCTAGTGGTGAAAACGGTATGGATAATATGGATAATATGTGATTCGTATTCGATATGTATTTGAAAAATTAAATGTGGATATTCAATTTTTGAATATCCGTGTGGATATGAATACTGATATGATTTTTACGTTCAATTATTCGTATCCGAACAGTAGATATATATCATATATTTTAATATATATTATGAAAAATATTATTATTCACCGTTAAAATTAGATAAATATTATGAAATTTAATAATTTTTAATATTATTTTAATAAATATCCGATCCGTATCCGTATCTGTATCCGACTAATATCCCATCTGTATCTGTATTCAGAAAATTAAAATAAATATGAATATGATTTTACTACTATCCGACTGATACCCCAAGTGCTTACCTCATTTTTTCAGTACAACAAAGAATTAGGATTGACGCCTTCCTTAGAGCAGGTGCAAAGCACTAAATATATATTTGGTATTTCTTTCGCTTGAACTGACCAAAACATCCAACTAGCTCCAACTTATTTTCCCTTCTAAAAAAGAATGCAATTGTCAAGTTTTTTTTCTTCCTTCGATTTTAAAATATGCCAACAACTAATTGCAATTCAATTTTGTCGGCTTCGATATATCATGCATGTATGCAGAAACGATAATGAATTTTAAAGGATAAATGTGGCAGCTTCTGTCAAGATTTTCGAATAAAGAAATTTATAGGATAAATTAAACGAGAATCTCCTTTAAAGAACTGCTATTCGCATTAGACAGATAGTCGGATACATTTTGTGAAGCACGATGCCATCCACATTAAATCTGAACTTCGGTGAGACATCAAGTCATCAATCAGTATTAATTATTGCTGCTACTTGATTACTTGAACAATAAAGTAACTAATTTGGATTAATTATGCACCATCCACATGGGCATCGCGAATCGTTATTTAATCTGCTTATTTTTCTTTTTGGTCAACATCAACAAAAAAGTGACCAGTATAGAAAGCAAAAAAACTTTGCTTTGTTTCCCTGAAAATATACATAATTTATGAATAGTCCTCATTGCAGAAGTACATTAATATAAAGATTAGATATGTACATACATGGACGGATCCATAAAAACTTAGGAGCAAGCAAGTGGCTACTTCTGAATTTGAATTTTCTTTTCCCATTCAGTACTAATTGTTCAATGTGCTTACTCTTGGCCCGATGTAGTGCCTACCCCTGACCCGAGTTAGCCCAATTCTTGATTGATTCCTTCCGAACTTTGGTCGATTTTGCGTATTTTGTTTTTTTTTTCGAATCTGCAATGCTCTATTCGTAAATAGAATGAAGGAGAAAAAGAAAACAGAAGAACAAGAAAGATCTAACGGTGGGACCTATCATAACAATTCTAAGGAAATAGACCGGCTGAACTTGTTGGGCCTTTTATTATTCACTACTTATATTTTGGTTAAATTTTTATTTAAGATTTGACTTCAATTTGCTAATTGGCTAAGAACAGTTCCACTTTGAACTGTGTCAAATAAATTTTTAATTAGCTTAGAAAAGAAATTTCAATGTTGCGTCAATCGATTGTGATTATAATAAATTTTATAATAAACATAGTTATAGGGACTGAGTTGTAATTGTGTACCCGAATAAGTTAATGAGTTTGAACCCGATTAGTGCCTATTGTGACAGAAATTCTGAATCCGCCCGTGTATACAGGCATCTCTTTCCATATATATTTTCAATTCTAAAAGAACAACAAAATTTGATGCGTTTTTCACTTTAGCCATCATCCACATCAGGCTCAGGGACGAGGATGGGAAATACTTAGTGGTGAAGGAAAGGAACGAATCCTAATTTTAGGAATTTAATCAGCGGAAAGTAACGATACAAGAACACAATCTCAGAGATGAACTCTCATTTTCATTAACAATTTCATAAAATGGTTACGCTTGAAATATATATTGTACGTTTGAACACATGCGTTCACGTGGTGCATAGTCATTTGTGTGTAAAGTTTTAAACACATGCATCTTTTTAACGAAAAATATAGGTTTTGCTTTTAATAAAATTTGAGGTGTATGTATCTTTTCATGACATTAATTAATATTTTAGCCAGTATATTTATTCATATTTCTTACGGTGGATAATTATTTTGAATAAATAAATTAATGATTATCCACCGTAAGAAATATGAATAAATATACGGTGGATAATCATGTTTCAATTTGTGTACTATTTTACAAAAATATAACTTTTGTGGGTACGGATTGGAAAGAAATATCTATATCGTCATTTTGACGAAATTTAATAGTCAATTAGCCGGAGATATTGCCTAGATAAGATTAATAGCGATTTTGTCAGTTGGGGCTAACATGCATGCGTACAAATTGCGCAGCCATTTAAATTATCCCGAGTTAAATATCAAGCTGTTCAAATTTTGCCAATTTTTTTTATTAATTGGAAAAACAAAAATAACGATAAAAGAAAACACATTGGTGAAATCTCGAAATATAAGAAGATTTTTATGGTTTATAACGTCCAGAGGACTTTATAGTCCATAGCGTTCAAATAATTCAAAAATCTTAATCTAATTCAGTCCGCTAATTAATCAAACAGAAAAAAAAATCTCTGGCCGTCAAGCTCTATACGTCTAGACCATTGGGGAAAAGAAAAAAAAAAATGACGTTGAATTGTTGGTATCGTACAAAAAAAAAAAAACATTGTAGCTGAACGTTACAGACCATAACATCCAGCTATAGTGTTTTTTGTTAATTAGAGATCATTAGTGATCAGATTAACTAGACGTTATAGTTTATAACGTCCAACTACAGTGCCTTGGACGTTACAAACCATAACGTTCTTTCTATTTTTCAAAATCTAGTGAAATTGTTCTCATTGTCTATATTTTTTTTTTGTTTTTCCTATTAATAAAAAATCGGCAAATTTTGACCAGCCAATATTTCTAGTGCTGGATTTTGTATTGCTGACGCTGTATATAGAAAGTATCCCACAATTTCTATAAAGCATAAAACAGAGCTATAGGCTATAGCAGATTACGGGTAAAGATTTTAATAGAGCAGTTTTGGTTTCATACAGTGCACGAATTAAGATTGTACAAAATGTTTGTGGCTTGTGACTTGTGATTCGTTCAGGATTAACTCGGATTCAATTCGAGCGCAAACAACTCAAGTAGAAACTGGCTCGAGTTGATTGACTTGGTTATATTGTGGATTGTGTACTCGGTTGACTGTTTTGGTAATTTGATAATTAGTAGACTTTTCATTATGTATTTGGATTGTTTTGGTAATTTATAAATTGTTTTTTTATGAATTGTCAGTCTTACACGATATTAGCAAAACTGAAATCACTTATGATCAAGATTTTGATTATGAATTATTATTTTCTTTATGCCCGTCTCAAACTTTGTCAATATTTTTTTTTACAAACAACTTCCTCAGTATCAGTGTATCACTATAATAAAACATCACTAGTTTCTTTTGCGAGTTAGCTCACGAGCTACGAGCTAACTCAAGTTACTAACGAGTTGGTTTTGAGTTGGTTTTTCAACTCGATCCTGAATTGGCAACTCGAGTTGACTCGGCTTATACGTTCACAGTTGAGTTCGAGTTGCCCTCAACTCACTCGAATTTCATTCGTGTGCAGCCCTAACACAAATCATATGTAGTGTTGTTTTGATTTTACAGTTGTGCCCTGCATGAAGTCAAAACTGTTGTTAAAATCTCGATCTCAGATAACAATGACCTACTTAAATTTGTCGTGGAAACACATACTGAAATGGCGTGATGCAACAAAAGATCTGGACTTGTCCTTGGGTGTACGAATTAAAAATGTCAAATTTAGTGAGATCCAATCTAATGGTATCAGGCTCATGTTCCAAGAAATGTCAACTTTCAAGTTTCAACCATCCAAATATCTATTTTCTTTACTAACAAGGCGGACAGCAGGTTATTAATATAGAAACAAACAATGGTTGTCATTGTCCATGTTACTAGTACTAGTAATCATGGCCTAAGCTAAGCTGCTCACAATATACAGTTCTTTCTTTCAGAAAAGTTTATTAATTCGAAGTGATATGTAGTAGTTGGAAAAGTGACGTATTAGATTTGAACTTTTTTCTAAAATATGATTTATGATTCTATTGAATCTGACAATTTTCCGACAATATTACAAATTATTGAATTAACATGTTCGGACCATATGTACTGTTGGTGAAAATCAGTACATATATTTTAGTCTATCACAAATCAAATGTCATACACACATTTATGCTTTGTGCTTATTTTGTTGCTACCTGATTTGCCAATTTCTGAACTCTACTTTTCATTATATATACTTACAACGGCTTGTGATTGTCAAATTTGTCATATCAAGCTTTTGACATTTTACTTAACAAATTTCCCGTTTCATAATTTTTTGGTCTAATATTTGTGGTGAAAAGCCTCAAACTAAAACGAATGTTTTGGATCAGACGGTCCATTTGTAAATCAGCGGATAGTATAAACCATAAAACAATAATTTGGACCGTTCAATTGAATCGAACAATTCAGATGTATCATGTGATTATCATGTTCAACAAGTGAAAAAGAAAAAAAAAACAATATAACACCACGTCAATCAGCAAAGTACACATGTTCAACGAGCTTCAAATTGAAGCCTAATTAATTTGAAAGGCATATATATTATCTTAAATATATGTTTCGATATAATTTTTTTTTGTAGTAAAACCGTAGGCGATTTTATTAACTTAAAGAGTTACAAATCAGCTATTACATAAGATTAGACAATAAATATCTTAGAAAACATTCAACTGTAAACAAACTAAAAACACACAATGATATATGCATCATGTGGACACAATTTTGGTTATCTTTGCTTGAAAGAAATGGTAAGAGCTTAGTGATGGTTTACTCTGTGCGCATAGTTGTCCTGCTGGCAGATTTCATCGTAGAAGGTACTGAATCAAACCAGACCAAGAACTGAATCAACCGGGCCAGAACAATCACTACTCAGAAGTTTCAATGGATGCACTGAATCAAACGGGTTTAGAAAATTAAATCAACCAGACCAGGACAGTCACCACTCAGAGGTCTCAATGAAGAGCCGCCAGTGTGGGAAGCAGAAAAGGGAGAGAGAAGAGGAGTAGAAGAAAGAGAGCACATAAACAAACCCCAACACAAACAACATATAAATATAAAGTAAATAACTATATGTACAACTCGTTCCACCCACTCTTGCATTGCCAAAGAGGGGAAGAAGAGCTCAGGAGAAGAGAAGAAAAAACAAACTCCCAGAAGGACGATGTGAAGAGCGATGACCAGATCCACGAAGCGGAAGCACCAAGAAATGATAGCCAGATCTGCTAGATAGAAGCACTAGCTCGAATGACGACGGAACAATGAGTGGTGACCAGATCCACCAGACACAAGTACCAAAAACTGTGGTAAGATTCACCAGACAGAAGCATTGGCTCAGATGGAGGAAATAAATAGAAAGGAGGGGTGTATGGGGTGGCTCAGATCGCCATGGCGATTTAGAATCGCCTTTGGCTCGTAAGCGGCACCGTTTTTTAGTTTTAGCCCCCAAAATGTCTTCTTAGTTTCGATATAAATCGACATGTCTTGAGCGACTTTATCCGTTCGTAAGAAAAACGGAAAAGGATTAAAGGAGGTTGAGAAACCAAAAATAAAAATTTAAATTAAAGGAGGTTGAGAAACCAAAAAAAAAAAAAAAAAAATTAAAAGAGGTTGGTCTTGCTTTCTTTCCTTTTTTTATTTTAAAAATGAAAACGCACATATTTTTGTAGGGTGTTGCATCCAACCATAAAAAGGGATACACAATTCATTAAGACAAAAGGATTCACGAAATAAGTGCGCGCGCACACAGATGACAGACCCGACATTTTTATTAATATCCAAAGTTCAATAGAAATTAATTAATATACTCAAATCTGTAGAGAAGTTTATCTATATCGGTTATTTTCTGATCGGTATCCAATTTAATTCATTATCGGTCAGAAAATGGCCGGTACTCAATTTTTTTTTTAGGATAGACATAGCATAGTTGACTAGAAGAAAAAGTCATAGGAAGCTCGAATTGAAGTTTGCACTCGGTTTGGCTAAGATCAAACAAATGCATTTGGTAGGATGCGTGTGTTACATCGGTTGCATGTATCGGTGCATCATCGATGTTTTTGCAATGAAACATCAATGTATTAGCCAGGTAGTGCTAAAAAAATATCGGTGCGTCGCTGATGTTTCTGTAATGAAACACCGATGTTTTATTAGACTTAGCATTGTCAATTAAGCAGGGTAGTGCTAAAAAAACATCGGTGCATCGCTGATGTTTTTTGCAATGAAACATCGATGCACTTCTGCTGTCGTAAGGCTGTGCATAAAGCATCGGTGCGTCATCGGTGCTTTTGCTCGAAAGTATCGTTTTTTTTTTAACTTTAAACGGCCATAATTGGCTAGGAAACTCGGATTTGCGTGTATGACCCCAATTCAGAAAGCTTGGGACGAGACGGGGCCAATGACGCTCTAAAACATCGTTTAGTGCCTCAAAAATTGAGTTAAAGTGTTTTATCATCGGTAGACACACAACGACCCGTATGCGGCTAGTGGCAGTGTCGTATGCAGCATAGTGAAATTGTTAAAAGTTAGTACTTAAAAAAAAGCGTAGTTTAGTGTTCGCATGCAGCTAGTGAATTTAATAACCAGCATCCTAAAATTGAGTATCTTTCATTTTGTAATTATTGTATTTTGCGTATTTCAGTATAATTTAACGTAATTTAGTATAATTTAACGTAATTTAACATAATTTCAAGTAATTTAGCGTATTTTTGTTTAAATATGCTAATTATATATCAAAAGAAGTAATCTAACAAATATTTAAAAAAAATTCGGATTTCTAATGTTAGATTTCAGTATCTTGCTCTCATAGTCTCTTAAAAAAAAAATTTGGGTACCAGCCATTAAATGACCGGTGCCGTATTAATAAAAAAAATTTGGATACCGGCTATTTCTGGCCGGTAGATTAAATTGAGTACCGACCAAAAAAATGACTGGTATAGATATTTTTATAACTTCCCAGCGAATCTGGATATATTTATTAATTTCTATTAAACTTTGGATATTAATAAAAATGTCGGCACACAGACTCAACAACAACCTGAATACATAATTTAATAACTTTCAACTGCAGTCGGCTACCAGCTTGGGACGATAATTTAATAAAGTACATTTGTGTCAAATCAGAAATTTATAATTAAATTCTTTAAGGACTGGATGAACTTTAATTACCATATATTACTTGAAACCTTAATTACTATATATACTGAATACATTGTACTTCAATTTTATCACCATTTTTACTTGAACATGAATAAATTTTTTTAATAAAAGATGAAGATCAAGTCTTTAAATTCTATAAAATATTTTCTTCATCCGGTATCAATTTCATAAGCTTCCACCAGGGGTGGATTTCAATGTATTGGAAAGGTGACTAAGTCACCCCTATGATTTTAAAATTTTAGTTATGTATATTGAAATTTAATTAAAATTTATTTTTTTAGAACTTTCTATATAGACCAATCCCTTTATTAATAATCAAATGTTTATTTGTAGTCTAGTGGTTAGAGCTATATTTTGTAATTGAGAGGTCTTGGGTTGAAATCCCACTCACTACATTGTGAATTTTAATTTTCAGATCCCTTTATCAAAATTTCTTGTTTCACCGCTGGCTTTCACATCAGAGAACATGTGCTTCTGCTACTAGATAAAATATTGATTCTTAATTACTTGAACATGAATAGTAAATATTGTTCTTATTGTTCACAAGAGTGAGGCTATGATACTACACATAGAGTGGATTGGTCCGTACTACACATAGATTGACCGTTAGGACTTCAAACTAAAAATTTGAGTCCATAGCGGGGCCAATATGCACTATGCATATTACCATATATATAGCCTCCCTCTTGTTCACAATAATATTATTATATATCTTTAATTAAAAAATTAGAATCAAATTTCTCACAAAGATAATATTATTTTAGTTAATATTTTATATAATACTGATTTTTATATTGTTAGCTTATAATTAATTATCTTTATTACATAAGCCATCGCCTCTAGCATATGCAACAGGCGCTAATGTTAGCTATATATTAGCGAGCCAGTAAAACAAGCAATTTAGACACAGATTATGAACTTCGGTTTATGGATCAATATCCTTTGTAATACCGCACAGTGGAGTTTACAACTTTATGGTCTTTTTTAATTGGATCAAACTCAGCTCGGTGTCTATTTAAATTGTACGGTTCCCCTCTAAGATTCGTGCCTGGTTAAAAAAACAGTCCAGATCCAATAATAATTGTATATAACATTACCTCTATAGTATTCAGATGATACGTATTCTCGGTTTATATGGTACTGAAATAGGATATATGATGCCTACTTATATTGTAAATGACAGATCCCTTATCATATCATGTATTACATATATATTGGTACTAAAATAGGATATATGATGTATATGCCTGATTATGAACTTCGGTTGTACAAGGACGGTTAACATATTTTATAGCGTATGAAATTATGAAATATCAATCTAGAGTCAAATGGTCTCTTTTAATTTTATATTGGTGCATGGCACATGTGAAATTATCATAAGTCTGACAAAATGTCGAGTAAGACATGTTTATAATCCCGTGCATTTAGGGTAGATTGCGTGTTGCTATCTTGGAATTTAAATTATAAGAAATATTTATAATAATAATAATGAAACAATAACCACCGAAGCTAAACGATAACAATCAAAACTTTTTTCTCATATATAATTAACAAATTCAAGATGCTTCCTGTCATTTGCAACGTGAGCAAGTTGTCTTAGTCAAATGTAAATCAATTAAAAATTATTTCGTGCTGCCGTCCTGAAGTTAATACAGCTCATGAATTTTTTTTTTTTTGAAATTCTTAATAGAGGCTACTACAGCTCATGAATTTAATATGTATTTTTTTAACATAGAACACGATAACATCGTCTGTAATTGGATCCGTATCCTCTCAAGTTGCTGAGAGTACATTTAGAAAAAAAAACGGTGCGTCTGGATTTAATTCCAGCTGAACCAATTAAAGAAATTTGATGTGTATTGTAAATACAAGGATTCGTTTTGAAATTCGTATCAGAATTATAAATTGTCTGAATTTTTTAATTACATCTTCAAGTAACCTGAGGGGATACATATTCATCTGGAATTTATACAAGAATTGGAACTTGTGATCGATCAGCACTTGTAATATTAATGAGTCTAACTAGTATGACATTAGTATCATATGACACCAATTCCAAAATTTATTGGATAGAGTTCAAATAATGAATTCAAACTGTTCAATCCGATTTACATTATGAGTGATGTGTTTATATGCAAAATTTATATTTTTTTCGAGTTATTTTAGTATCAAGTCAAGCGGTCAAAAATGTTGAAAAATGAATGCATTAAAATTAACTTAAAAACTGTCGCATTTGACTGCTTGTCTTGGTACTAAATAAATTAAGAAAATTATAAATTTTGCATGTAAACGCACAACTAATGAAGTAGAACGGTTTGGATTCGTCGCACAAAATAATAATATCATTTAAAGAACAAATTAAATTTTTCATAATGATAACTTTTATGAATATCTTATAGTTAGATAAAATATGGACATAAATATTTTTGAAAATTTGAATGTTGTTCAATATAATAAAAATAGCATGCTTAACCATATTTTTTTTTAAAGAGAAATACAAACACATATATTCATATTCTTTTTTAAATAAGGAAAGATATATTAATGAGAAAGTTTAAACCCCTTCGCTCATAATAAATAAGATAAAAGGACAAAAGTGGACTAATTAAAAAGGTCTTAAAACTTTTCTCGGCAATTAATTGCATGTAGTTCATTGAAAGATATTTTTTTAGTAGAATAATTTAGAAATTTAACGATTAATTAACTTTTTGTCCAAGGCAGGAGCCCTTGTAGTACTCATTGGTACTACAAATCAGTTTTGTTTGAACTAGTGACATTCAAAGATATGTACATACATACATTGAACATGCTTAGATGGGGGTGTTCATTGGGTCCGGTTTAGTCGGTTTTGAACCGAACCAAATTAGTTTGGACCAAATGGTTCGGTTTGCTTTTTAAAACTGAATTATAATTTCGGTTCGGTTCGGATTGGAAATTTTTAAAACCGAACCGACCGAACTTTTATATATAATGAATTTGGTCCGGACCGCCCCGGTTTATTTCTTAATCAATTGTTTTAAATACTTTGGTTAATTTCTTAATATTCCAGTTTATTTTTTCATCCCTGGTTTATTTCTTAATATACTTTAGTTTTTTATAAATCAATTGCTTTAAATAAAAATATATTTTAGTTGAACCGAACAAACCGAAATAAAACTTTGGTTCGGTTTGGTTCGGTTGCAATGTTAAATCGGTTCGGTTCACTTCTATTTTAGAAACCGAATTATAACTTTGGTTTGCCTAGTTTCAACCGAACCGAACCGAACCGATGAGCACCCCTATGCTTAGATGCCTAATTAAAAAAAAAAAAAAAAAAGAGGATAGAAGAAAATCCGTGTAGATACTTCATAGCCGCCCCATTGGCAAATAATCAAACGGATTAAAAATTAAAAGTCAATCATAGCCATCCATGATCCATGTGATTAAAAATCGGAGGATAAGAAAATAAATATTGAAAACCGGAATAAGTCTCTGACTCTCTGGCAGGGCTTGCCGTAGGGGCTGCAACAATCTAAGTACGTACGGATGTACCAAGAAAACCCTATTGAATCCTTTTCATACTCTCTCACTTGCTCAAGGACTACATTATTGTACCTTCCTTAAAAAGTCAACTGTTTCGGTGTTTCCTTCTCTCTCTCTCTCTTATTAAAGAGCCTTTCTGCCTCTTCTCCTTCATCTTCCATATATACTTGCCTCTATCCAAGAGACGATAAATACCTCTTCATTGCTCCACCTTATATTCTTCAATTAGCAACCTATAAGGCCGGTTGTTTTTCTCAAGTTCCTTTTTAATCCTAAAAAAAAGGTAAGATTTAATTGCACCTGGTTCTTCTTCTTCTTCTTCTTCCTCTTCTTCCCCTCATTCTTTTGTTTTAATCTCTTTTAATGTAACTTCCTGTTTGTCTTCACTTTTTTGTAAAATAAATCTAGTCAACAGTGGCCAAGTTTTAGAGCTAGTTATATTTTTGCTACATGCATACGTATAATATAGGGTACAACCGTACAACTGAGTTCATGCATCATGTATAGTTAACTTTTTTTGTTCTGATTTCTCTGTAATAAATATAGTTTGTTTTCTATCTCTATAAGTTTTTCCAGACGTGTTTAATTGTTTCAAAAACTAGTGCTTTCACTGCTGTTATTATTACTAGTACTACTGTTGTTGTTGTTATAATTAATCATAATTTTTTCCTGGTTGTGTAGAGAGATGAGAATTGAAGGAAAGAGAACGAGGTTTGGAAAACAAACAGAAGTAGACGAAAAACATGGAACGAAGTTAGACATGAGTGGCATGTCTCTGGATTCAATTCCGAATCCTATAATTAATCTTAGTTTAGTGACCAAAGTGGATCTCTCCAATAATAATCTCGAGGTAATTTCTTTATATTCTTATAATTATTATCTATTTTTTTTAAGCTTTTCGTTTTTCTTGCTAATTTCCAGCTATGGTGCTTCAAAAGGTTCGTATGGGAAACAAAAAGGATTACACACGAGAATACACACACACACACACACACACACACTGACACATACAACAAACATATTTCATGTAATGCTCTTTGAGAAATGTGAAGCACATTTAAGTTTTATTGACTGAAGGCAAAGTTTAATTTTCAGATACTCAAATAGTTCAAAAGGTCCAAGTGGAAACAACAATAACAATTAAAGGCGTCATCCTCAGTGTAAAAAGGTGTAAAAGGATCTAAAGATAATAACTAAATTCAAGTCCTTTTGTCTTTATCTGTCTTGCTTGCTTCCAAACCAGAAATTAGAAAAATCTTCTAAGTTCCCTAAAAAGCCAAAATGTCTTGGAAGGGATGATGTAATTTTTCTAATCAGACAACAGCCTGTTTGTTTTACCCTTTTTTATTTTTTGTGACTGAAGCAACCACTTTTATTGTGACAACTGATAAGTGCCATTGTAAAGTGCGGGCCACGATCTTCAATTTATTTATTGTTTTCTTGTTTGTTTTCATGTGCGTCGTCGTTATTTTATATGGAAAAAAATTTAGAATCCATTCTATTTGCGAAATCATATTTCAAGGCCCAACTAACATCATGGCCACGAGTTGTTAATTTAAATTCATATTGATGAACAAATCTATAATCCAGTAGTGGTGAAGACTTTTTTCTCCCGGCTGAGATAATTTTTTTTTTTGAGATATTTTAGTTTTACTGCACAATGGAGTCCCTAGTACGGGCCTATTTTGGGCTTCTTATTGGGCCTGAGATATGCACCAGTAGCATTTCCTTGAAGTTTTAAAGTTGGAATTCTTGGAATAGTTTGTATTTTTCTTACCATTTTCGGCTTGTGAATTAAAGTCTTTATTTTGGTACTGATCTTTGTCCTTTTATTTGCATTTGAGTGCAGAGCATACCAGAATCGCTCACGGCAAGACTGCTAAACATGGTTGTGTTAGACGTGCATTCAAACCAGCTGAAGTCGCTGCCGAATTCAATTGGTTGCCTCTCAAAACTGAAGGTGCTCAATGTCTCTGGCAACCTCCTCGAATCCTTTCCAAAAACCTTTGAAAATTGCCGGTAATTATAATCTTACGCTCCTATGTTAAACACATAATAAACATCTATTTGATCAATGAAATACAGTGCCAGTAAAATTTTAAAGTTTAGTTTTGTATATAACAGCCTTAACATTCTGTATTAAGCCACGAGTTAAATTGTCGCAACTCAAACTATCTCAACCAAATTGTTTCCAAACAAGCATCCTCATAATATGGATTTTATTAGTCAAAATCTATTACAACCCTTCCTCAAAAAAAAAAAATCTATTACAACCCAATCCTTTGCTTAATAGAGCTACTAAAAACTCCATCTAATCTTATTTTTCCCCTTACCATCTTTAACAGCGCACTAGAGGAACTAAATGCAAACTTCAACAAGCTGACGAAGCTGCCAGACACAATTGGTTTCGAGCTAGTAAACATTACAAGGCTGTCTGTTAACTCAAATAAGCTCTCGACTCTCCCCTACTCCACTTCCCATCTAACTGCCCTTCGATCTCTAGACGCCCGTCTCAACTACCTCACCGCTCTCCCTGATGGTTTAGAAAACCTAACCGCCCTCGAAACCCTGAATGTTAGCCAGAATTTCCGACACTTGACCACTCTGCCATTTGCCGTTGGCCTTCTGGGGTCGTTGAAGGAGCTGGATATTAGTTATAACAATATTTCAGAATTACCTCCATCGATTGGTTGCTTGACGAAGCTGGAGAAGCTGAATGCTGAAGGGAACCCACTTGTTTGTCCCCCGAGGGATGTCATGGAGCAGAGCATTCAGGTTATTAGGTATGTTTGTTATTGCTATTCATGTCAAGCTTCTGAACAATTAACATAGTATTAATGTGTGGATATTACATTAATTTTGTGAAGTTAAGACTCGAGGAAGATAATAAGGATCGCAGAAAATCACTAAAACACTGCTGAAACCCGAAATAAGTAAAAAAAAAAAAAAAAAGGTTTTACATTTATTCTACAACAGCAAAACATCTGGACAGTTTCAAAATACTAATTTCGGAGGGGAAGGGAAACCATCTTCTAAATCAGATTTAGTTAAATCAAGCTGATGATGATTTCTTTCTAAATTTTTCACTATCAGGGAGTATCTGGCTGCAAGAATAAATGAGACAGGAAATGGGAGCAAAAGGAGAGGCAAATCATGGTTTGGCCGGCTAGTGAAGTGCACTACATTTAACTCGGGAATGACACAAAACGATTCTCGGATTAGGCATAGCTATGATGGGCTTTTGATGTCTCACTATCGTTCGATTGACGGACTCACTTCACCGAGACACTTTACATTGGGCATGCTCTCGCCACGTCGACTCTTCTTCTCTCCAAAGAGGGAGTTCCCTAGAAAGAGTGCTTCTTTTTGAAAACTACAACATAAGCAGAGAAAGGAAGCCAAATAGAGCCAATCTATTTGAAGCCAAATAGAGCCAATCTATTTGAAGCCAAATAGAGCCAATCTATTTTGTGAAATTGATGTAAATATCTAGTAACTACTTTATAGCGATGATCGTAGTATTTGCTTAGGGATGTAAATTATTTTTGCTTGTGTTTGTGTATAAGCAAAAGTGTCTTGTTAGGTTCCTAAGATGACACAGATAACTTTTGAATTGCTATATTATTTCCATTTTTGGTAAGGTTTGCATGAAATGTTGATAGTACAAATCTAAATAAATGTAATTTATTCTATATAATCCTTCATTCAGTAATAAGGCTTTATAATGGTTTATAACGACAAAAAAGTTAAATTTAACATTGGCTAGTGTGCAATCAACTGTTTCATATACTTACCGTTCATATTGATAAAAATAAGTTGCAGTAGAAAGTATGTTGTGAAAAAACTTGTACTAGAAAAAAGAGGTCAATCCAGAAATTAATTCGAACTATTCTTACTTCAATATGCCAACAACTGAGCAATAGCCAATAAGCATCGAGATAAATGAAAATTTTAAACTCTTGTCAAGTGCAAGAATCAATATGCTGTCAAAAAAGAAAAGAATAATCTCAAATCATTTGCAAAGTTTCAACTTCTTAAAGAAAGAGGCCACTTTAGATTTGGGAAACGGCCTTGTCGCAAGGCAAGTCGGTATGTTCTCTGGTTGTTCTATCCACAACTTATGTTGTATACCGGCAGCCTCCAATTTTTCAGCTAGGTTTTTCAGCTGCGTCTCCCCTTTGACTTCCAAAGTGACCTGTTGTATACAATTCAAAATGGTAAATAATCATTTCATTCCAGATAGTTTTTGTCATCAGCCATTGAAACAATATTGGCAGTCAGATTCTTTTCTCGTTTTGCAAAACTATGGCTATCCGTATTCTTTCTCATTGTATGTAAATACATTTCTCTCAGACTGATTAGATTGGTTCAGTTAATTATATATTTTTCGAGCTGGTTGCTCGCAAACCCTAAAAAAATTATATATTTTTTGTTTGCAAGTTATGCAGTGAGAGTTTGGCTGTTTCTACCTCTAGTAGATGACTCGATTCTCTTCTTTTCAATTCCTTTCTCCTGTTGGGACATGAATTTGATGCTCAATTCTAGAATTTGCATGGTTCTGATAAGTACCAGTATTATATTTGGTACTTATCAACCCCCGCCCCCGCCCCCCCCCCCTCCGCACACACACACACATTTTGTCAGTTGACCATTACTGTATGACATGTACCATCATGCTGGTACAATCAGTACACAACCAACAGAGTGGGATGGTAACAAAGAATAAGATCTCACAATTAAGTTAGAAAAGCAAATTCAACACAGAGAAATGTGGGACAGAATGCTACACTATATGCCAAGTATTTCAGTGAGAAAACAATTGGTGTTGCTGGGATGTCGAAATTACCTTTCTTTTCTTTCTTGTTTTCTCTATCTATAATGTTTCCTATTTAATTCATTACCTCGTATATATCCCTCAGTAAACTTGTTTGGTTTGATAAAACGCAGTAGACTATTGGGTTCAACAAAAAAAGAAATAAAAAAGGAAGGTCATGCATTTCATCAAACAGACCTTGTGCATGTGATCCAGATTCGAATCGGAGCAATAACTGAGCGTCTCAGCGTGGTCCCGGTGGATCCACACAGCCGCGACTGATGCGTGGCAGCCCTGCGTGATCACGCTTCCGAGAGGCCACGCGTCGATCAGGTCGCGTCGCAGCACCACGTACTGCACAAGCACGTCATCAAAAGATCCACTGTCCGTACGAGACTCAGACGTTGGTTCATCCACAGTGCCCATATCCGGCGGAGATGCAGCGGGCGGAGATGACATGTAGGGCCGCCTTGTCGGTGGGGGTTTAGCGAAGAAGAGTTTATACGAGTCGAGGGATTTTCCGAAGGGTATTTTTGTAATTACTGGAACCGTAGGTCTTGCAAAGCAAAGCGTCATCTGGTACTCAAAACAGATTTCTACTGGTTGTTTAGTACTGGCACTGGCACTGACACTGTACATCTGGAGTCGAGATTCCGTGTCAAGAGAAAAGAAGCCTTGGACAGAACCTAGTTTTTGTTTAACAAACTCATGGCCCTTGATACCAAACTAGAAGAATTTCGGCCCAACATATATAGGCCGTTTCAAGGAAGAAATATTACCTTTGCGTTGGTGTGTTGGCCCAAAAGTACAATTGCAAATAATTACCTTTGCTGAAAATAAAAACAAAGATGTAATAATGTCTGCTTAAGTGCTGATTTTGTGCTAAATTAGGTCTACTATTGATCTTCGGATAAGAGACACCGTGGAGACATAGAAAAAATAATTTTTGAGTAAAAGTTAGAGATCAAGTCACCCAACTATTTAATATTCATATTATCATTCGGATTTCGAACTTGCGATCTTTTTTTGGATATTGGAAACCTCCGATTGAAATATATATTATCCACGAAGACTTAAAATAAAGCACCTGAAATAAAATCATTACACTAGAAAGTACTATCATATTCAAAACTATCTTAAATTTCAAGTGATATATACTTATCAAATTTATAACTATCTTGTACAGTCTCCAAGGCCACATAGAATCCTACACAACCAAAAAAAAAAATTGTAGTGGTAGAAATATTTCCGGTTCATCTATGCATCTAAATTCAAGGTAATCTTTCTCTCTCTCTCTCTTATTTTATAATATTTTCTATAAGAAAAATTCTCATTAGGAAGTTACTTGATACAGCAAGATCCTCCATATACTGAGGCACATAGCATATCATCAGATGTTGACATTAGTGTAGAGCGCAATAGGTTATACACTTGCAATTAGACATGCAAATATTCATTTACCGAACTTGATGCAATAAGCGTTGATTTGGAACATGATATTAAATATGATTTTATTGATAACTTGTCTTTTGATTTAGTGACAAAGACACATGACTTTCATGTGAGAAGTCATAGATTTAAAATTCACAAAGTAAAAAAATCTTTATATTATACATAGAAATTTGAAAGTGTGTTGAGTGGCTAGATCCCAACCATGATTTAAAAAAAAATATATATATGATTTTATTGAGACGTATATTATTAATTTATTTGCCTAGTGTATTAAATTCGGTTCGCGAATCCATAAGCAGTACCAAATTCGGTGAATGAATATTCAAACTTAAAAGCGCCTGTACTAAATTAACACAAATTTTTAGTTACGGTTGACTAAAAGCTCCAGTCCAATGGGAATGTGAACACTGAACTGAACTATATCCAGCTTAGGAAAATCTTCACGCGATATTTCAATCTCATAAATGCACAAGTTAGTGCAAAGCCGATTGACCACACGGTTCATAATATCTTGTTCAAATTTCTGCATCTGTATTGAGTCGCACATTCCTTTCTAACTACACTTTTCCACCAAATTTCTAGTCTAGTCCTTTTAAGGACTGGAAGAAGCTGTCTTTTTTTAGGACTGGAAGAAGCTCTCTCTGCTGAGAAATGATTTGGGGTAAAATTCGTGAGGGATACAGAATTACAGATCTACGGTATCGATTCACTTTTCTTTTGGTTGATTTTTTTAACAGAGTGACTGTATTTTTGTAGGTGAAGGTGCAGCGGGTAAAAAAAATATTGTTACGGATAGAATAACTAAGCCGCAGCGTCCCTCGCTTATAAAGAGGCCGCAGAAGATCTAACATGTGAGCAGCAAGTTTTCGCGTGAATTCGAAACGTACACGTAACTATTACTAGAGAGATGAAGCAAATGCCGACCGTTCGATCTTTCGAAATGGATATTTGAAACAGAAGCAAACCGTTCGATTTGATCATTTAATACTGGATTTTAAATGTTTTCCTTTATTTCCATCTTTCTGTTACAAGAATATACTACTAACTGTGTTGCGAGAGTTTCAGCGCATAGTGACAAATGAATAGTTTGGGTTCGGTTCGGCGGGTCAAAAATTCGTAATTCGGAAATAATTCGGATATAATTTGAAAATAATTCGGTACCACAAGGAAGCAAACAAAAGACCCAAAAAACCCTAAAAAAATATTTTTTTTAAAAAGAAATTCGCATTTTTTTCGCGTTTTATTCGCAAATAACTCGTGATTTGCATTTATACGCGTTTTATTCGCGATTAAAACATATTATACGTTTTTTTTGTTTTATTCGGTGTTCGATTCGGAAACGTCGAAAAACGAATTAAACGCGAATTAATCGGGCATCTGATCACTAAGGAGGCGAAACGGGTTTAAGCCAGCGTCAATGCCGCATTAGATCAACCTACAACTCAAGATAGACTCTGTTTTTTAAACGTATAGCAAGTTAGCAGCTATGTGCCGTGGAATTATCCTCATTTTTAAATGGATAGCAATTATGAATTATGTGCGGTAAGGCTTAAATCATGCGATCCAAGTCCAACCTTGCGGTCTAGGTTTCATAGTATATAAATGATAAAATTAAGTGTTGGTTAAAATGTCTCCTACTTTTCATATTTTATTGTGTCTCGCAGTTTGTCTTCGTTTTCAAAGTCTAAACTATCAATCTTAACTTCTTATTATGATCTTCATATTAAAATATATATTTGAAGATCAACTTTTATATTTTTAAAAATTATTCATTATTTTCTTAGACAGGCACAAAATCACTGTTTTCAAGTAATTATAATCATTCAAAAATAAAGATTTTGTATCTATCTAAAAAGTAGTAAAAGAATTTTCAAAAAAATATAAAGTTCGTCTGCAAACACATTTTAATATGGAAATCATATTAGCGATTTGAATCAACCATTTAAACTTTAAAAATAAAAATTACAATGTGAGACACAATCCTGAATTAGAGATATGCACCAAAAATTCATGCGGTTTTTGTTTTATTTCACAATTTAAGAATCATATGAAATTTGAGCATCTCGTATAAAATCTGTTTATTTTCACTCTAAATTGAGTAAAAATAGTGATGTCTTCATTTCCCTCTAATTTGATATAGACCTGACACCTAAAACTTCAACATATCTCATCTTTGTTAAGTATATTAAATTGTTCATAAGATCTATATGTAGCTATAAATTAATTATAAATGTCATACTCACTTACGTGCACATGATATAGTTTGATAATTTGTTTGCTTCAAATTTGATCTAGCAAGATAAAAATTTAGGTCAAATTTTGTTGAGAATCTTTTGTCCCAAATCGGCACCAGTGTCCAGTAAGGATTGCAAACTCTACCAAGGAAGCAACTAAAAAAAGGTACACCACCATACCTTTAATTAGTGCTTTAGTTTTTGTCAACCTCCACCAACTTGATTAATTTAAAGACTAATAATTTACAAGCTCAAGTGGGAGAAAATGGGAGCCATCATCAATGCTTTGTATTATTTTATTCCCACTTTTGGTTTGCCCTTCATCAAAGTCAAATTTTAAAATGAAACAAGTAGGGAATTTCTAGGTGTTGGTTTGAATGCACAACTTTGGTGTTTCCGTTAATTAATCATATATATATATATATATATATATATATATATATATATATATATATATATATATATATATATAGATATATATTATATATATATAATATATATATATATATATATATATATATAAGAGAGAGAGAGAGAGAGAGAGAGAATGGCTAATATACAAACGTTTGTTCCTGAGCTCAGGAACAAACGATTTGGTTCTCCGATTTTCAAAGTCCAAACAGTTGATCCAAACCGTTAGATATTCAATCTATAATAAAATGTGCTTGGAGACCAAATTTTACATTTTTTGGAATTTTTTTACTATTTATTAAGCTGGTTTGAAAACCGCTGTGTTTATTAAATTTCTGCAGCATTGAAAAACAGCGGCTTTCAAAGTGGCTTAATAAATAGTAAAAAAATTCCAAAAAATGTAAAATTTGGTCTCCAAGCACATTTTATTATAGATTGAATATCTAACGGTTTGGATCGACTGTTTGGACTTTGAAAATCGGAGAACCAAATCGTTTGTTCCTGAGCCCAGGAACAAACGTTTGTATATTAGCCATTCTCTCTCTCTCTATATATATATATATATATTTTTTTTTTTCATTTTTTTCTTTTTCTGCAGAAATTATTGTGCTTCTTTAGAGATTTCATCAATTGATCTAAATTTTTCCTTTTAGAATTAATTACAATCCTGCTTTGAAAGCTAAAACAAGAGATCACCTTAGTGCTTAGTCAAGTCGTATGGATTTAATTTAATATAAGAAGTGCACTACAAGTCTACAATCGCTTTGACAATTAGAAACATTGTAACACCAATAATTTTGATTTAAATTGCTAATAGCTGTTCATGGGCCCTACACCGGCTATGTGCCATCATACCTAACAACACTATTTTTTAATTGCATTTAATAATTTTCTTATCAAAACAGAGGAAATCAAAATAAGCCCCACCACGGAGATTTTATTTCAGTTTAGAGGATTTTGTGATGTATATTACAACAGGAAATGCATCGTTAGAAACTAGAAAGTATATTTTATTTGTCGAAATAATAGTGAAAAGGTTATAGTCATGGCTGTGCTAATTACGGAATGGACTCTGCTGCTTTTCTCTGACTGTTTTTCTCTCAGAGAAAAGCAATATACTGTTTTTTTTTATCCTAGCTATTCAAAATCGTTGAGATTTGTACATGAAAAAGTTTCTTTAATCGAGATACGTGAATAAAAAATTTTGAATAGTTGGAATTGGAAAAGCAGAACCCTACTTTTCTATAAGAAAACAGCAGAGTTGGATCCGCTAAACCACTAGTTTTCTACTATCGTGGCAAATCCGAAAGGCAACCAGTAAGCTAACACAAGGAATTTTAAATCTTCTGAGAAAATAAATTAAAAGAATTAAGCAAAAAGATTTCGGGGTCTTGCCGCCTCTAGTTTGGACTATAAATAAAGAGAACGGAGTAGGTCCGATGTCCATCGGACCTACTTTTAGGTCAACGCCACTCTGACCGTCCGATCTAGTACAAGATTTGTGCGCACGAAAATTGAGACAAACACGCACGGGGTTTAAAGTATTTCGCACGAATCTAAAAGCAAATCGATGGTGATTAACCCATCGAACCGAGGTAGGTCCGATGCCCATCGACCTACTCTCAAGTCATAAATAATACTCTAGTTTTTTATTTAATGGGAGAAAATCGCTTAAATGTCAAAGGGCGGCTAACAATTTTTTAAAGATACTCTTTAAAATACAATTATTTATGAAATATTGTCCAACATAGATGCATTTCTATGGAGAGAAATATAAGAATCAATCAATTATGTATACCATTTCAATCCATTAATGTAAAAGTAAGGGAAATTTGTTTTTGGTCCGGAGAAAAAGATAACGTGAGAGGTTACATGTTCGAATTTAAATAAAAAATTCTTGTGAATATTTAATGATTGATTGGTTGATCTCTAACTTTTACTAAAAAAAATTGTAAGATAAATCCTAATCTAAGTAACGTAACGAGAGTAGATCCATCTCGGCAGCACCAATCAGATGACTAACTTTAATTTGAGATGCATGTGTCTTTTTACGATTTAGAAAAATACCTCTTATAAATATCTGAGTGAGTATTCTCGGCAGTACCACAATAGATAGAATACTTTCAACAAGAAAATAGCGAATTGAGTTTATATAATTAATCGGGTTCAAATTCATTAGCTAATTCAAAATCTAGAAAGAACAGATGACCTCATAAAAATAGTAAAATAATTCTAAAAATATAAAATTTGGTCTCCAAGAATATTTTATTATTAAGATCAGTGGCGGAACCAGAAACGATCGGGAGGGGAGGCCTAACTAGTTTCTCGGAGAGGAAGACAAGCGGGGCTTCAGTGGGTCGGACCGTCGGAGTCTCAGAGAGGAAGACAAGCAAGGGTAGAGGAAACAGAAGGGGTCCGATTTTTTTTTTTATTAAAGGGGGTATGCATTATTTGATGGGCCAAGCGGTGCTGATTTTTTTTTTTTATTAAAGGAGTATGCATTATTTGATGGGCCAAGGGGGGGCCAAGGGGGGGCCAAGGGGGGGACAAGGCCCAGGCTGGCCCAGGCCTTGGTTCCGCCCCTGATTAAGATCATGTTGAGCAGTTCGAATCGACTGTTCATACTTTAAAAACAGAGATAAAGAATATAGAGCATATTAGAGCATAAAATCATAATGCATTTGAACCCTCTTCTTGAAATATAGAGGTCAGCTTTGAAACTTATGCCAGATTAAAACGAACAACTCATGCTCTTATTCTTCACGGTTATGTATTACATTCGATCTGACCTAAATGGATCGGAGTAATAGTATAGACTTAATGAAAAGTCGAAATAATAAGAAATTTATTAATATTGAATTCATGTCTTCGATTTTATCTTATTCCCCAACATATTTATTAATATCAATACTAAAATAAATAAAAAGTTGTTAATTCATGTTTTCAATTTTATCTTATTCTTCTATGTTTGGTTGCAAACTAAGAATAGTTAGAATAACTAAATTAAAGATTATATATTGTTTGTCTTATTAGAATAATCAAATCTCAAAACTCTTAGGAATAGTCTATTTTAATAAGACAAAAAAATTGGATTCATTATTCTAGTTATTCTAATTCAACCAAACACCGAATAGGCTATTCCGAATAGCTTATTCTCAATCCAAACAAACATATACCCCAAGATGTTTATCAAGACCGAATCACGACAGCACTGAAAGTACTAGAGACTTAAGCGACATGCCATTAGGAAGAATTTCATTCGACAACCACCATAAGTAGTAGAAATTTTTAGAAGTAAAATGTACATGTGTTTACCGCTTTTCTTTTTTTAAGAGAAACTCACATGTAAAACTCGGTACAAATTATAAATTAGTTAGTTATCCGTTCGAGACATGATAAATAATCAAATAATTATCACATTTTCCTGAAAATGATAATTGGTCCGTTTAAATAATATTGAACATACTGAAAACAGAACATACTGAAAACATGTATATTAATCTAGTATATTTATTTTAAAGCATTCATTCTCAAATAAAGATATTAAGTTAACTTAATACATATTAAGAACCAACATTTGATCTATTGCCAAAGGGCAACACTCTCTATCTGTGAGACACGGGTTCAAAACCTAGATGAGGGGTTTTTTCTGGACATTGAAATTTGGAAGGCCAGTTTAGGCCTCCATCTTTCTCTAAAAAAATAGTAATATACATTAAACTCATTGCTTGTGAGTGATTTAAAAATAAAATGACATCATTATCATTCTTTCTATAATTATTATTGATTTCTTCATGAAAATAATTTTAATAAAGGAGCAAACATGTGGATAATTATGTTTAGAGAAGAAGAATATTTATGTCAATTCAATTCTAAACCCCACATAACTATATGTTTGATTTATGTCAACCAGATTTAATATATCAATTTAATATAAAGAACAATATGAAAGAATTTAAAGAGTCAAACAATATGCAAGACTTCGAAGAATTGACATGTAAAGTATGAAAATATTTTTTCGGAAGCTAGCAACAATTGTCACTAACAGTTATATTGATTAAAAAAAATATTTATATGGAAATATAAAAATATTTAAACAGTTGAAAGATGTACAAGATATATTAAAGAGTTAACGAATAAGTATAAAAAAATTTAAGTATAAGGACCGTAATAGGATGTATATAACAGAGTTAACGGGTCAAAATATTAAATAGAAGAATAGTTAGAAAGGTAGATATATGATATATTACTAGCAGCTTATCTGTGTGTTATAACATATTATAAGATGACTATAAATTTTTATATAAAATAACATATTCATAAAAATATTAAAATAAATGACGAATAACGTTTTTTAAAAAACATATTAAATGACATCTATACATGTAAATAACATTTTTTAAATGACCTATATTTCTTTTGATCTTCTAACATATTATTATAAAAAATTCTCAAATAAAATGATATATTAAATGAGAATAATATTTTTCAAATGATATAAAAAATAGAAAAAAAAAATGAAGACATATGTCAATTATCAATCAATTTAAAAATTATGTAAATGAAATTTAAAAAATAAAAAAAATCATGAACAGTCAGATAGATGATATAATCTGCATGTGGAGAATACGTGTGGCGAGTACGTGTATAAATAAATTTCGACTTGTACATGTTAAAAATATAAAAAGTTTCATAAAATCAGAATATTTGATCGGAGAGTTGATATTCAATTTAAAATTTTATCTTTTAATTAAAGCTGTTGGCGGATCAGAACATCTGTGTGCTTAATACAAAAATGAAGATGAGTTAACATAATTGTTTTTTTGAAGGACAGTGAAAATACAGTCAATTTTATTAACTAAAAAAGTTATTTACAAAGAGTTAACATTGTTGGAACTAACTGAAAGTATTACATGGACAATTGAGGGGGGAAAATGTGAAACTTTAGTAATTGATGTGTTACAAGAGAAAAATGTTTAGCGTTCTTCTTACAAATATATATCCCACAAAATTAGATTTTTTTTTTTTTTTTTGCATTTATTCTGCACGGACCAAGACGAGTAGACGATAGGGGTGTTCATCGGGGCCGGTTTATTTGGTTTTTAACCGAACCGAAAAAGTTTGGTTCAAACGGTTCGGTTTTTCGGTTTATTTGGTTCGGTTCGGTTTAAATTTTATTACTGTTCGGTTTCTACTGTTTGGTTCGGTTTATAATATTAGAGAACCGTAATAACCGAACCGACCGACTAACATAAGCTGAACCGTCCGTCCCCTCTTGAGTCTTGACCTCTTCTCTTCGCCCAGAGCCCCAGACTTCTCCAAAAATCAAAATCCAAATCGCGTCTTCAGCTCGGCTCTTCGCTGTTCGCTCAATCTCTCCCCCTTCTTTCAACTTGAATATTATGTTCTTTCTCCTTTCATCTTCTTAGCTTTATTCTTGTGTATTACACAGTGGCTTGTTCTCATTCTGAAAGCTAGGCTTCAAACGAAATCACCAAAAAACTTGCATCAAATACTGTAAGTAATCTCATTTCAGTTATAAAAGGCATTTGTAATACGGAGACCTCAAAAGCATGAAGTTTTGAGTTGATTTTATTGAATAGATGAATGCCTAAAAGGTGCTTGATGAAATGCTAAAACCAAAATAAGATTTTAGATGAAAAGTAGTAGAGTTGCTAATGACTGTAGTTGTCTGTTAATAAGTCTATATACGTTTCTCTCTCAACTAAAGTCAAATTCGAATGACTAGTGTATATAACTATGAATGATTAGTTGAATTGGGTAAAAAAAATCGAAGTCAAGGTGATATGATAGTGATCAGTGACATATATGCAAATGCTAAGGGAGTAAATTGAAACTCGAATGGTGACCATATGTTGTAATGATTTTTTTTTTATTAGTAAAAATAAGGATCTAGTCCTTATTTATATATTGATAGGATAAAATTACACAAGTTCAGGTTTCAAACTAAAATCCGGTTACGAAACATTTTATTAAGAACTCAGGAGGCTTGAGGCTTCAAAAAGAAAGGAAAATGAACAAAAACCAAAGTAAACCGGTTACTGGTAAATGAATATGAGATGTTAGTATGGCAGTAGATACTGCTGGGTCAGATCATGAAATGCCCCAAATTGAACAAACTGGTACAATTTTGGCCGAGGCCCAAAATGATGATTTGTTAAGCCGCTTCCTCGGCGCACCTGTGACAACCAAACAATCTCAACTAAACAATGGTTTGTTCGGTTTAACCGAACAAACCGAAATTTACTTTGGTTCGGTTTTAATCGGTTGCTATGTTTACTTTGGTCGGTTCGGTTCTATTTTTGAAAACCGAAATAAACTTTGGTTTGCCTATTTTATTTCGGTTTTAACCGAACCGAACCGATGAACACCCCTAGTAGACGACCAAAAGAGAGAGAAAGAGGAGAGAGAGAGATAAATGAACGCACGTACTAGTCCACCTAGATTTGTATAGAAGGAATTTATTGCGTTGAATTTTGACCTTTTCTTAATGATAAATATTGTGTTGAATTTTGCCCTGTAGTAGAGAATGAGATAGCTATTAGGCTTTGGTCGGCAGGACCGGAGCTAGACTTTTAAGCTAATATCCAAAGTTAATTACTAAAGTTATGGAAAAATTCGGGAATTATTGGTAAACTTATTAAGTTGTAATTAACTTTGGATATTAATAAAAATGTTGGCTTTTAAGCTATGGGGTCAAATGTGAATGAATATTAATTATATAAAATTTTTATGCTAATAACGGTCAATTTTACAGTATTCATAATATTTTACTCTGAACTATACATAAAATTGTATATGAGTATAATTTTTTTTTGAAATTAAATGAAATCAGTTGACCTCCATTCACATAGTGTAACTCTGCCTCTGTTGGTTTGCGAGTAATTTATTCATCGAATGAAAAAATTATGACAAAGTGTGATACTTACAGAAAAATTGGACAGTATAAGCATATTATGACCCATAATGTGAAACTACTTTCATGTTTTATATGCCGGTATTTTGTAGGAAACATGATAATACATCTATGATGATTAATAAAAATAACATGGATAAAAGTAAGTATTTTGTATTTGCCATTTAAGCTTAAGGTCTAATGACAGAGATATACATTTCATTACTGAAAAAATTAAAGTTTTTATTTCAGAAGGTTGCATTGACGAGATGTATAAAATGACTACAATGTCTAATTTGTTCTGTTTGAATTTCTTTATGAACTTTACCATCGTATATTTTCAATATCAAAATTTCTATGATCATAAACTTATATAATATGACAAACTTATGGACTTATTGCAGTGGTACGAGTTCTTTTTCTTTACATAGAGACGCAGGTTCAACTTTCAAGAATAATATTTAAAGGATGTTGGGATGTATCAGATTCTTTAATAAATAAATAAAATTATTTTATATTCTTTCCTAGTATTATTTCTAAAAAAAATGGATACCTAACTTATGGTTGTTCATCAAATTATTAGTTTTTATAAAAATAAATTAAAGCATACGCATTGAAAAATGAAACCGTAAAAATAGAAGTTAAACATTTTGATGTCTTTGGGGTATAATATTCAATTTGTTTGTCAGATTTCAATCTATTATTTTATTTTTTATTAGATAAATTTTAATTTTTCAATAACCACACAATAAGATTTACCATTCAACACTGTGCAGCTTCTGACACTGTTTTAAAAAAAAGATTTACCATTCAAATTTAAAATTAACGAGTGAAATTAATATTTGGGAGGTTAGTTGTATCGAATTATAAAGAGGTAAATACGCAGGTAATTGTCAAAAATAAAAAATTAAATGGCTATTGGATTTTCCGTAGTGTATTAATAGAATTTGCATTGTTGTCCAGCTGTCCTGGTGCTATTTATACTAGAAACATAAATACATAATGATGCAAGGAGGAGGCAGCGCGCGTCAATTTGTTTTCTTATAATTAATAAACAAATATCGGTTGTAATCAATCAATGCACTCAACTAATCTATTATGTCGTCGCGCAAAGTTTTTTTCTTTCTAATTTCGTACTATATTTTGGAATTAAACAAAATACATATATAATTTACAAGAGATTTCGAATTGTAGCGCAGACTAGTGCTGTTAGTTGATATCTATGAAAACATAGAAATGAAATTATTTTTAATCACTGAAGTATTAAATTTGCTAGATCTTTGATCATGCTTATTAAATTCTTATGTCTTTATTGGACAGGTAATATGAATAAAAAAATGAAGAATGTTGTAAGAGAGTGGCTTTCTATTTTGGAAGATACAATTCCTCTTGACCATTACATGCCAATGGAGATTGTTGTTTAGCAGCCACCTGAAGAGACTAAAGAGATGGCTACCGAGCTACCATAGTGACCTATGAAGACTCACTTCAAATTTTGTTATATAGATATAGTTAACCTCAGTCATATATTTAGTGGCTTACAATTAGCAAATCTAGCTCATTTTTGGACTTTAGCTTGTTTTAAACTGTGGTTGATGTATTCTCTTTTACGTAGTTGTTTGGTTGCACTCTTAACTTGGTTAGAATTGTAGTAGGTCAGTTATGTGGTGCTTTGAATTCAGTCAAATGAAATGAACTTATAGTCTCTTTAAAAAAAAAAAATTGTAGTGCATACCTCTTTATTACGTAAAATTTTCTCACATAAGATAATTTGAATTTTGTATATGGAGAAGAGGAAGATTTTTTCTCCGTACCTTCAGATAGTATGAATGAAATTAAATTGTTTTTTTTTCAAGACTATGAAAGAGATAATAAGAAAATGTAAAAACATTCAGCAGCTAGTCAATCTACTTCCAACTTTTCAAGTTTTCAACTTTGACAACGGACACAGGGATTTCTATATATTTGCAGGACATGAAAGATCCCATAGAGGGATGAGAAATCCAAGTTCCGGCAAAAAACAAAAGCACAATTAAAGAGAGAAGAGAGAGAATTAGCAGTCAACGAGACAGAGCGGGAGGAAACGGACCCACCAGCCACCAACAGGTTTGACCAATCCGACGCCCAACTCACATTGTGGGCCCCACACCCAACAAGAGGTAAAGAAAGAATTAAAGAAATGGTGCCCCTTTGACTCTTACACAACGTAACGTCCGGATTCCAACCCAATCTCTTAAATCCAACCTAATAAATCTCCAACTGACACTACACGCCAAATAGCTTTGACCACTTTTTTCTGTGGCCCGTCCATTTTTTTCTAACAGATCCAGGAAAAAAGCAACAGTTTCTCTCAAGAGTAATAAAACTAGCAAAACTTTGGTTGCTTTTTCAAGTTCCAATTCCCACTTTCTTTATTTTTGACTGATATTCAATTCCAGCTTTGACGTTAAGCTAGTATGAATATTTGTTTTCGGTTATAATTTTCATGAAAGATTTAATTTTATGAAGAGTTCGAAATAATGAACAATAATTAAATTACTGCCTTGCAAAGTCAGGAATCAGGATATCATGCGAGCCACACAAACCGAAGAGGCTTGAATAAAATATCCAAAAGAGAAGTCTACTGGCACAGTGGTACTAACCCTTCCATAAACAAAACTACAAAATTTCCATTCGGCCCCTAAAACATCAGAGTATTTCCAGTCGATAAAAATCCCATTGGAAAGTAGAAACTAACAATGCGCCAAACACACTAAAATCTACAAATCAGCATCCATCAAGAAAAAAATAACTAAATATTTGTTATCTTCTTTGCATCTCAAGTTTTCATCTTTACATCACTAACAAAAAACTACTCAAGTCAACAAACAACAAAAAATAAATTAAAATTGAAAAATTAAAAAGGCTCTCAACAAGATGGACGGCTTGGATCAAAGCCTGTCACACCATGGCCGGAGGACTGTCAGGTAACGGAGGCGGAGCGATGCCGTTTGGTGTGTGCCTATGTTCGCCCTCATATGTCACAACAAGCATAGCCGGGTCGTCTTTCGCTCTCTCGACGTGCTTTCTAGCTGGGCAACCACGCACTGTACTACATTTGTAGTAACCCCTGATAAAAATTAACAAATAAGCAAGTTAGGATTAATTGAACTGTGGAGCAGAGTAATTATTTTTCCTATTGATTCTCAAATGCCTTTAGACTAAACAAAGTAAAATTTTCCACCGGAAGTTTTCCCTAGAATAGGTGTTTCACAAGAATGAAGGCAAAAGTAGTAAATGACAGGAGAAAGTTGGAATCTTTGGAACTGACTGAATTTTCTGGTTTACTTGTCTCGAGCTTGTTGGTCAGAATCAGTTCTGGTTTAAGTGGAACGAGGTTTGTAAAGTTCAATATGTAATTTTCAAAGGGCGAAAGTGAAAGTTAAGAAATAGATGAGTACCTAGGATAAGGAGATCCTTTGATGGGTTTCTGACCATACTTCCTCCAAGAGTACTCGTCCGGCGGTATGTCCGCAATTTTCGAGCTTATCGCCGGAACTCTTATCGTCCTCTTCACTCTGTTTTTCCTATAGCAACCGAAGAAACAGAACACGTTAGGAAAAAAAAGTAATTCCAAAGTCCAAGGATTTCTATTATACGCGTTACTAATTACAGATCTGAAATTACAAAACTTTTTTTGAAGTAAAAATAATACCTTCTCTTAGAACAATGGCATCGACCGGTAGCATCGGAGTGCTCCAGGCATCTCTTCTTGTAACCCGATGCAAGAGGCGGCTTCCCGGCTGAGATCGCCGGAGCTCCGGCAGCAGACACGGTGGCGCCTCCGCCGAGTAAAGGCTTTCCCTTTGTTACGCTCCCCTCTCCAGCCGTGACGGAGGAGAAAAAACTCGAATTAGTCGCTGAAGAAAGAGGGGGGGATATGCTGTAGGTTTCCTTGTTCATGTAGCCACTCCCGTTGGGTTTAGTAAAGTCCAGCGTGAGAGACTGAGGAGCAGGCCCCACGAGGGGGATTATCTGGGAGGAGGTTCCCATGGGCTGGGTTAGAGGTGGAGGTGGGGGCGGGGTAGTGATCTCGACTGACGGTGCAGGGACAGTATTGTTACTTTGTGTAATGGCCGGGCCACGCCTGAAGCGGGCGTGGCCGGTGCGGTCAAGGATAGAGATCACCTTGCGGAACTTGGAGACTGTCTGATCGGCCATCTCACGGCAATCCAAAGGCTGGGATTGCTTCTGGATCGAAGGTGACGTCAACTGCGACACCAGTCGCTCTAGGCTCCTCAGCCCAGCAGCCGCTGCCTCTTGGATTGCTATCTGTTCGTCGATCTTTGCGTACCCCATCAGATCCACGGCCATCGCCGCTACTAGAGGCCTCCTTTCACGAATCGAGGTAATCTTGTTATTTTTCTGTTTTATATCTTATGGGATGTAGAATTCTTTTTCTCCCTTCTGTATTTCTTTCTCCAAGGGTGGCTATGCTGGGGTTTATATACACAGAACCGATGGGACGACTTGGTTAGATAGGAGTCAAGTTTTAAGTCTTCTCCATTTGTTAAGGAAAAAGGAGATCTAAAATGACTCCTTCACTCTCTTGATCTTTGATCGAACGGTTGGAAACGAGTATTGACTTCAATAAATTGACTACTTGTTAAATGGGTACGTCCGGTGGTTTGAACAGGATGGAGAGAGTTAAATCTGTCTAGTCAAAGGAAGGATGTTGATCAACGGTTGAGATTTGGTGTGACTAGTGAAGGGGACGACTCGAGGCGTTGGTCCACGGGAGTGGAACCGTGTGCTTTGGTAGATTAGATCGAGGCCGTTGGATGGGTAGACTTTTGCGGTGAGATTTGTTTTCTGTTTTCTTTTCTGGGGAGAAGGTACGCGAATTTAATTATAGAAAAGAGAAGTCACCAAAGGAAAAGGGTGAGATGGGAAGGAACAGGTGGCTTGGCTTTAAAGTCAAAGGTTTGAAAATGTGTCCAGGAGCAATGATGAAATCAATGGCGCGTTTTTTAATAGGATGTGAAAGAAACCATAGGTTACAACTTGCATAATATTTTCTTTTATTTCTTTTTCCAACTCTCTGTATCTTTCTCAGATCTTCTGGCTTATTAAATGTTGTCACGAATCATTTGACCTATATAACCTAGTAAATTTCAATTTCAATTTTGTTTGTCATCAATGATTGGCAGGGAGCCTTCGCTGAAACTCTCTTTCTTTTACTTTTTTTTTGCCTTCGGAAGAGTAGTATTTTGGTGAAAATCAACGATTGTTTGTATGTCTATTTTTGGCGTATCATCGTTGAAAGTTCTGTAATATATAATTTTTTTATTGTAATTTTCTGGTCGTAATTAGGGCTGCATTAATTTGTTTTACTACTTTCATCAAATGAGGGGTTTTGAAAACGTGTTACTTTTTTTATATAAGTCAAGTTCAATTTGAAGCAATAAGTAAGTCTATCTTGCAATATAGTTAACATTATGTGTTACTGAAAGATTTTTGTATATTGATAAATTTATTTAATTCATGTTTTACAATAAATTCTAGTCAGATAATATTGATGCGTGGAAGAATTTGGATATAGATCAAAATATATAATATTAAAAGATAATAATATTGTGATTGTTTAAAACTCTTTTTTGTTCGGATATTACCAAAAATATATAATAATTTAAATATCATTTGATAAGTTGTGCCAGTCACATGTGCTATTCAAAAGGAGGAGAAAATAATCACTATTAAATAATAATAAAATTTATAAGGATTTAATATCACACGAAATCACTTCCATGAATTATTTGAATAAGAAACTAAATCACCAATGAATAATATAATACACAATTATTGATTTCGCTCATCTGCTTAGTTGACTAGAGGCGCAAGTTGATCCAATCCTATTGGAGGAATAAAGATCAGATGGTCCATAACTCCATATTCCTTTTAACAGTCGAATAATATGCCTTTGCTCGTATTAAGTATACTTAAATCAAATCTTATCATGTATATATATTGTACTGATTTCAAATCTTTGGATCTATTTCTTTTTTGGGAACCAAATATTCCCGCAAGCTTATTTAAGAAGATATTATAGCCGAGACCCAAAGTCAGCTGCAGAATAAAGTTTAAATAATAATGCACAAACGATTCCACAATCCATGCGTCGAAAGTATTATTTGTTTCGTGTGGCGAGTCGAGTAAGTCTTTAAGATTGACTCGTTATAAAAAGTTATAGGTAATTTTGTTCGAGCTTTAATCTGAAATGTTCGAAACGGCTAGTTTGGGGATTGGAAAAGGTCGTAGTTTGCAGCTTTTTGGGATGACAAGCTAGGACCGTTGGATTTCCTTGAATGTATAATCTAGGCGGTTGGTTTAACGAGACTTGACTCGTTCTAGCTTTGCCCTTTTACTTTATTGATGTTTTTGCTTACTTTTCTATAGTGGATACGAGCTTTGAGGTGTCTCTATCAAGATTCTTAATTTCTCCAGTGATTAGAAGTACTGGATGTTGTTGTGCTTTAATTATCTGCATATCGTAGTGTCTATTTATTTCTAACTGGAGATCATTGTGAGATTAAAAGAGCGTTTTATTTAAGTTAAAATTAAAAGTTTTACAAACTGTGCTAAGCAGCCGTAGCTGTAGGAGAGGAGGGGTATTGTTGTTCGAGTGAGCCTATGGTGCTATGCATAGCACGGATGGCTAGTGTACTACGGCTCAATATGGTACTTTTTAAAATTCTAACGGTCGATCCAACCGTTCAATGTGATAATCATATGAATATGTACTTGCAAACTAAATTTTATATTTTTTTGAATTTTTTTACTATTTTTTTAGATAGGTAGAAAAATCAGTGTTTTCTGAAAATTCTGGACCATCAAAATTCTACCTATCTAAAAAAATAGTAAAAAAATTCAAAAAAATATAAAATTTAGTTTGCAAGTACATATTCATATGATTATCACATTGAACGGTTGGATCGACCGTTAGGATTTTAAAAAGTACCATATTGAGCCGTAGTACACTAGCCATCCGTGCTATGCATAGCACCATAGGCTCACTCTTGTTGTTCCACCAAAGATTTGACTTTTATAATAGCGGGTAATGGAGTTCGCTTAGAAATAGAGTCCGATTTGGTTACCCTGTTCCAAATTGGAACATTTTTTTCTAAAAGTTATCGTTTGAATTTTAATGGTTAAATTTTGGGATTGAGATCTGCTACGATTCGAATATTGAGCACAGTAATCCTGCAATCTCTGCTTTTCTAAATCCAGCCGTCCAACTTTTTAGTGCACGCATCTCAAAACAGCTGGTTTTTCTGTGCACGTATCTCGAAACAATTCGACAGCTGGGTTTGAAAAAGCAGAGATTACAGAGTACTGTTCACAGTACCCGGATCGCAGCAGATTCTCTGCATAAATTTTGATATCCCGTCAGGGATATTGTGCGTCTGTTGCAAAATTATTTTGAACTGCTAAATTTAATACAATTCATCTAATTAAACCCTTTTGTATTTTTTTCTTTCCCAAAACATCAGATTGAATATTTGGTGTTTTTATTGGGTCCAACCACTACTTATTTTTTATTTTATTTTTCTGGTTTAGGACTTAGGTGGATCCAAAACCAATATCATCTCAAACAAGGTGGATTTGGAAAATAGGGTTTGGTTTGACTTTTTGTGAGGTTGAGAAGATGGAGAAGGTTAGAATAATCAAATCGAGTTCCTGGATTTAGAATGGCACCAATATACTCGATTATATGTGATTAAATACTCTTTTAATTTAAACTTAATATATAATTTTTTTTGTCAAACTAATTTAATATTGAACTTAATCTAAACAAATTTAGTCATCGCTTAATTTCATTGTCTGAGTTCATGATAAGATACTAAAAGAAGCTAGGGAAGGAAATTTGTCACGCCATAATCAGTCACGTCACGGAACGTCATATCACAGGCATGTGAGTTGATTACGTGACGTGATTCGCGTGTTGCGTGACAATTAATTTGTCACTGTGCGCATTATGCCCTTTATCATATCCATCACTTTATAGGCCACATTTATTTTTGTCACAGTTAACCTGGGTTCTTCTAGATGACTTCTAAATGTCAAATTTCTAATGTCAATGCAGCCGATTAATCTAGCAACGACCAATCATATTATATATCTATTTAAGCGCCTTTCTGGCTTTCTGCGTCGATTAGATCTCAGATTTTGGTATAAGATTATCAAGGTGTTTTCAAAGAGAGTGTGATTTTAAAATATCGACAAGTAAAACTCTTGGAAATGCTCAAACTTGTGAGCTAGTGAAAATAACATATATTCATTTTTTACTTGGACGGTTTGAATTTAAATTTCGTACATATATGAATTTTCTTGTCATTAAATTACAATACCAGATTTTTATACTACTAATGTTTACTAGCTTTTGTATTCTAAAATAAAAAGAAAACTACACAATGGAGAAGAAATTTAATGGTTTATAATAATACTACAAGAATGGAACAGTATCCGCGAGAGTAAAAAGTGGCTATCTGCGAAGATACATCGACAGAAAAGTGTTTTTTCTATTAGCGACGGGAGTATCAGCGAGGGTATACAGACAATATCTCTCACGGATACCGTCCCATTCTTGTCTCAAAATCACCCGTTTACTGGTTTCGTGTTTCAAATTGAATTCGTGTTGATTAGTGATTCTCCAAAAATTCAAAATCACCCGTTTTGTATATACCTTAAAAAATGTTAAACGTAATTTAATTTGTGAAATAATGTAACTTATTTTTCGGGACTCAAAATATTTTACAGCTGAATATCCAAAGTCCAACTTAGAACACAATAATACATCATGACCATGTGCAAAGGTTTAGAGAATGCAATATTGACTTCTTCTTTTTTCCCTTCTAGATGTTAGACAAAGCTTAAATTAAAAAAAAAATGTTCTTGACAAGTTAGTGGGGTTAGCTGGAACACTAGGTAAAATATTTCAATATTTAATTTTAAGGTTGTGCAGGCTTTCCCACCCCAGATAACACCTAACAATAAATATGAATATTGAAAAGCCACGTGGGAATATGAAAAGGACATTTAGTCAATATAAATCGAAATTCTTGTTGTAGCATATTATATTCAGATCTTTAACCTCAGCACGAAGCCAGCCATGATAAAATTTTGACTTGACAAAAAGCTTCATTTCAGAAAATTAATTAGGCTTTTAAATTTTTTTCCCGTAGGTTCGGTTGGTACTTCATAAATCATGTTATTATATTTCAAAGCAAAAACAATTTGTCAAAGATTTAACCGAAATTTTTATTTATAACATTTTAAAAAAATAAATTAACCAAATAACCATCGTTTTCTGACAATTCTAATTCTAACACGGCCGCAGAACACCGGAGCGGACCCATATGAGGGCAGCCGCAGAATGCCGGAGCGAACCCCCATATGGGGCCGCAGTATGCCGGAGCGGACCCGGGTCCGCAGAATGCCGGAGCGGTCCATATTTTTTTTGATCTGATTCTGAAGTTGATTATGATTTTGTTTTGGAAATTTTTATCAAATTTGTACTGGAAGTTGTGTGTAATTACTTATGTTTGAAATGTCATTTAATCTGAAATTGTTGTTCGTCGTTTGTTTGATCAAAAGAAACATTACAATAGAACAAGGAGCCATATAAAGAAGCATACAATAGAACAATGCTAATGTTATCAGAAATTCCAAATACGTCTAATTAACCGAAAATAAACAACATTTTTACGAGTACAATTAAAAAAACAACATTAACTCTCAATCTCGTGCAGCTCGAGCAGCTTGTTTTGTCTTTCTTGCGTATCTCGGCCGGCTTGGTGTCCTCTTCTCCTATTATGTAGAAAGTCCATCCACATCGGATTTCTATCGTGCTGTCTTCTGCCCACAGCAATATTTTTTTTGTCTGGAACAAGGACCGGGCCATCGTGTTGAGGCCATTCCGACTGATTTCCATAGACATGCCATTGAGCGCTCCATGTGTTGATCAGTGTATGGATGTGATAGTAGTGACTTACAAAGACGCCAGTGTCGATGCCTCGAAGACGACACGCGGACAGAACATGAGAGCACGGTATTCTCCCCAATTGAGGCTTCTGGCACGTGCAAGTTACTGTGTGATCATCCCCGATTATCACCGTGTATTTGTAATTGGCCTTGGTAAACCGAACAGAATCGTCAGGTATAAAAGCGTGAACTCTCTCCTGTGTGGAGGTTACCTCGAACTCGTTGTTGTTTCCAAAACCCCCCAGCGTCTTCATTTTATCGGACCTCTCGAACTATTTGTTGATCAGCTACGAAAAATTAAAAAATAATGAAGAAGTCAGATTTTTTTTTAACAAAGTTCATTAAAAATTATGAAGAAAGAACTACAAATAAAAGTACCTGATGCAAACGACACGAGAATTGTTGACCTTGACTGACTTCCCATTCCGCTTTGGCCCTCCTTTGCGCAAACCATGTCATGCATTTGTAAAATGTGTCTTCAATTATTGCTGCAACCGGTAGCTTACGAGAGGACCTGAAGACATTATTAAGCGACTCGGACCCGTTTGTAGTCATGATGCCCCAACGGTAACCACCGTCCAGTGCTTGGAATATCTTTCATGGTTTGGGGCACTCGTTCTCATCTTGATCCAAATATTTACCCACACCGTCCAGCCAATTGAGGGCAATGTCACATGCCTGCCCCATTGCTTGCATTCCTTGCTCGTATCTCCTCATCTTCCTCTTAGCCACACATATTCTAAAAAAATGGATTGCCTTATCACTGCAACCGTTCTTCTTCATGTTCTCGGCTATGTGAGTAGCACAAAGACGGTGAACACATTGATCCTCATCCTCCTCGTTCCACCCCATATCATCTTGTCTGAACACCTTCTTGATACCCTTTCCCCTATCAGTGATGACACACATGAATCTGGAGCGGATTACATTACGGCGCAACCATTTCATGAACCATGCACAATCATCATAACTCTTTGATTCTACCAGTGAAAAAGCCAACAGGAGGAGCTGGTTTTCAGCATCGTACCCGGTTGCAATCAACATCTTGCCTGTGGTAAAACAATCAAATTAATTACCTTTAAGAGCCGAAATCAACTAAAATAAATAAAGTGAAAACAATCAAATTAGTTACCTTTATACCGGCCTGACAGGAAACATGCATCAACGGTGATGACCGGTCTGATATGTTGAAAAGCAGCTATGCACGGTCCAAATGCCCAAGCCGCCCTATGAAAATACCTCCATGGTCCAGGTTCACCAGTGGGATATGAGGTCACCTCAAACAATGTTTCTGTCAATAAATTTAAAAAAATAAGTTCAATTTTGAATTTTTGATTGATAATGAAATGACGTAAAAAATGAAGGAACAATGTAGTACCTGGGTTGCTTCTTTTGATTGCCTCCAACAATGGAACTACAAGAGAGTATGACCCCTCCCAACTGCCAAATTGACGGGCTATTGCCAACTCACGGCCACGCCATAGTTTGTTGTACGCCGGTATCTGACCGTTGTACCTTTCAGCAACAGTAATTCGGACAGCCTGAATACTCAACTCGACATCGTTCCTCATGTGAGCGGATATACACTCGGCAACCATAGTAGCTGACAACTGGGCGTGATCTGTTCTTGTCGCATCCGCGTGGCATGAATGTTGTGTTGGGCACTTGGAGACACGCCATTGTGTTCCATAACCGGTGGCCCTTGCGAGTATGTACCACCCACAGTAACTGTCCCTGCACTTGAACCTAATTCTTGTGCGGTCACTGAAGAAAATATTAGTTTCATGCAAGAGCAAATTTCAAAAATTTAACTCAAAGAAACCAACATAGATCTACTTATTTGACTAACGATGAACCGTATTTAGCATTTTAACTTGTTTAATCTTTATACCTCAAATCTTGGTCTCTAAATCAAGAAGTAGGGACTTGAGATGTAGGGTTGTTGCCTCCTTGCCGAGCCTTCGCTTCTCCAAGTCGGCCTCGAAATGACACCCGCTTCGAACGCACGAAGCCTCTACGAGTATCCACCCGAGATTAAACGAAACTCTTGTTTTTCCCTTGCTAGAGGTAATCAACCAAGAATCTAACTTAACCTTAGCTTCTACCTCTTCAATCAACTATTAATTTTAGTGTAGAAGTTGTGCTCAACACATGAGCAAAAATAGTGGAGACAAAATTACAAAAACTCTTCTCTTTTCACCTTGTCTTGCAAAAACGTTTTTCCTTTTTCTTACAAGAGAAGGAAGAAGAGAGAGATGAGAATGGTGGCTAGGGTTTGGAAAAAGGTGGGGTATTTATAATGTTAATTTAGGGTATGTTTTAATCATCTCAACCACAATGAATGGCTAGATTTAAACATGACAAAAGCAACTTTTACTTTTGCCATCCAATGGAGCTCTCCATTAGATGTACCTTTATCCCACTTTATTCCAAATCCACTTCATCAAATGGACTTCTCCATTTGATGTTAAATTGAGCTTGGGCCAATTTCTATTTATGCCATTTTCGTTTTTGCCATTTATGCCAACTTTTGGCCCACCCGACAATTGTTACGGTTAATTGTATTTGCTCAATTTTGTTGAGAAATAAATTTGTATACCATGTCCAACATGTAATAAATTTATTCTAAGATCAAGTTAGTCATCTCCATGACACTTTTATTTGTTTTGTTTTTCTCTCTTGGGTGTGACCTCGTAGGATCTATATCGTGTTGACAATAGAATCAAAACTTCTTTTAATTCTATAAATTATAAGCGGCACCTAGCAATATGCATTATAATTATTCAATAGATAAAGATGATATGAACCAATCAACATCACGATCCTAAAGCAATATTTAATTGCTTGTGTCAATTCACGTGTCACATGATATCGGGAATAAATTCAAGGCAGGAGAGTGTCATCCTTGCAAATTTATTCTTTTCTTGATTCCAAGTAATTCAGTAAATAATGATCAAACTCATTGATCATAATTGCATGCATACTTTATTACTCCATCAAGGGGCCCGAAGATATCATCACTCACATATGAAATATGAGGGACACTGGTATTCTTGATAAATATCTTTTCCTCCGCACAACACACACATATTGAGATATTATCTGTATAGCTGCCAGTTACGGTCAGCGTTGGACAACACCTACAGATACATGTATCTCATGTAGGAAAAATAATCATCTCATACCAAAGAATTCAAGACACAAATGAAACATTAATGACATTAACACAATCCATGTTATGTTTCATTCTTGGGTCATGTCCAATCCCCTGATCTCCATCAGGTATTTATGTGATTAAATTGGTAGCTCATTACCATATGATCCGTAGAACATGATCATCATTTAATCCACATACTAATCTTGTACCGGTAAATAGTGTTCCTCCTTAATTACCAAGATTAGGGACATTTAGAGTATTCGTTATATTATTATTATAGAGTTCTACATTTCAAGTCCTCAACTCGAAAAATCCATAATATAATTAAATACTCAAGGAACAAAATGATTCTTTCATTTCATGAACAAAACATAGAAACATCCGTAAATGGTTGGCTTCTAGATCATAACACTAACAATCTTCCACTTGAACTAGAGCCAATCCCATATACATCTACATGCATAAAAAGCCCTAAACAAGTGTAGTCTCTAATACAACTCCATGTACTAAATCTCAAAGCCAGTCACTAACAAATCTAATCCCCATAGATGCAGTGTGCAACGTATGCTTGGCCTGAGACAGAGACTTTGTCAGCGGGTCAGCTGTGTTGCTGGCCGAATCTACTCTACAAACCTTGACGTCACCTCGATCGATGATCTCTCGAATCAGGTGATATCTCCGCAGAACATGCTTGGATTTCTGGTGTGACCTTGGTTCCTTGGCTTGTGCAATGGCTCCATTGTTGTCACAATAGAGCTCCAGAGCACCCATGGAACTGGGGACCACCTCAAGTTCATTCAAGAACTTCCTAATCCAACAACCCTCTTTAGCTGCTTCTGAAGCGGCTATGTACTCTGCCTCGGTGGTTGAGTCCGCCGTTGTTTCTTGCTTGGAACTTTTCCAGCTTACAGCGCCACCATTGAGGATGAACACGAATCCTGACTGTGATCTCATGTCATCATGGTCGGTCTGGAAACTAGCATCGGTGTAACCCCTTACAACGAGCTCAGATTCCCCACCATAGACAAGGAACATATCCTTAGTCCTCTTTAGGTACTTCAGGATATTTTTGACGGCAGTCCAATGCGCCAAGCCTGGATTTGACTGATGTCTGCTTGTCACACTCAATGGGTATGACACATCAGGGCGAGTGCATATCATGGCGTACATGATAGAGCCAATGGCGGAAGCATATGGCACTCTACTCATGCTATCTAGCTCAGCAGATGTCGATGGACATTGCTTCTTGCTCAGATGAACACCATGCGACATAGGCAAGAATCCTTTCTTGGAATCTTGCAGGTTGAACCTTTTCAACACTTTGTCAATGTATGCGCTTTGACTCAATCCAATGAGCCTTCTTGATCTATCCCTATAGATCCTAATGCCTAGTATATAGGCAGCATCGCCCAAATCTTTCATTGAGAACACCTTATTCAATGAAGACTTGACAGAATCCAATGACGGAATGTCATTTCCGATCAGTAGTATGTCATCCACATACAACACAAGGAATATTACTACACTCCCACTAATCCTTTTGTATACACAAGGTTCTTCCTCGCTTTTAACGAAATCAAACTTTTTGACTTCTTTGTCAAAGCGCTTGTTCCAACTCCGCGATGCTTGCTTCAAGCCATAAATGGACCTCTGAAGCTTGCATATTTCTTAGCGTGATTGGTATCTTCAAAACCAATCGGTTGTGTCATATACACGTCCTCTTCTAAATCTCTATTTAGAAAAGCAGTTTTGACATCCATTTGCCATATTTCATAGTCATGAAATGCGGCAATTGCTAAGAGAATCCGTATTGACTTAAACATAGCAACGGGCGAGAAGGTCTCATCATAATCAACACCTTGAATCTGTCTGAAACCTTTCGCTACTAGCCGTGCTTTGTAGTAGTCAAATTACCTTCCATGTCTGATTTTCTCTTGAAAACCCATTTGTTTTCAATAGGTTTTACCCCACTTGGAGGATCAACCAAATACCAAACTTGGTTGTCATACATAGATTGTATTTCAGATTTCATGGCTCCAAGCCATTCTGCAGAGTCGGGTCTCGCCATCGCTTCCGTATAGGTCAAAGGATCTTCAGTGTCTAACACTGTCACCTCGTGAAGTCCCAACCATCTTTCAGGTGGGCGACTTTCTCTTGCTGACCTACGAAGGACTTGTGCTTGTGGTTCAGGGGTCTCTTCCACAAACTCTTGTGGATTCGTTCCTTGATCCTCATTCTCAACTTCTTGCGAATTCGGTTCTAGGGGTGAGTGTTGAATCTCTTCCACAACTTCTTGTGAAATTGATTCATCTCGACTCCCACTGCCCACAATATCCACGGGTGGTTGAACATGATCATCATTGATCATTTCATTTTGTAGTGTAGATTGATCCTCTTCAAGTCTTACACTACTCCCACTACTTTCTCTTGAGAGAAACTCTTTCTCCAAGAATACACCATGTCGAGCAACAAACACTTTGTTCTCACACTGGTGATAGAAGTAATATCCCTTAGTCTCTTTGGGATATCCTATGAAAATGCACTTGTCCGATTTGGGTTGAAGCTTGTCTGATATCATCCGTTTGACATAAGCTTCACAACCCCAAATCTTTAGAAAAGACATACTTGGAACCTTTCCAAACCATAACTCATGTGGTGTCTTTTCCACGGATTTTGATGGAACCTTGTTTAGTGTGAATGCGGCGGTTTCAAGCGCATGCCCCCAAAATGAGAGTGGTAGGCCAGCTTGGCTCATCATTGATCTAACCATGTCCAACAAGGTTCGATTCCTTCTCTCAGAAACACCATTCCATTGTGGTGTCCCTGGAGGAGTGAGTTGTGAAACTATTCCACAATCTCTTAGATAGTCGCCAAACTCGTGACTCAAATACTCACCCCCACGATCTGATCGTAAGGCTTTAATCTTCTTGTCGAGTTGGTTCTCTACTTCATTCTTAAACTCCTTGAACTTTTCAAAGGATTCAGACTTATGTCTCATCAAGTAGACATAACCATATCTACTGAGGTCGTCAGTAAATGTGATGAAGTATCGATAACCTCCTCGGGCACTTGTACTCATTGGTCCACACACATCACTATGTATGAGTCCCAACAAACTACTTACCCTTCCACCTTTTCTGGTGAATGGTGCCTTGGTCATCTTTCCAAGTAAACAAGGTTCGCATGTCTCAAGTGATTCTAAATCAAATTGACCAAGAAGTCCAACTTCTTGTAATTTCTTAATGCGTCTCTCATTTATGTGACCTAGGCGACAATGCCACATGAGAGTCGTACTCTCATGACAAGTTTTGAGTCGTTTGTTATTGATGTTCAGAACCTGCTTTTCCATTTCGAGTAAATATAGACCATTCCTTATATAAGAACATCCATAAAACAAACCATCTCTATAAAAAGAACAACAATTGTCTTTGATGGTAAAACAAAAACCATCCATGTCCATACAAGAAATAGAGATAATGTTTCTCGAAATAGAAGGAACAAAATAAACATTTTTAAGTTCCATTACAAGCCCACTGGGCAAATGCAACTCGACACACCCGACGGCAACTGCTGCAACATTTGCACCATTCCTGACACGGAGCTGCACCTCACCCTTTCTTAGCATTCTTCTATCCTTTAGTGCCTGCATATTCATACAAATATGAGCACATGATCCAGTATCTAATACCCAATCATTGATAGAAGTAGCTAAGTAAACTTCAATGACAAAAATACCTGAGGAAGACGGGACCTTCCCATTTTTCTTGTCCTCCAAGTACTTAGGACAATTCCTTTTCCAATGCCCCTTCATCTTACAGTAGAAGCACTCGGAATCGGAGGCAACCTTGACCTTGGGAGTGCTCACAGTCACCACTGAAACCTTTCCCTTGCCCTTGCCATTGCCCTTGCGCTTGCCTTTGCCTTTTCTTGACTTTCCTACTTCCCTCACGACCGCAAGGACATGAGAAACACCTTTCTGCATGTCAGCCTCTGCAGTCTTGAGCATCCCATGTAATTCACCCAAACTTTTCTCCATTCCATGCATGTGATAGTTCATGATGAATGAAGAATACTTTGATGGGAGAGAGTTAAGAACGATGTCCGTGGCCAACTTTTTGTCCACAGCACACTCGAGCTTCTCCAGTTGCTCCACATAACTTATCATTTTGAGTATGTGAGCACTTACGGAGGTACCCTCAGCCATCTTGCATCCCAGAAAACTTTTGGTCACGTTGTACCTCTCTACACGGGCCTGCTCTTGAAACATTTTCTTGAGCTGGTCCATGATGTAGTAACAAGAATTCTCCTCAAACCGCTTCTGCAGTTCGGGGTTCATTATTGATACTAAGAGGCACTGTACTTCAAGGTCGTCTTCCACGGCCTTGTTGTGCTTATCCTTAGTTTCCTGTTTAGCTTCATTATCTGGTAAATCAGGGATGGGAGTAGTCAAGACGTATTCCTTTTTCTCATGCCTGAGAACAATTCTCAAGGCACGATGCCAGTCTAGAAAATTCGATCCGTCATTTTTAAGTTTTTCTTTGTCTAACAGTGATCGCAGGAAAGAGGTTTCTTTTGCCATGATCTACAATTTAAAGGTTTGAGTTTAGTTCATGACAATGTTTTATTTAAAATAAAATAAAACTCCCACTACAATATTAATTTAGTTCCATTTGTAGTAGGTCCAAGATCCACATTTTCACTAAGATAAGCCAGCGTCGGCATGAAACTTAAACTTAGATATTTTAGGTAAGCAACTCCTTGCTAATCACATCCGGGTGACTCTTGGTGTTTATCCATGCAACTCATGTATGAACAAACTATTCCCCAAGGCCCAAAACTGTTTTGGATTATCCATGTCAAGTAAACCTCTCTCTATTTGGTTTGACATGACGGTCATGCCCCACATCTCCTAAAGATAGAAAGCGATGCCTACTGTGTAGGTCCCACCGACTAACGATCGATAGTTTGACATGGATAGAGAAGGAAGGGAATGACGCTTGATTTTGTTTGGAACTCTTTTGTTATTTATGGTGGTCATGTAAGCATACACCCATACTTATCCTATGACTCTTATATTTCATAAATACACATAAATGACATAAACACATCATGCGGCTGTGAGTTTGTATGGCATTGTGCGAAAAACTCCTTTCTCGCATTTGTCACTTGTTGCGCCAACTCCTTGGATGTGGCCACCACATTTCACAACTTTTCTATGCCTATTTATTTTTCTATCAAGACTTTCTTAAAGGAAAATAAGTTACATTTAGAATTTCTAAAATTTCTAAATATAGGCATGCAAGCCTTGAATGAATTACATTGAAAGGCATCCTAACATTTGTGCCTTAATTATTAATCTAATTAATTATTATAGGGCACCTTAGGCCGCATTACAACCATTCAACAAACATTCATTACATCCCACAAGGCATTGGAAATGACCATACAAAACTCACATTTTTGTCCCTACAAAAACAAGTTAGGTGCATGTGCAAAAATTGCACCATACATGCATAAACAATTCATGCATATGCAATTAATTAAATTAATTCCTTAAGCTTATGACCCATAATAATTTGTTTCAAAAACAAAATTACAACTGGAGGAGAGGGCTTGATTTATCACATAATTCATGTAAATTAAAATTTACAAACTACCCCTTGAAAACTATTCCAAATAGCACAAGTAATAGTCAACCCGTTATGTCTAATTAACAAATGTGCTTAGAAAATTAATTTTAACTTTTAAAATAATTTTTCAATATTCCTAAGAGGAATAAAAATTTCCCAAATTCCCTTAAAATGCATTTCATCATATAAACATACATTTTAATAATTTGGGATTACACACTTTTGTTAATTAGTACTTAATTACCTTAAAATTAGGATTATTTATAACAACTCATAAAAATGCAAACTATATATAGATGCACTCCATATGACATATATAACAACACTATTAAATTGGATTTAAAAGATCTCATACAAAAATGAAAAAATTTTGGTCCATAGTAGAACCCGAGCCTATATGGCATTTTTTTTTCATTTCATCATTTTGTCCTTTTGATCTATTTGCCTTCAAATTAATTTAACCCTTAAATAAATTTATTTTCAGATATTAAAACATTACAAATTAATGTTTAAACATCTTAGAAGGCTCCAAAATAATTGTGAAATAATAATCCTAAAATTAAATGCAAGATGTTCAAAACACCGACGGTTGATTTAATCAAAATGTCATAAGCTTCAAAGACTTAATTAAATTAATTACTCATGCTAATTTTGGCCAAAAATTAGTCAAATAAAGCCTTAAGCTCTGATACCAATTGAAGGAAATATGGGTTTCATGCAAGAGCAAATTTCAAAAATTTAACTCAAAAGAAACCGACATAGATCTACTTATTTGACTAACGATGAACCGTATTTAACATTTTAACTTGTTTAATCTTTGTACCTCAAATCTTGGTCTCTAAACCAAGAAGTAGGGACTTGAGATGTAGGGTTGTTGCCTCCTTGTCGAGCCTTCACTTCTCCAAGTCGGCCTCGAAATGACACCCGCTTCGAACGCACGAAGCCTCTACGAGTATCCACCCGAGATTAAACGAAACTCTTGTTTTTCCCTTGCTAGAGGTAATCAACCAAGAATCTAACTTAACCTTAGCTTCTACCTCTTCAATCAACTATTAATTTTAGTGTAGAAGTTGTGCTCAACACATGAGCAAAAATGGTGGAGACAAAATTGCAAAAACTCTTCTCTTTTTCACCTTTTCTTACAAAAACGTTTTTTCTATTTTTCTTACAAGAGAAGGAAGAAGAGAGAGATTAGAATGGTGGCTAGGGTTTGGAAAAAGGTGGGGTATTTATAGTGTGAAGTTAGGGTATGTTTTAATCATCTCAACCACAATGGATGGCTAGATTTAAACATGACAAAAGTAACTTTTACTTTTGCCATCCAATGGACCTCTCCATTAGATGCACCTTTATCTCACTTTATTCCAAACCACTTCATCAAATGGACTTCTCCATTTAATATTAAATTGGGCTTGGGCCAATTTCTATTTATGCCATTTTTCATTTTGTCATTCATGCCAACTTTTGGCCCACCCGACAATTAATACAATTAATCGTCTTTGCTCAATTTTGTTGAGAAATAAATTTGTATACCATGTCCAACATGTAATAAATTTATTCTAAGATCAAGCTAGTCATCTCCATGACACTTTTATTTGTTTCGTTTTCTCTCTTGGGTGTGACCTCGTAGGATCTATATCGTGTTGACAATAGAATCAAAACTTCTTTTAATTCTATAATTATAAGCGGCACCTAGCAATATGCATTATAATTACTCAACAGATAAAGATGATATGAACCAATCAACATCACGATCCTAAAGCAATATTTAATTGCTTGTGTCAATTCACGTGTCACATGATACCGGGAATAAACCAAGGCAGGAGAGTGTCATCCTTGCAAATTTATTCTTTTCTTGATTCCAAGTAATTCAGTAAATAATGATCAAACTCATTGATCATAATTGCATGCATACTTTATTACTCCATCAAGGGGCCCGAAGATATCATCACTCACATATGAAATATGAGGGACACTGGTATTCTTGATAAATATCTTTTCCTCCGCACAAGACACACATATTGAGATATTATCTGTATAGCTGCCAGTTACGGTCAGCGTTGGATAATACCTACAGATACATGTATCTCATGTAGGAAAAGTAATCATCTCATACCAAAGAATTCAAGACACAAATGAAACATTAATGACACTAACACAATCCATGTTATGTTTCATTTTTGGGTCATGTCCAATCCCCTGATCTCCATGAGGTATTTATGTGATTAAATTGGTAGCTCCTTACCATATGATCCGTAGAACATGATCATCATTTAATCCACATACTAATCTTGTACCGGTAAATAGTGTTCCTTCTTAATTATCAAGATTATGGACATTTAGAGTATTCGTTATATTATTATTATAGAGTTCTACATTTCAAGTCCTCAACTTCGAAAAATCCATAATATAATTAAATACTCAAGGAACAAAATGATTCTTTCATTTCATGAACAAAACATAGAAACATCCATAAATGGTTGGCTTCTAGATCATAACACTAACAGTTAATGCTCAAAACATGTCTATAGATTTCTCATAATATTAAATATATTCATAATGCTTGAAAAAATATATAAAATGAAGTGACTATGCAAATATGTAGTAGTTAGGAGTTTTAAGAATTGCAAACTAATTAAATAAAAAGCATAAGGTGAATCAGCAGTTGTAATTGTTACTGGTCAAAGCCGATACACTTTTAACATAACTACTTACAATCAAAGTGGATTCATCAGCAGACATTAACTATTTAAGATAATCTTTGAAAATTTATAAAATGAAGAGTTCAGTGATTATCCAAATTTACAATAATTAGGTGCTTTAAAAATCAGAAATCATAATTGTTACTGGTCAGGCTGTCAGCTTAACCTACTCTTTAACATAATTACTTACATTCAAAGTGGATTCACCGGACATCTACTACGTAATTGAGATAATCTTCGGTAGCATAACAATGTGATCACTTGAATTGACATTAAACAAGGACTTTGTTAGTAATTTACAACAACTAATAGCACAGCAGAGCATGAAGTCGATATTTATTACTACAACTCTCTTTGTTTTGAGTTAATTGGATTAAACTAAGAGGGTAATTATTATATATTTGAGTAATGTTGCTATTATGTACCAATATTATGTAGTTTCACCATACCTGGATCACTACAGTGCCTTTTTTTTTTTTTTTTTACCTTGAAGATGTATTAAATGTAGATTTATCTATTCTAAATTTATGGCTGACTTGTATGCTCTTGAATGTCATATCAACAGAGAGAAATTTGGGTTCATAAGTTGGGTAAAATCAACAAGTACCGGTGCCTTAATTTGTACCAAAGATTGATGCTTGTGCAAACTGTCTTGGGCTCTTAATTAGCAGCCCAAAGATGTCTCAGTAAAGTGCCTGTCTCATTTAAGCCCAGATCCAAAATTGATGAATTTTGGGCCTAAGCCTCAAACTTTAATTAGATTATTAATGGGAAGAAATGGACTTTATAAATTGCAATCAATTTGCACCATTTATGTAGGACGTTTTAAGTTGATAAATTTTTCATTTCCTGTAATGCATCATCCAGCGTATATTAATTAAATAACAAATATGTAATTTGTTTATAAGAAAAGTCAATAAATTTTGTAAATTTGTGAGTTTTTGAAATTTAGAAGGGTAAATATGATATTATAAATTTTAGAGGGGGGAATACGTATTTCCAAATTTTTGAGGGGTAAACAAACCATTTATGCATGATTTTTTAAGTTGATCAATTTTTCATTTCCTGTAATGATCATTAATGAGACTATATTATGATGACTGTGTAGAGTAGAACTAGGGTGCTCCTAAGCTCACCAAGCCCTTCCGTGAATGTGACTCTAAAACCTATCAAATTGACTTCAAACGACATTTTCAAACCGTTAGATGTTCAATCTATATTAAAATGTGCTTGGAGACCAAATTTTACATTTTTTGGAATTTTTTTACTATTTATTAAGATGATTTGAAAATCGCTGTTTTTATTAAAATTCTGCACCATTGGAAAACAGCGATTAATCAAGATTCATGAAACCCGTCTACGTACCTAAAGGGATGGTAGTTCTTTCTCGTTATATATGAACAACTTGTCTAAGTGTTTGATGACAATATTGTATCAATTTTATCTGAAAAATAAGTTTCATTATATATATCATATAGAATAAAATTTCCCCTGGAAAAAGCTCTTCCAATTTTTTAAATTAAGAGGGAGATCGATCGAGTGATTACTTGATAATTAATTATTTTCATAATTATAATAAGTAATATTCAAATTTAAAATTCAACAGTAGACTTAATTATATATATGCTAACAGTACGAAATCTCTGATTTGTACTTTTTCTATACATTTAACAACAAATCGGTAATTTCATTTATTTATATCTATGCCTCACAAAGTCGGTCAATTGGCGGAAGCGACCGAGAAAAATCGGTCTCTGAAGCCTATTAACGCCGGTCGCTGATGGGTCCGTCTCCGAAAACAAATTATTTTTTTTTTTTATTTACTGAGAGAGGGTCTTCAGCGACCGGCGACTAAACCGGTGGCTGATGCCAGTCGCTAAAGTCTTGTTTTGTTTTATTATAATAATAGTATGTGGGCCGAAGATTACTTAATTAAATCCCTTTCCAGCTTATTAACTTCCTTTTTTTTTTTTATGATTCCAGCTTATTACCTCTGAAGGAATTTAGCATCCTGTCCATACATTTCAAACAAATTTAAAATAGGTGAAGTTGTAGTGGTCTCTGACTTTGATTTGGCTGTCGGGGGACCCACTTGTAAGACACGTGATTGACTAGGACGGTAAAAATTGTGGTTGTTTGATTCAAATCCGACGTCTCCAATTAAAAACCTCTCCTGCTATCCATGTGCAGCTATTACTATCAGTGTTCTAAATAGCGCGCTATAGCGCCGCTATAGCGTTTTTGGACCCTAAACGCTAAGCTATGGCATGAAAATACGCTAATTGCGCTACAGCCGCTATAGCGGTAATAGCGGTCCGCTATAGCGCATAGCTTGTAGCGCGTTATTTGCGCGCTATGCATATTGGGTTTTTTTAGACAATTTATATGGGCTTAAATAAAGATCCATAAAATTTATTTTGTATAGAAAAAAAAAATAGAATGAATCATGATGCTTAAGATATTTTGTATAGAAAAAGATCGATAGTTTATGATATTATTATGGATATTTTGAACCATGGACTTTTGTACTAGTTCAATATGAATATTATAATTTCTTAATTAATTTGGTGTTATTTATTGTTCTATGAAACTTTAGATAATGTTAATATATAGTACAAATATATAATATAATTTTTGTAAAAAAAAAACGCTATTTGGAATAGCTACGCTATTCGCTATAGCTTTTTTTGTAGCCTTCCCGCTATGACGCTATAAACGCTATTTAAAACATTGATTACTATAGATCCCTTTTACACGTTAAGCAATAGTCATATTTCTATATTTATAGCTAACAAAATCGGTAATCAAATCTTATACATATATTTTTCACCTTTATATTTGTTAAATATTTTTTTATTTATAAACATGTAATTCCATTTTATTTGGTTATTTGCATGTGGATATTATTGTTACTATCATTATTCATATCAAAATAATTTGACAAATCAACATTTTATTGTGACTAGCTAGTCTATATATATACTCACGCGCGAAACTATAAAATTTAGATAGAAGGTGGCTAAAATTTAAAATGCATAATCCATGGTCAGAGATTTGAACCTAAGTCTTCACAATGACAAATTAGATTTCAAATCACTAAATTACAGGTACACGTGTGATAATTTATGAGGACTTACCTATATAATTCAACAAAAATAACTTATGAGGAACAGCAACTGCCAAATTTTCTTAAAAAAAAAAATCAATTAATTTCAATTATGCATGATTAAAAAAAATTGAAATCATGAGATAGCTAAGCACCCTCTAAACTATATATAGATCTACACCTGTCTATACTATGATAAATTTCCTTTCATACCTGAGCTCTATCGAAAGTTCGCCTGAGTCTATCAAAGATTGTTTGAGGTGAAAAGGTAAGTTTTTTTAAAGTATTTTGTTAAAAAAAATATATAGTCACGTACCAAAATAGTTATTAACAACAACAATATATCAGATTTTTAAATTGGATATTTGAGCATGAAAATTAGTTGTTGGTGTTTATATTTCCTTTTTTTTTCTGTGTGAAATATAGATCATGCAACAAAAGCATATTACATTAATCAGTTGAATTTATTTTTTTAGCATTGTTTTATGCCATCTTTTCACCCGAAATTTTTATTGTTACCATAAGAAAAAAATCAAATTAAATCGTTACCACTCTGGTTTGGCTCGTATCAATTCTACCACCCTCGCTAACCCAGTTCGCGCACCAAATAGGCTGGTGCGCGGACTGGGTTGGCGCACGAGGTGGTGCGCTGACTGGGTTGGTGCACCAACCTCTTCTGCCTATTAAGGCACCAACTCAGTATTATTTTTATGTTGCGTATTTTAGATCGTTATTTCGATTAGTTTTATGTTGCGTATTTAGATATTATTTTCATATTACTTCTTATGTTGCGTATTTTATATCTCATATCCCGCAATACATAATACATTAAAACATAAGAACACACCATAGATAAAACATAACACACAACGATAGTATATTAAAACATAACACACAATACATAAAACATTACCGAAAGCCTTAACCTTAATACAAAACCGAAAGTTTGTACCATAATACATAATACATAACCGAAAACCCTAACCTTAATACATAAACAGAAAGCCCTAACCATGACATTATTGGGTACGGTTCCTAGCATCCCTTCTTCTTCTCGCATTCCTTTCAAGGGTAGCTCTGTTGGTCTCGTGACCCCTTCTCCTTCCTTCCAGTATGTCCGTCCACATTGGGATCCTGTTGTGTCTTCTCCGACCCAACTTTACTAACCGGTGCTCTGGCGTTAAGATATCCCCTTCGTGCGGCGGCCAATCACCTTGATTGTCATACACGTGGAATTCTCCACTCCATGTGTCGATAAGCGTTTGAATGTTGTAATAGTAATTTACGAAGACATTTGGATCGTAGTTCCTACATTTTTCACACATTTGTAAGTTTCATCATCCAAGATTATTATGAAATTTTAACACACATTCGTACCTTATTTTACACACTGCCATCACATGAACACATGGTATTCCGGTGAGCTGAGGCTTTTGGCAAGAGCATTGCACCTCATGGTCGTTCTGCACAACGACCTTGTACCTACAGTCTCGGGACGTGTACACCCATTTGCCTGCCTCTATGTCATATGGGATTTTCTCGCCATGTGATGTCACCATGAATTCCCTGGATCTATTGAAGGCAACCGCAGTCATTTTGTTAGTCTTCTGGATGTGCTTGTTCAGCTTTAAGTGCGTACGAGTGGAGAACAGTTGACCCTCTTGTTGGCATTCCACGGCCTTCTCTCTTCTTTGAACGAATCATGTGACACACTTGTAAAACGTCTCCTCAATAATTGCAGCAACCGGTAACCTACGAGAATTACAATTTACAGTTAAAATAAAGATAACCTAAAATATTTCATTAATAGTAAACTATGGGAATTGTGAATAACAAACCTGCGAGAAGTTTTGAAGACATTGTTCAGCGATTCAGAACCATTGCTAGTCATTATTTCCCAACGACTCCCGTCGTCCATAGCTTGATAAACCTTCCATGGCTTAGCTGGTTCTTCCTCGTCATTTTCATTATACTTGCCACATGTATCCAAGTATGTCAGCCAATCAGGATTTCGCCTTCCGATTGCATCAAGGCCATCTTGTAATCTTCTTCGCTTCTTCTTTTTAACCATCATCTTGAAGAATTTAGAAGCAACCTTATCCTGAGTGTGTTTTCCAAAATTCTCAAACACGTGTTGAGAACAGAACCTGTGGGCACACTGCCCGTTCTCCTCTTACCAACCCAAATCATCTTGAATGAACACTTTTTTTATGCCCTTGTGCCGGTCAGAGACCACACACATGAACCTATTTGGACCAATTACATTATCACGCACCCACTTCATAAACCACCCCCAATTCTCAAACTCTTCGCTCTCTACCAATCCAAATGCTAGTGGGATTAACTGGTTCTCCGCATCATATCCGGTGACAATCAACAACTTGCCCTTGTATCTACCTGACAAGAAACAGGCATCGATACTGATGACGGGTCTGAGGTGACCTACTGCTTCTATACACGGTCCCCATGCCCATGCCAACCTCATGAAATACCGGTACCCTTCCTTTGGGGAAGGCTTAGAAACAACTTCATACACAGTTCCGGGATTTGCCATTTTTATTGCCTCCAACAAAGGGACAATAAGCCCGTAAGACCCCTCCCAACTACCAAATGCCTGGGCAATCGCTAACTCTCTACCACACCACAATTTGTTGTATTTTGGGACGATGCCCTCAAACCTTTCAGCAACCAGGTCCCTGATAGCTCTGATAGTAATATCAGCATTTTTTTCCAAAGAAAGTTTTATGCAGTTGGCGACCATAGAGGACGTCAACTGCGCATGATCTGACCTGGATGCATCTGCGTGGCATGTGTGCGGTACCTCATTCTTCGAGATGGCCCAAGTATTACCAAAGCCTGTGGCCCTCGCAACCAACCTCCACTTGCACTTGTCGCTCTTGCACTTAAACCTCAACCTTACTCTGTCGCTGTGTGTCTGTATGATCTCGATATTTTTCTGTATGTGCCAGTGGTGGATTTTTTCTTTCATTTGATCCTTGCACTAGTACAAAAAACCCCTACACCGACTGTTAAAAAACCCCTACACCGACTGTTGTTAAGGCGTCAGTGATGGCGCCGCCGGTATAGGTATATCTTTACTGACGGGTAAATAACCGTCAGTGTAGGCACCAACACCGGCTGTTTTCTTTAAAAAACAGTCGGTGTTGGCTGCCTACACCGGCTGTTTTCTGGAAAAAACAGTCGGTGTTGGCTGCCTACACCGGCTGTTTTCTGGAAAAAACAGTCGGTGTTGGCAGCCTACACCGGCTGTTTTTTTTAAAAACAGTCGGTGTTTGTATAAAATTTTGGCATTGTTCTATTTGTATCGGGGCTAGCCTCCATATTTTGCTAGCAATATATTACTATTCGGCATTCATTAACATTAATTAAGATATCATGCAAATAATTTGAGCAACACAATAATAAACAACATAACTCATATTTCATTCACAAAAAAACACACTATAACAAAATTTACATATATAAATCAAAAGAATTGGATGGTCACAGGGACTACCAAAATCCAATAATCTAGTTGTGACAACTGACATGGACTTCAGTGGCATCCCAAGAAATCTACTCTCAAAACTTTCTTGACTTTTAATTTACAAACCAGTTACAAGCACATAATCAGATATCTAAACTACAGTCTTTCAGATCATGAACATTACATCGAATCCCATTGTTCAAGTGATAAACAAAGTTTAGCTGACACCTGATTTCACTAAGACCTCCAGTGAAATAATAGAAAAGTTTTTAGCTCTCGCCTGATAAAGCAGTAGCAGACTCAACTTCTTTGTATGTGCCAGTTTGTTCGTCAAATGAGTACCTATGAGTTAAAGAAAATGCATGGTGTTTTATTTAGAGACTCAACTTCTTTTTATTTAGAGATGAGAAATGCAAATATATCTTCTGTGCCACTGCCTGATGCACCTCCTCGTGCACGAGCTAACCGTTCATATCCTTCTGCAATGATTAAAAAAGGAGTGTTTGTTGAAAATAAAGATTATCTGAAAATAGCACCCAATAGTAAATGAGTTGGGAAGCAGATGAGCTTCCTTTTTGCTCAGTTAACCAAAAGTGAAACATGAAAAGTATTGAAAACAAGAAAATTAGTTCAAATCTCTATCCAGTTTAGAATAAGCATGATAAAATCACAGCATAAGAAGATAACAAGTCGTGACAATTTTGAGTAAACCTAAGTTTAGCTGAATTGGTTATAAAATGATTTGGTTAAGTTTATAAAACAATTAGGGGCAATTAAGTGATACTATGGTTGGACAATTTTGCAAGTTATTAGCAAATAATCCAGGAAACAGATATCTTGTGGAGACGCTGCTAGTTTTAAACCCACAATATCTATGGTGCAACTTGCAAATAATTAAAATAATTTCTGTGGTTTGCGAAAGAACCCACTCATACATCCCATACTCCCATTTCTAAATTTGAGAATATATGAAAACTGACCTGCCTCCCGTTCAAAAGTCTCTTTTTCTTCATGATAAACATCTGTCATAAGAGAACACAATTTATTCCTTAAGCAAGTCTGAAGATGGGGCACTTGAATTAAATGCATTGATATAGATAAGCATATTAAATAATTACAAGCAAAAGATTGCCATGCTTAACTGTATTCTCCATTCTCCATCAGTTTCATGGCTGATTCGGTCAATTGATCAAATATTTCTTTTGTTTCTTCTGACATCTTTGTTTTGTTATCAGTTGTACCTTTTAGCCTTTTTAAAGCTTGGATAATCTGTAATGCACAGAAATTACTAAATTTTAGTTCAGATGATATTCTAATACACATTACTAATCCACCACAATAAAACTTTTACACAACTAGCAAGATTACTTTCTCAATATTCTTCTAAATATTTATTTTTAGAAGGCATCTCTAAATGCATACTGGCAATTTTTTGCCCATGTTCCTAAAATTTTTTCTTTCATATTAAATGAAGCATATTACACAAAAACCAAGTGATATGATGCTGGGTTTCAGCTATGGTGAACAAAAGTCCGTAGCCATATTTCCTCTTTTTGAGGTCAACTTGGTCAACTCACAGTTAACCTAAACTTGTATTCAATGTTTGAGTGATATGGACAATAATTTAGATGTTGGGTGTAATTCATGCATTCAGTAAATTATCAATGTAATTTGAACAAGTCAGAAAATCATTATTTCGTGCAATAGTTCTGATGTTGTACCATTTTTAAGAAAACAAAATACTGAAAGGACCATACCGTTTCACCTGGTTGCAGTATATCAGCTATAATTCTTTTAATCTTCCCAACATCATCTGATGTAAGGTCTTGAAATACTTCCTCTTCATCTTTTGCCTTTGCCTTCAATTTTGCAGCAAATTTTGTATCTACCTCGGCACTGTCCAACCAAGCATCCTATATTACAATGACAAACAGATCAAGATCTACCATTATAACATGGTTGGTACCAGGTCATCCCTATTATCAGCACTGTACCGCGACAAGCCAAACCAAACAAACCAAAACATTGCCATTTTGCTTCAACTTCATTCTCATTTTGCTTCACTGGAAGAAATGAAAATTTAAACCCAAACTTCATTCTCATATTTGTTAAAGCTCAGAGAAAACAATTAAAATTACCTTCATTTCATTTCCTCTTGCATATTCAACAAAATCTCCGTTTTCATCAAAATACTCCTCCTCCCTCTCCTTATTCAAATTGAATGGTTCTATCTCGATTCCATCTTCCACAAAGTTAAAATCTTCCTGTCAAAGATCATATCATGTAACTCACCAGATAATCACAAGAGCTAAATAGATACTGGTAAATGAAGAATCGAACAGGAACTAACCTCATAACGGATCTCGGCCTTGGAGATGTCAATCTGAACCTCCTCTTCTGGGACCACCACACTGCGGTCCTGCTTGCGACGCTTGGCTCGCAGCTCTGCGGCCTTGTCAGGTTTGATAGAACTGCCTTGTTCATCACCTTTGGACGTAAATGCCTCCTTTATCTTCCTCCCCTTGGGAAATCGAACCTTTCGTTGCCTGGACGTAAATGCCTCCTTTTACCTTTCGTTGCCTGGACGTAATTGCCTCCTTGAGACGAGGAGTCGGGCAGCAGCGTAGTGAGCGGAGAAGGGTTTGGCGGAGACGAGTCGGGCAGCGGCGCAGTGAGCAGAGAAGGGTTTGGCTGAGCGGAGAAGGAAATGAATTTAGAAGGGAAATGAAATTTAGAAGTGAGCGGAAAAGGACTTTGAAATTTAGAAGTGAGCGGAGAAAGGATATGAAATTTTGGAAGGATTTGGCGGGCGATCGAAAGAGATAAACCGGGAATGAAAATTTTCGGAGAAATGAAAACACTGACGGCTCAACACCGACTGTTTTTTACAAAAAACAGTCGGTGTAGGTGTGAGCAACACCGACTGTTTTTAAAAAAAACAGTCAGTGTTGGTGACTGCTCAACACCGACTGTTTTTGTAAAAAAACAGTCGGTGTAGGGCATGAGCAACACCGACTGTTTTTTTAAAAAACAGTCGGTGTTGGTTCACTGACGGTTTTTTGTAAGGGAACAGTCAGTGTTGAGGTTCTTCTTATTTACGATTTTACTAGCAATCTCTACACCGACTGTTACATATTAAAACAGTCGGTGGTTGAGGGTCGGTGAAGGGGTTTTTTGTACTAGTGTTGTCGTTGTACGTCATCCCCTTAGAAACCATTGTTCTTTCTCCAACCTAATTGAAAATTCAAAAAATTTAAATTATTATATTTTCAAAGAAATAAAAAATTCATATAAGTTCAAAAACGAACCTCTGAACCCGCAAAAAAAATGTGGTCAGCCTCTTCAAACCCCAAAGTGTCATGAAAAGCTGAAAACGGGTGTCTCTCTCCACGACCCGATATCGGCCACTTTCGTATACCCAGCACGGGACGATTGTCTTCCTCATCACTGTGATCTATTGTCTGCCCACTGTCATCACTAGCATCCCAATTTTCCTCTGCCTCCCGTTCTTCAGGATCCTCGTCTGTATTGTCAGTATAATAGCGTGGTTCTGGAGTTTCAGATCGGTTCCGGCTAGAGCTGGAGGATGGAACCCGAGATCGGCCCCGACTAGAACCAACTCCCACGGATGGGGACCGACTACGACCAGCCCCCGTGGATGGGGACTGACTAGGACTAGCCCCCGTGGATGGGGACCGACTAGTACCAGCCCCCGTGGATGGGGGCCGACTGGTACCCGCTAAATTTAGGGCCCGAGTAGGACCCGTCACTGACTGATCCATGCCCCGACTAGGGTTCTGTGTACGGTTCTGTCTAGGGTTCTGTCTAGGGTTCTGTCTGGGGTTGGCAACCACATATAACTCTAGGAACTTGAAAGGTGTTGTCAAATTCAATGTCATTTGGGTATACAACCCCCAACTGCTATCGTCTAGTACAGGGAGTTGTTGGAACCATGTTTGGTTGCCTTGGCCAATATTAATTCTGGTGGAAATTTCCAGTTCGTAATAAATTGGGTCAATACCAAGTTCCTGGTACACTTCCCTAGTTATACCGGCGAAATTTAAATCCGAGCCGATATTGAACATTTTCTGGGGTTGGGTACTGTAATAAGCACCATTGGGCCCTTGTTGTACTTCACCACCAAAATAACAAGCAATTCCAATCATAGTTACCTGAATTACAGAACAAACCCAACATTTAATAAATTTACAAAAAATTAAAAAAATAATTAAATAATTAAAAAAATATAAAGGACTAGAGTGAAAAAAACTTACTCTTTGGTCTTTGCGAGAATGTTCTTTGCTGCCTGCTGCCTTGGGTCGAATGAAATGAGCACAGTATACTGAGTTGGTGCCTTAATAGGCAGAAGAGGTTGGTGCGCCAACCCAGTCAGCGCACCATCTCGTGCGCCAACCCAGTCCGCGCACCAGCCTATTTGATGCGCGAACTGGGTTAGCGTGGGTGGTAAAATTGATACGGGCCAAACCAGAGTGGTAACGATTTAATTTGATTTTTTTCATATGGTAACAAAAAAAATTTCGGTCTTTTCACGCAGAAGTGCTATTCAATCAATACTTCGTTGTAATTAGAGACAAGCAAAAACAAAAATAAAAATAAAAGAAAAAGAACTATATTGAAGATATTTGGTGATGTTAATCTCAAAATTTAATGAAATGACTTTAAATATCAAATTCAAATTGTTGAAATAAAATCAACCGGTAAAAAATTCATGAAAAATTAATGTATGCTAATTTTATAAACCTTCTTTTTTAAACCGCTTGACTTTATACTAAATTAATATGAAAATTTATAAATTTTACATGTAAACACATCACTAATGAAGTCAATCGGCTTTAACAATTTAAATTTGTCATTTGAATTTATTTTTTGTTTTGTTGGCTCTGTTTCTTGATAAAATTTCGGCTCTGTGATGGAAGAAGGGTTAATGTCAGAATTCTGTCATTTGGTGGGCTTATTTACAATTTTCCATGAATTATAATTTGCTTTGAATAAGTATTAACTTGTTTGTCTTAATGTTATTGGCACTTAGTGCAGTACCATTGGCTAATTAATTGTTCTGTTCTTAGATTGGTTGTGGGAATGAATTAGAAAGTGCGGTTTCTTAGTTTCGTTTAGAGTCTTTTTATGTTTGATAGTTGTACAAAATTATAAACTCTGGTTCGATTTCAATCCAGTTTTTATTGGATCATTTTGTAAATTTCAATGGAATTGTGCTAGTAAAGATAATTGAGCTTCCTGTAACATAATTTTACTTAATTTTATTGTATTTCAGGATAAATTACATTAATTATTTGAGTTCAATAGTAGTAACTTCTAGTATAGAAAGTTTATTTTGATTATTTTACAATGATTGAGTGACAGACCACTGAGCAAATTAAATACACTTATCAAACATAATTTTGTAAAGTGAGTGGGATTAGGAAACTGAGTGGACAGACCATTATTGAGCAAAATGATTTTATATATAAGGGGTGCCCCACATAGATCTTTTGATTATTTTTGTATCATTGTTTAAGTCAACTCCTTACTTTTGGGTCAAGTTTCACATCTGTTCCGACTCAAGAAGAAAGAGTGGTTGAACTTCTGTCTGCATAAAAGGACAGCTTTTAATCTCTATCTCTCGGGTACTGTACTGGGCCATATTGCCATACTGCCACATGGGTGGGGACTGGGGACATTGGAGCTTTTCATCCCACGTTGGTGTGGCAAGATAGGGAAGAGAATCTGTTGCGATCTTTCACCTGTGAACAGTATTTTGAAATTTCTGTTTTTTCAAATTCAGCTGTCGAATTATTTCGAGATGCGTGCACAGAAAAATCAGCTGTTTTGAGATACGTGCACTAAAAAGTTGAACGGCTGGATTTGAAAAAGCAAAAATTTCAGAGTTACTGTGCTCAATGTTTGGATCGCAGCAGATCCTAATTCGGCAAGATAGCTACAACAATAGTCCGTTGTAAACTTGTAATTAAAAAGAAGCCAAAAATAATAGCTGACCCGACCTGCAGCACAATTCGGATCTAGTGAAGTAACCCAATCTTTGGTTTTGGATTGAGACCATCCGATTTGAATATGTGAAAATCCATCCCTGAAGTGAGCGCACACATTTCGACGACGAATTCGAATTTCTAGACGATTTCGAGCGACGAATTCAAATTAGACGGTCTCAATCCAAAACCCAAAAATTGGGTTACTTCAGGGTTACTCCAAAACCCAAAAATTGGTTTCCTATGCGGGGTGTGCCATACTGGCTTGCTTACCTACTCCGCAACTCCAGTGCAAAAAAGAATGTGAAAAAGAAAATTCCAAGCCAGAGAGTATGGACTGAGATAGAGGCTGTAAATCATTTTCAGTTCAATTCAATTCAACTTGCAAATTTAATGACGTCCGGAATGTTTTCTTCCATCCAATCCCTCTCCACCAAGCTCCTCCAAGCCATTAGAGGCACCCCTTCCACTTCGCACCACCACGATCCAGTCAAAAGTGTTAGAGAGGATTTGGAGAAGCTGAGTCGGATGCTTGCGAGGATCCAGGCCGTTCAACAGGACGCTGAAGAGAGGGAGATTCACGACAGATCTGTTCAGCTGTGGCTGGCCGAGCTAAGAGGTGTGGCCTACCAAGCAGAGGATGTGCTGGATGAGTTCTACTACGAGGTGCTCAGATCCATAGTCGAGAGCGGAGATGTTGCCATTGAGGCCTACCATAGTGTCGGGGGTATGCTTTTTCTAAATGTGTCTTTTGGTACATTAATTATTGCACACAAGATGCTCGATGAAATGTATCTTTTTCTATTTTAGAAGTCTTTTGGTACATTAATTATTGCACACAAGATGCTCGATGAAATGTATCTTTTTGTATTTCCTCAAACAAAAGAAGAAATGTATCTTTTCTTAATGCATGCTAACTTATGCTAGTTGAGTTATTTTACATTTATCTTTACTGCTATAGTGCCTAAGTGCTAAGATGATAACATACACCTGAATTGTCGCATTTTTTAATCCTCATTGCCTAAAAAAAATATGTTATAGATATGAGACTTTAACCCTTACGCACTCCATCCAAAACAACACCAAGTAAAATAAATCCTTGGGTAACCTTTGTGATAATTTTTCTTGACTTCTCAAGGAATTTGTTAGAGACTAAGAGATTGTTTTTTGTTTTCTGATATTAAGATGGGATCACTAATAGAAATTTTGATATAAAATTCTACAGGGATTAACAGAAAATTTGCTAAGATGTACACATCATCCTCCCTTCCTTCTTATTCATTTACTATTACCAAGGCCTCCATTCCAGATGGCATGGCTGAGAAGATCAAGGGTATAACAGAGAAGTTTGAAGAGATTTCAAATGATCGTAGGGTTCTTCATTTGAGGGAGGAAGATGGGATCCGACTGGTTATCGGTCCACAAATACGACCACCGACCAGCTCCCATGTGGATGAGAGAGCTATTTTTGGTAGGCAGGAGGAGACAGAGAAGATCGTTAGCCTCCTGAACCCTTCAAATGGTCCTGAATTTATGGTTTCTTCCCATTGTTGGAATGGGCGGGTTCGGCAAGACCACACTTGCCCAACTTGTTTACAATGACTCCAGGATTCATGGGTTGTTCAACAAGAGATGTTGGGTATCAGTATCTGAAAATTTTGATGTAGTGCGGCTAACCAAAGCTATCGTTCAGTCGGTGAGTAATAGCCCTTGTGAGTTTTCTGAGCTAAGCATACTCCAAGATGTTCTCAAAGAAAAGATAAGAGGTCTTGGCTTGTTTCTTGTGCTAGATGATGTGTGGAATGAAAAAAGAAACCTGTGGGAGTGCTTTCGAGTTGGTTTATTTGGTGCAAAATTTGTAAGAATTTTAACGACGACTCGCAACACCTCAGTTGCTAAGATAATGCAGACAACATCATGTTTTCAATTGGGTTCCTTGCATGAGGAAAAATGTTGGTCGCTATTTAAGCATTTTGCTCTTGGCAATAGGGAGGCAAATGAAGATGCAAATCTACACAACATTGGTCGTGGTATTGTCAAAAAGTGCAATGGCTCCCCTTTGACTACCAAGGTGCTGGGAGGCATTCTCCGTTATGAATTGGAGGAAGAGAAATGGAGGGAAATTTTGGAGAGTGATATATCAGAAATAGATGAAGCTGGAGAGATTATACCACCATTACGGTTAAGTTACCAGAAATTGCCGCGACATCTTAAGCCATGTTTCCTTTATTTATCCATGTTTCCGAAAGGTACACCATTTGAAAAGGACATGGTGGTTAGGCTCTGGATGGCACAAGGCTATATTAATGGCAATACAAGAAGTTTGAAAACATTGGAAGAGATCGGAAACAAGTACTTTGATGAATTGGAAGGCAGATCACTTGTTGATTGTTTGTATTTCACTCGGTACTTCTTGCTACATGATTTAGTGCATGATCTAGCACGATCCATTTCTCATGAAGCATACCGACCTGTTTTAGAAAATGACCAACAATGCAATGGTCTATGCAAAGTATACCATCTGTACTTAACCAAAGAAGATAAATTATTGGGTTCTTTTTTCTCACCCAGTGACTGTTGCTCTATCAGAACATTTGTAAACAGATGGCCAGAACAAAACTTTGACTTTTCTTCTGCGAGAGCTCTTCAGTTGAGCTATTCCTTGTTGCCAAATACGCTCCACACCTTGAAGCATTTGCGCTACCTTTCTGTTCAAGATAGTCAGATGAAAGTGCTTCCTGAAACTTTATGTCTTCTTTACAACCTCCAAACTTTGGATCTGAATACCTTTTATCTTCGGGAGATACCTGAAAACATCAAAAACCTTATTAACCTTCGATACTTTCAGCTGAGCAGTGGCAATATCCAGCAGCTACCTGAATCTTTCTTCCTGCTCCTTAACCTGCATACATTATCATTAAGATATTGTACAGAACTCAAAGAGTTACCGAGGGGCATAGAGAAATTAACTAGACTGCGCATTCTAGATTTACCTTCATCTGTTAACTCTTGGTATACCAGAACAGTTGTAAATGAATGCCCAGAGATCTCTGAATTTGCAACCTTCAATGGGATTGCTTGTGCGAGAGCACCTCAGTTGAGGTATTTCTCATTGCTAAATACGCTCCACATGAAGCATTTGTGCGACCTTAATGTTCAAGATACTCGGATGAAAAATGTTCCTGAAATTTTAGGTCTTCTTTACCACCTCCAAATTTTGGCTCTACATTATGATTTTCTTCGGGAGTTACCTAAATCTATCTGCCTGCAATCATTATCATTCAAAAATTGTAAAAAACTCAAATCATTACCATGGGGCTTAGGGCAGTTAACTAGTCTACGCATTCTAGATTCTAGATCTCATACCAACATGCCTTCTGGGATTGGAAAACTAACAACTCTTAAACATTTATTTGGGCAATATGTTCATGCTTGGACTGCTAGATTGAACGGCCGGCATTATCCAAATGGCACCGAGTTTGGTATGCAACAAGAATGGGTTGAGACTGCGATTCTAGCTCAAGGGTTGTCTGGCAAAACTAATGAAGTAGTAGAGCAATCCGAGAACAGTCAACAGGGTGTTGAGGAAGTGACAAACGGATCAGCAGGCGATATGATGGACACTGGGGCTGACCATGTCTCCCCAGTCAAGGGCACTCCTCCTATGACTTGTAGACTTGGCTCTGGAAAAGCACGCAAAAGAGATGATACTGACGATGGGTCCGCTGGTTCTGGTAAGAGGAATTCGAGATTGGGAGGAAAAATCAGTTCTCGTAACAAGACTGGGGGTTCTGGTAAACCTAGCGGATCGGGCACCAAAACTGGTACTATACCTAAAGGGGCTCTGGTACCAAACCGACCAAACGCAACTCCTCTCCAGTTTCCACTCCAATGACCCTCTCAAACTCTTTCCATCCTCTCTCTGATATCCGTCTCTCCAACCCCTCTACTCCCATTGCCAAGCCAAACAGTGAATCTGAAGATGAACCTATTTTCTCCAAATTCTCTAGTCTTCTACAACCTACCTCTGCCAAAGGTAAAAAAGAGAACAGGTCTACTTGGGTTCAGGAAAAAAGCCCCTTTTCCATGAAGAAGAAAGCAGTTTGGGTCGGGGCAACAAGGGTAGTCAAATCCGACATGCTAGACTCCGAAGCTCCACACCAAAACCAAAACCAGTTGAGGGCATTATTGTCATTTCTGACTCAGAGCAACCAGCACAGCCTCTTCTCACCACTCCTGCGGTTACTGATTCGGCTACCTCCAGCCGACCAGTAGCACTTCGACAAAGCTTGCGGGTCCAAATGCAAGATGCTCCTCCCTCCACTATGGGCCGAGTTTTGAAAAGGCTTAGAGACAAAGATGAAGGTACTAACAGCAGCTGTACAGGTAACCCACTTGTTAATAACTTTCCTTATCTTAGGTTAACTGTAGATCAAATTAGTGATTTGTTTAGGGTTTATCAAATTCAATTAGGGCAAGATCAACACGATCAAACTAGGATTATAGAGGCTATACAGCAATTAGACAGAGCTCATTTTGAGATAGTCATTCAGAACATAATGTCAGAATCCAAAATTAGGTCTACTCCTTATAGACTTACTCTAGAACAGATAGACTCTACTGCAATCATAGTTTCTGAGGGAGATAACTATGATACATGAATATTTTAAATTGGAATTGTAGAGGTTTAAATTCAAGTAGGAAAAAACAGGTTTTACATGATTTAGTTAAGGATAATATGGTAGATATACTTGCTTTACAAGAATCTAAGAAAGAAGATTTTACATTACGATTTTTGAAAAACATTTCTCATCGATTAGATGAATGGCACTGGGTTCCATCTGTAGGGAAATCTGGGGGATCTTATTTTGGATGTGATAGTAATAAAGTTAAAGTTTTATCTTACAACCAACATAGATATTATTTAGATGTGATCTTAGAAAATAAATTGGACTCTAATACATGGCAATTCACCATTGTATACGGACCAGTTCTTAGACATCTTAAGTCAACATTTTTGTCGTCTTTAGATCAGATTAGACAGCCACATATCGACCTATGGTTAATATGTGGTGATTTTAATGTAATAAGGCATAAAAATGAGAAATCTGGATCAAGTTTGCATTGTTAGATAGGATCTTTACCACTTTAGCATGAGAACATAACTATCCTAATAGTGCAATTAGTGATTTACATAAAAGTGGTTCTGACTATTGCCCTTTACTTTTTCGTACTGACGTATCCTTACCTTCTCCTAGTTTCCAATTCAAATTTGATCCTGAATGGATTAAACAGGAGGGATTTTCTGACTTGATACTCAAATGGTGGGATGAATTCAAGTTAAATGAATGAACGTACTGTAGCTAAAAGTTGGAACGATAAACTGAAATTTATGAGGAGAAAAATTAAGGGGTGGGATAGGAATTTTTATGGTGATAAAAAGAGAGTTAAAAAACAGTTGATTACTGAGTTACATAGGTTAGAGCATTTACAGGAAACCTCCAATTTAACTGCTGATGACTATTTACATTGGGCACACACCAAATCTCAATTAGATGACATTTATCTTGAGGAAAAATTATATTGGAGAAATAGGTCTAAACAACAGTGGTTAGAGGCAGGAGATCACAACACTAAGTTCTTTCACATGACAGCTTCTCATAGATGTAAGAAAAATAGGATTAATTCATTAGACATAGATGGGGTCCCAACTACTAACTTAGGAGAGATGCAACAACACGCTGTTGACTTTTACAAAAAACTCCTTGGTGAATCTGGAACCAAATTTGCACACTTAAAGGATGACTTTTGGGACTTAGCTGATAAGGTATTAGACATAGATATAATTAATCTAGAAAAACCTATATTAGAATTAGAAATCAAAGAGGCTGTATTTGCTTCTTCGGCTCAAGGGGCTCCAGGCCTTGATGGTCGTTTTTGTTTTACCAACAATTTTGGGTCTTAGTAAAACATAATTTAGTGACTTTATGCTCTCATTTCTACAATCATACTCTTGACTTACATAAAATAAATAAGTCCATTATTTGCCTTATACCTAAGGAAAAGGATGCTCATGTTATTAGCAAATTTAGACCTATTAGTTTAGTTAATTGTAGCTTTAAGATTAGAATATATAATGACAAAAATCATTGATACTAGCCAATCTGCATTCATCAAAAATAGATATATTCTAGATAATGTCATTCTAAGTCAAGAATTAATTCATCATAGTAAATGTACACAAGAGGCTGGGGTAGTGCTTAAAATAGATTTTGAGAAAGCATACGACAAAATACACTGGGATTATATATTAGAAATACTTAACAGTAGAGGTTTTGGTAGTAAATGGGGTAGATGGATTAAAGAATGGTTATATAGTTCCCAATCATGCCTTAACTTTAATGGGGACTTAACTCCCTATTTCTATTGTAAGAGAGGAGTTAGACAAGGCGACCCTTTGTCTCCTTTTCTCTTTATATTAGCAGCCGATACTCTATGTAAGATTTTTCATAAAGGTAGACAAGCCAATAGAATTGTAGGTTTAGGTCCACCATGTTTAGAGGGTAAAGCTATCACTAATTGTCATTATGCTGATGACACTATTTTATTTCTCAAAGCTACTCATGAGAATGTGGCATCAGCATGGTGGGGGATGCTCAGTTTTGAAGCCCTTTCGGGTATCAAAATGAATCTTTCCAAAACTGAACTATACCCCATTAATATTGAAGGAGATAATTATGCTAGTACATTTCAATGCAAATTAGGATCATTTCCTTTACAGTACTTAGGATTGCCTTTAAAAGATAGTAAACTTAATATTCTTGATTGGCAATTTTTGATTGATAAAATAGGCAAACGATTACCTAATTGGAAGGGTCAATTATTATCATTAGGAGGAAGGCTCACCTTAATCAATTCTGTTTTATTTACAATCTCTTTGTACACTATCATTATACAGAGCCCCTAAAAAAGTACTTAGACAACTAAATTCCATTAGAAATAGATTCTTATTGCAATGTACTACTTCTAGGAAAAAATATACCTTAGTTAATTGGTCAATAACATGTATGGCTAAATGTAATGGTGGATTAGGAGTTTTAAATTTACAAGAAATGAATATCGCCTTACTCTTAAAATGGTGGTGGAAATTTCATAACCCTCAATACTCAGCTTTATGGAAAACAATGATTATGTATAAATATTACTTAGCTGCCCCTTTACCTTACTCTTATTTTTGGCAAAGCATTATGAAATTAGATAACTTAGGGAAAATAAGTGTAGAATATACTCCTAGCATCCATTCCCAATTAGAATTTTGAAATGTAATTTGGTATGGTAATTGCTCCTTATCCACTAGATACCCTCAATTATATAGGATTTGTTCTAATCAACATATTACCATAGCAGCAGTATCCCTTTCTCAAGGAAATGCTATTAAATTTAGAAGACACCTTAATGGTATTTTAGCTAAGGAATGGCAGGAAATCATTTACATTATTAGTTCATCTAGTTTTACGCATTGTATGGACAAGATAGCTTGGAGATGGAATAATTCAGGACAGTTTACGGTTAAATCCATATACCAAATACTAAACTTTAGGGGGGTTAAAGCCAATAAGTATGCCATTATCTGGGACTTACCAATTCCACCTAAAATCCGAATTTTTATTTGGTTGGTTCTTCATAATCGTATATTAAACAAAACAGAATTTAAGGAAAAGAGGGTGGTCTGGACGGTTGACCTGTCATTTTGTACCAAAAAAGAGTCTACCAATCATCTGTTTCTTAAGTGTACTAAAGCACAACAATTATGGTTTTGGTTAGGTAATAGTAACCTTTACTTAAATACTTGGTCTACATATCAAGATATTTTTCATTTTGCTTGCAATCTTGAATCAGTGAACAAAATAGGGTTTTTAATTGTCTTTAGTGCCATTTGTTGGACTATTTGGAAGTAGAAACGACATCTGTTTCCAATCCAGTACAAGCAAAAGTGTTAAAACTCTTATACTTTTAATAATATTTGTTATTGAATATTGGCAAGAAATATGGATAAAAGAATTAAGGAGGCTGCGGTAGAGTGGCTGCCAGTGGACCTCAATGCCATCCCCTACGGGTTTGGGACCCAACTGACAACCAGTGGATAGTATACAAGGCAGAGGATGAAGCAACAGGGCCCTTGATGCTACTGCAGGTGGCTGGCGATTAGTCCCAAATGAAGAAGTACAATGCATTTTGTATAGACCCAACATTAGGGTCATTATCTTACTATTAGTTTTAGTTTGTTATTTGCTATTACTGTATTTTGGTGGATGGTGAAGTGTCGAGCTTTTGTGTTTTGCTCGGTGTTAGAGCTTTATGGCATTCCGTAACTGAGACTGGAACTCCTTTTACTTGTAAATTAACTCAGATTTCATGGCAATGAAATGTGCATCAGTATGTCTTTTATCAAAAAAAAAAAAAACTTGGGGGAATTTTCTAGAATTCCACATTTAAGCCTTGGTCAATTCATAAAGCATACAAAAATATACCCAATTTGCAGAAGAAGACAAAAAGAAATATAGAATTGGAAAAAACAGCTTTATTATACCTGCTCGTCATGTCTAATTTTCAGTGGCAGATGAATTCTATTGGTAATCCCCAAGATGATAGAGAAGCAGAACAGGAAAGCGCTGGAGCAACAACTAAAGATTAAATATGCTGGTAAGGCTCTGCAGAAGACTTTTTGCACTTAGGTTAAATATTTTCTATTTTAATTTATGTAAGGAATGTGCATAATATAGAAATATATTCATATTTCTTGAGATATTTATAAAATGAAGAGTTTAAACAATTGCAAACTTATTAAATAAAAAACATAAGATGAATCAGCAGTTATAATTGTTACTGGTCAGGAGGATTCAGCTTAATGTACACTTTTAACATAATTACTTGCTATCAAAATGGATTCAGGGACATCAACTATTTAAGATAATCGTAAGTAGCTAGACTCTGTGATCATTTGAATTGAAAATAGGCGTAATGATTTCGCTAGTAAGGTACAACAACTAATAGCACAGCTGAGCATGAAGTCAGGTTATATTGATATTTAATTCTACAACTTCCTTCATTTTGAGTTAATTGGATTAAACAAAAAGGGGACATTATTGGACACCTGAGTGATGATTATTTCCTAGACCCCTATCGAATTAATTATGGGTTTAACCAATTAACATTCTCTTTTTTTTAAGGGGTATATATCAGCAACATTCTGAATTAGAGTACATGACATTTTTACTTTTATGCAGGGTCAAGCATTCTCATCCTGGAAAAAATTTTGCCCTACCCTGCTCAACCAAAAAATCCCTACATAGCCCACTCCAATTTTTTTTTACCTGCGCAGCCAATGAAAAATTAATTTCATCAGCGCTCCCATCTTCCGAATTTTTTTCTCCTGCGCCATACCCTGCCAGTGATTTCCCTCTGCGCATCCACCCCTCTCCTCGGCTCCGCCTTCACGCCTCCATGTGGCCACGCCTCTCCTCTGCCGCTCCTTCGTACGATTTTTTTGGTAGACTTAAAACCCTTATTATCAAATTGCCCTTTTTTTATCGTAATTTGCTGTAATTTTTCTAGTAGAATTGAGATAAATAATTATAAAATTGCCCTTTTTTTTAATTTCATGTAGAATTATGTATCTATAAATCACAATCACATATCTACTTTTGTTTGTTATTTCTGTAAATAATTATGCGCTCGTGAATAATAGATCAATCTGTTGTTGCATTTAATTGATTTTATTTTCAACAGCCTCAGCGCCCCCTCGGCTCCACTTTTCCGCATCTCTCCTTTGTCGCTTCGCGCCTTCTGGGCTTTTCCTCTCCATGGCTGGAATTTGGTAAACTTAAAACCCAATTTTAGAGTTGAAAACTTGAAATTTAATGCTTGAATGTTGAAATTACATCTATGTAGAAGTATGTGCTCAAGTGTTGAATAATTGAATTTAGGGTTGAAATTTATGTAGATGTGCTCAAGTGTTGAATAATTGTCATGTACTCATGTTGAATACTTGAATTTTATCTTTTAAGGTTTAATTTTTACCTTTTAGGGTTGAAAACTGGTATTACTTTAGCAATAAGCACACGAAAATTAATTATATTAGATAATTTAGAACTAGAGACCCTTGACTATATATATCTATTAATATCAGATCCAACCAGTACCAACATCTTGGGTAAATTTTCTGGAATTTCCATGCTTAAGCTTTAATTGATTCATAAAGCATAAAAAAATATAACTAAGTAGCAGTAGAAGACAAAAAATGAAATAAAGTATATGAAAAGAGGCGATTCCAGTGGTACAATATATTTGGTCATTACAGGACCAAACTGCTCTATTATACTGATATCCAGCATAAGATGCTGAAGAACAATCCTAGCTTACCTGCATGTCATGTCTAATTTTTATTGGCAGTTGAATCTTATTCAGTGATATTCCGGACATACAAAAGTCATTGATTGCTCGTAGCAGTGGTACATGTGTTCTTCTATTAACACCTGAAATAAAAACTGATAACCTTTGCACGGTCAGAAAGAGGTACCATGCTTTTCAAATTCAAAATGTAAATTAATTCTCTCCCATCTCTTGAGTGAGAATGTGAAAAAGAACAAGTACAATGAGCATTTCAGAAAAAGTTGGAAAAAAATGGGGTCCTTGGGGTATTTTCAGTTTTTGTCAGGGTAACATTTTCCATTCCATTAAAGGCACAAGTTTTTTATTTGTTTTTATGTTTGTATTTGTTAGGTTGATTTGCTGGGTGATGAGGTGGAGCATTGACATATCTTTTGGAGAAAGTATTTGGAGTTTTGAATCATTACTTCTATGTGTTTCAGCACTACCAGGTTGGTATATGCCAAACTGTACATGGTGATAATATAAAACAATATAAAACATTATTTAAAACTAGATTAATGATGAGTTGTCATTTTCCAACCAGGTTGCTTAACTGCATTTGAAGACATGGAATTGATTATTTTCTTTTTCTTTTTTTAGTTGAGTAACTTGGAATTAAAAGAGCCAATCTGTGAACCATTTGGTGGTGAGCTGCTCTCTTCTCTCTTAGAACTAAGCCTCTTTTTCCAAGTTTCTTTTGTATGGTTTGTTTTCTTTGTTCCAATCCACCAAATACACTTGATAATCTCGTAAATTAGCGTATGTAATTGTAAGAGAGTGTGAAAGAGAGTGCTAATAGCTTGATTTCACCTTGTATTGGAAGACTCCTTGATATAGTGATTTTGCATCGTGCTCCCGTGGTTTTCTCCCGCAAGGGTTTCCACGTAAAATCTTGTCTCTCTTTTATTTTCTTATGCTTGATACTTGTTGTATTGGTTTCTTGTGTATATTTCATATTACTCCAATTATTCTAGTATTGGAGTATGTTCGCAAAGTGTTCAACGAAATTACTCTTTGAACGCTTTTGTGACCGTTCCCAACTGCTATTGTGTACCGGAACTGTTGCTAGAATTGTATCGGATCTAAAGGTGTATAAGTACTTCAAGACAAACTTGATGATTTGCGGGCATATTATTAGAATATAATGTTTTTGCTTCTTGTTCAAAGAAGGTTTAAAAGATCTGCCCTTCAATTTGAAAATACTCATTCAATTATTGTTGTATATTAATATTGTATTATTGTTAAGAATCAGATTAAGGTTGAAACCACGAAGTATCACATTTGGTTGATTGGGTTTGTCCTAAAATTCAAAAATGAAAATTATGAGAAGTCTTTTTGAGAGAAACATTGAACGAGCATGTTTGCCCGTTGTGTTTGGATCCGTATCCTCCCAGGTACCTGACTCAACATAATTGAAATGGACGGCCCAGATTTACTCTTAGGCGATGCCTACTTGGGATGGCGCAGAGGGCCAGTATTATTTATGCTTTGAGATTCGTGCTAAGTTAAAAAGAACAATTTTGGACCGTCCAATTCAATTAACTCAGTCAAGTAACCTGAGGGGATGTGAATTCGTTGTGTTTCAGAAACAGAAGGGAGGAAAAATAAGCTTATGAAACATCTCAGTTTAGAATTAAATTTAACAGTATTAAGTACAAAATTAATATCCTAAAAGTTCATAAAGATTGGTTAAGGTCAATTTATCCGGAACTATGATTTTCAGTACTACAGATGACAAGGACAACTCTTAATTTAAAAAGGATCAAATTTACTCCTGATGGCGACTTGTTATTGAATGAGAGTATTGAACTGAAATGAGCTGAAATGGGTTTTTCTGAGTCGGGCTGAGAATGGATGGAACAGGCCGAGTTTAATATGGGCTTTAAACACTTCATAAATAGATCCGAGCCGAGTTTGGGCTCAAACCCACTCATTAGCAGGCCTATTCTAGCTTGCTAGTCCGAACTCCCTTAATAGATCTCCACGTTTCTTACTCTTACTCTTTGAGGTCAATTTGGGTCCGATGCCCATCGGACTGAATGTGAGTGCGATGGGTTCAATGACCGTCCGATCTGTTTTAAAATTCGCGTCTGTAATTTTCGCATTTACTTTAAAATCCGTGCGCACGAATCTTAAAGCAGATCGGACGGTCCCGAAACCCATCAGACCCAACCTGCTCTCTTACTCTTTTGCTTGCTTGTTTGTGAATTTATTTACTATGCTATGTATATTAGTTCTTTTCATTCTTAATTTCTAAAAGAAATGAAACACCAGCCAGTGATAAAATAATAGCTAAATGAAGAAGAATTTAGTCTTAATGATCTAAAGTGCTCAAAAAGAAAAGAAAAGAAAAAAAAAATTATTTACCCACACTGCTATTCATTCTTCTTTTTTTCTTCTCTGCTCCTCTGTTCTAATCACTCTGCTGCTGGCAAGAATTCTAATTCGCTTCCCTGTTTTGAGGCGTTCCGATGGAAAGTTGTTGTAGCAACATCCCAAATTGCCTCAGATTATAGTGTATCAGTGTTTTTGGTACCAATTTGAGTTTTCCAGTGTTTACTGTTCCTGTGAACAAACTTAAAAAGTTAGTTTTGAGTTTTGCTGGTTGCCTAGGCTGATATGCAAATTTGGGTAGCTGAGACCTTACTACTACCCCTAAAATTCAGTTGCTAGTCCATGAGTGTGTGGCTGATGCCAATAAAGGGCATTCTAATACCAGTAGGGTTTTAAGGAAAGTTTGTCAGTGGATTTTCTAGCCTTGCAATGACATTTTTAGTAGTAATATAATTCTAGGGGATATAACCTTTCATTCAAAAAAAATATTTTAAAAAACAACATAAAAAATGAATGACAAAATTAATTTAGGAATAACTGACCTATTTACAAACCCATCTCTTCTGTTTCATTTTTTCTTTAGTTTTTTTTTTTTTTTTCTCAAATACCTCTCCATCTCCATTCTTGAAAGGCACCAAAGGAAAAACAAAAACAAAAAAATTGGTGCAAGGCCCAACTCCATTGATAAAACCAAGCTCCAAAGGACAAGCAGGGACAGGAACTTCTCCATAACCACAAAATTTGAATGAATGATTGCCTCCAATCAGCACAAACAAAATTTTTTCTTGAATTGATAAAACTTATTTCCACCAGCATCCATACAGATTTGACCACAGAATATTAACATCATTGTGCACATGAATGAAAAAAAAGGCAGACTGCTGAGCAATCATCGACCGCTATCCCTCTCCTCTTGCGCTTCCATGCACGAACCGCACATTCTACCAACCGTTTTGCCGACTTGTGCTTCTCAGGAGTTGATGATACAATTTGTAGTGCATCTTCATTTAAAATCACATCCCACACCTTGTTTAAAAAATAAATTAATCAAACATCAGTAACAGCGATATTATTTCACAAGGTGCTCTGGATAACATCATGGTTCCAAATATACTTCATAAGTCTTACAAAAATTTATTTTGTCCAGATGCTAGAAAAATAGGTAACATGTAAAATTATTCCTGTCAGAAGCTAGAAAAATCAGAACTGTTTATTTGTAGAAACTATAACAAAAAATATAGGCAATTAGACTGATTGTCTTGAAATTTTGATCACGCAAAAGGAACTAAAAAAATAACTTTGGTCCCTTTAGGGATCATAGATCACTTGCTGCCTACGCTGCCTTTTCCTCTCTAAGGGATGGAATTTCTGCGGCACAGGGAGCGTAGGCAGCAAGATGATCCCTAAAGGAACTGAAACAAAAAAAAATTTATTCCTTCTACAGGATTGAAATTTCAAGCCAGTCAGTATAATAGCCTATATTATTTTAATATCTTTCCTATAAAAAAATCTGTAGAAAAATAGGTAGTGCCTTCAAATATTTCGTGTTTCATCTGGTAACATTATTATTTTCTGTATAACCATTGGCGCATTCAAGCTGGCACCTGAGGTGAAAAAAAAAACAAGAAAAAACACAAGAGAGAAAATATAAGGATATAATTCATACCCCATCAGTTGCGAGAATAACAAAGCGATCTCGACTCGTGATCAATCTTTGTGTGACATCTGGCACTGAAATGAGACCATGGCGTTTCAAACTGAAATCTCCAAAAGCCCTTGACATAGCCAACCCGGGAGAATCATCGTCAGGTAGCCACAGCCTGTGTAGACCCGGTTCTTCATCCAAGCAGTACACCCGGCCATTGCACTCCTTTATTCTCTCCACCTCCTCTGTATGACATTCACACATGATACTTATTAGAATTTGAGATGCAATTTGAAGAAGAAAGATTTTACTAATAGATCATACTTTCTTACAAGGGTTTATCAGCCTATATATAATGATACAAAGGCTTATAGCCGTTAGAGAGAAGAAATAGAAATAGAAAGTAAAGTGCATAGCTGTTGGAAAAATATTCATAAATGGGAAATTTCGGGAAAAGGAAAAGAGGAAAAAGTTAGAGGATATTTTTGTGAAATTACACTTTTTGAGTTTTGCTTAGTGCACCCAAGACCGCATCTCCAATTCCTGTGTTTTGTTTGTTAATCTCAACAACACTAAACTCTTTAGTAAATTCAAAATTTAAAAAGAAAAGAAACAATCACATCTATACAGATCGGCACCTTGATACTATATGCTTGGAAGGACTCGCACAATTAGTAATTGCTAATAGAAAAAAATAGAAAATCATGATCAAAACATACGAGGTAAGTTAGGTTTGAAATCGACGGTGAGTTGTACCGGCACCAAGCGTCCATCGTCAGAGGTGGTGGCTAATACTGCTCGAGAATCACCCACGTTTGATATCATGATCAAATCACCCTATTTAGCAAATGAAAAATTAATATGATTAAACCCCTAAAGTTTAAATTTGGCAGGACAGGTAGATGGAGACCGTAACAATTAATTAGTACAGGTATTTCATCACGTAGGTCGGGGTGTTCATTGGGTCGGTTCAGATAAAACCGAATAAAAATAGTCAAACCAAAATTTTATTCGGTTTTCAAAAATACAACCAAACCAACCGAATTAAACTTGCCAACCGAATAACAACCGAACCAAAATAACCAAAGTAAATTTTGGTTAGTTTGGTTAAACCGAAATAAGAGAGATTAAGTTTAATAGGTCACACTCAATACATACACAAATAAGCGAAAAACCAAAGTAATTCAAAAAATTAAACCAAGCCAATCCATTTATACCGAAAAACCGAACCATTTAATTCGGTTAAAAACCAAATAAACTGGATCCAATGAACACACCTACACATAGGTTGTTGGACAGTATCATACAGAAAATCACACTCATACATACATACAATAATACAAAGAATGGTTGTATGTAAAAAAAGGTGTCACAAGGAAAAGCGCCACTATACCTGTTTGACCAAAGTCAACGCAGTGGTACCGCTATAGTAGGTGTCCATACTACGGGACCTCTCGAGCTCTTTATCAACAGTCTCACAAGCAGTGAGAGAAGACTGTCTCCACACATTGAATTGGTTTATAATTTCTTTTTTGGTAGGAGAAGAAGAGATGAGAGAGGATTCTTTTGCAACTGCCTCTTGCCAATGACAAAGGAGAGAGGCCGGGATAGCATCCCTTACACGCTTGGCCACGTAGTGACCCCATTGACCGTGGCCATCGAAAACCCCACAAAATATTGTGTCATCTTGGCACCCAAATCCCTGTGCAACACAGTGCCTTTGTTAAATATTTGTTTAATTTTGGTATGAAGAAGGGTTATGGAATATAAAAATCTCAGGGACCCTGATGTAATTTTCATTTTAGAGGCTCGGCAAATATGTTTTACGGGAGAGGAATTTTTGCAAATTTACAATTTCCAGGACCATGTATAATTTAATAAGAAGACTTATTTGATAAACTTTTTAATTATGTAGGGAATAAAAAATTCAAATTATGCCCCACTTAAAAAGGAAAAACAAATAAATCAAAAAGAAGGGCCATTTAAAATGAGATGAATGACTTCTTACTTAGCAATTGAAAAATAAATAAAAGAAAAGGATAGTTAACATAAGGATACAAAACTTTGACTTTGTGATAAACTTTGACTTTGTGAAAAATAAATAAAAGAAAAGGATAGTTAATAGGATGACTTTGTGAAATTTGAAAGTTTTGGGGACCTTGAGGTAAATTTTATTAGAGACATCAGGATACAAAACTTTGACCCACTCAAAAATGAAATTTAAATAGATACTATTTTAGTTGAGCAATTGGAGTTATTTTATCTCTTTAACCCCAATAAAAAATGCTCACAAATATATAATGTTTCAAGAAAAAATGCTCTGTATTCTGTACCTGGTCCTATATATATAAATTAAAAGAAACCATTAAGAATAAATAATGAAAAAAGGCAGCTGGCTTGGATCCTGCCTCATTTAATAGAACTTATCCTAAATAAAAAAACAAAAACAACCACTAATATATATTTTTTTTTTTTACTCATGGATCCATTACAATTGGAGAGACCAAACTCAAACAAAATATAATTTTAATCTTGATATATCATTGATGTTTAAGTAATATTCCATCTAATCTCCAGAAATCATGTTCTTGCCAACCTGCCTGACTCTGAAATAATTCTTGGTAGATTTCATAATAATTAATAAATCTCTTTTTTTCACTTGAACATTTCAAATGGATATTTGAACTCCACATTTGAATAATATTCAACTCAATTACAGTACTTATATTGTGTACCTCTGAAATATTATGGTATTTCAAGAAAATTGCAAGGTGAAAAATCAATTTGTAGCATTTTGTTGTTAAAAAAGAAGGCTTTCTTTTTCAAACTAAAACATTAAAATAATATATCCTTATGTCAAAGTTTTAAATTCTTACATCAAATCTACTTTTTTTATAGAAAAATAGGGATCATATTATTAATTCACAATCAGCAGTGTAGTTGCAACCTACACTAACAACAATGTACTAATTAAGTACCAACCCACCACATATTTTTCCTTTAATTAGTTGTCAAATATACCAAAGTGAAGAGATTCTTTGGATCTTGTATTATATTTCAAATTAGAAGTATCATGTATCTAACTTGTTGATATTGCAAAAAAAAAATTGGCAGTTTATTGAAAATGGTAACCTTGATGCATATTATAAAATAATGACAAAAAAAAACAAACTAAGCCATCAGAAAAGTCAATATGGATTTTTTTTTTTTGTTGGTTTTTCTGTGTCTTTTATAGATTAACAAAAAAAAATTCAGATAGCCTTTCTTAAGATAAACATGAAGTATATGAACATAAACTGGATAAAACTGCAAATTTACAATTTTAACCTTCAACATTACCAAATTATTTCTCACAATAATATCCACACAGAATAGAGGTCCAAAAATTTGTGTAAGATTTTAGCAAAGCAACTTTTACTTCATGCAGTGCCCGGACTACAGAATCAAAACAGCACTGCATATAGTTCGTGCACTGCATGAATCCAAAACTGCTCTGTAAAAAATTTACCCAAAAATTTGCTGCTGACATGGTTAGAGAGAGAGAGAGAGAGAGAGTACCTCCCAAACAATGGAGCGATCTTGGTTGACCCCTTTCTGACCCGTTTGAGTATAAACCGATACAAAACAATTCGACCCGGTACCATCAACCCAACCTGAAGATTTCAACACAATCTCTTTTCTCAATTCTTCTTCTTGCTGCCCCTTCTTTTCTTTCCTTGGAGACATTGAATTCACCAACCCATTCAACAAGTTAGAAATTTGCCCCATCTGAGCAAACTTGTGCGTACAAATTGAGGTAAAGATCTCAACTTTGGGTTAGAGATTCAAACTTTCTCTCTCTAGAAAGGATAATTCAGAACTCCTTGAGACATGAAGTTATGGGTTTCTCTCTCCCTCCTCTCTCTCTTCTCTGTGTGTATGTGTCTGTGTCTCTATTATGTAATTAATGTGAGATGAGACTTGTTGCTTGTGGTGTCAACTGTCAAGTCTTTGTTGCTGTTTATATCATGCCGTTGGTGTTGAAACCACGGAGAAATAATAAAAAAATAGCTCTTATTTTGCAGAGAGACCCCTCAAGAGTTAATAATTGCAATTTGGGCCTTGGAGAAAACACGTGAGAGAAATCTCTTGCATATAATATCTACAATTATTTATGTTGAACAGCTGGTTTATGATAATATTCTTGATCGAATCAGAAATAATAAACAAATTAGTTGAAGTTCAATAGGTAGGTTGGAGAGTAGAGCGGGAAAAATGGCATGGCGTAGTCGGCTCTATCACGGAATAGCACGCACGCATATTGGTTACGTACTGTGATTCATGAGTCTCGTACCGTGATTATTTTTTAAAAATTTGACACGGCACGTCACGCGAAAGATCTAGTCACGAAACGGCACGGCACGTGTCACGTGTAATTAGAACCGTTATATCTTGATAAAATAGTGAATCATGAATAAACTAACATAAATTATAATTAAATTGTCACGTGAGCCCCGTGAGTCACGTTTGGTCACGACACGTTTGGGTACGGCGTGACCATTCACGTGCCGTGACCACCCCTCGATATTTTGATCATAGCACAGCACGGTAAGTGAAAAATTAACTTGATCACGGCACGGTACGGCTTTTCCAGTCTGTTGGAGAGTTTTTTTTTGGGTTTGAAATCAACTTGAAAAGAAAGGACAAAGTTTTTATTTACATATTTTTTTAACAATTTAATTAGAGGCCATGTAATAAGAACCAAAAATGTGAGTTAGTATACACATGTTGCAAATTTTCAATATGTATGCATATGCATATTCAACCATGATTTATTATTTTATTTTTTTGAACTAAGTACTCACAAACTTGTCAAGGTTGAAAAATGTGTGTTACCCAATTTCTAATTTGGTCAATATCTTAATTTTTATTTTCTATCCTATAATTTAAAAGAATTACAATACTATTCTGAGTTCTTAATATTTGACAATATGGATGCATTCATCTGACTATTTAATTATTTATAGATGGGTTCAATCATCTCATACTTATTATTTTATTTTATTTTTTGCTTGAATGAATGCGTTTAATTTTAGACATCATGTTGACAAAATTTTAAAATACAATATAATTAATGGGGTCATTTTTTTTAAATGCGATAGACATAAAAAAGTTCTATTTTTTTTGGAAGGGCTTTTGAAATAAAAAAAATTAAGCTCATCCGATGACCATATTTAATACCGAAAAATTTTTAGTTACCACCCTGAAATTTCAAAATTATGACATTACCATCACTTTTAAAAAAAAAATCAAAAGTTGACGCAAACTCAGTCTGCGCTTCATTTTTGGCTCGTGCGCAGACTGGGTATGTGCACCATTTTATTAAAAAAAATTAAAACAGAAAATTTTATTAAAAAAAATTAATAAAATAGTGGGCAGATCCTGTCTTCGCACGCGCAAAAATGATGCGCATACTGGATTTGAGGGAGTTGGCTACGGTGCTATGCATAGCATAGAGGGCCGCTGTGCTATGACTCAATATTTGAGTTTTTAAAATTCTAACGGTCGATCCGAACCGTTCAACATGATCTCCATATGAATATGTACTTGCAAACCCAATTTTACATTTTTTAGAATTTTTTTACTATTTATTTAGATAGATAGAAAAACACTTGATCTGAATGGTACAGATCATGTTGAACGGTTCGGATCGACTGTTAGAATTTTAAAAACTCAAATATTGAGCTATAGCACAGAAGCCCTCTATGCTATGCACAGCATATTATCAATTTCCGGGTTTGAGTCTGCGCAAACGGCAACTTTCGAAATTTCTTTAAAGAAGTGGTAATATGAGAATTTTAAAATTTTAGAGTGGTAATTAAAAAATTTGGGTATCTAATAGCACTAGAAGACTGTGTTATGACTATAACAGTATTGGAAACAGTGCAAATAGGTAAAAAGTATTTGAGAAAATTATTCATTCATTGTTTTCCTTACACGTGTTAATCACACAGAATCTTTGTGGGGTATTAAAAACATCCTCCCTTGGCCTCATTAAGGACACCGTTCTCATCCTAATGTCCTCAATTCAAAGCTAGCTATCTTTATATATACCTAACATACCGAAATTTTTCTTAATATTCAAAAAAATTATAAGATTTAATATTCTTTACTCAAATTCTGGAAAATTTGAAATTTGTTCAATTTGAGGAATAATTCTCCGGATTTAGGTTTTCTTTCCGGAAATTATTTTACAGATTCAAAGATTTATTTCCAAAGAATTAGTCTTTGGATTTGTGTTTCCGAAAAATAATTCTCCAGATTTGTGTTTTTTTTAATTAAACAGAAAATATTATGATTTATTTATTTTTTGTATTGAAATATTTTATATATTTCTTTGAAAATAGATGGAATATTATATAATTTGATTTATTAAAAAGACTGCTACAAATAATCCGGATCAACATTTTTCAGACCGGATTTTTTGCGACTGTAAGAAAAATTAAAATATTTCTTTGTGTGTTATTGAAAAAAATAAAAATATTTTGAATCTGAGTTATTGATCCCGGTTCAAAAGTCACTTCTAGATAAATACAGAAAATATTGTGATTCTTCTATTTTTGAAAAAAAAATTAATCTCACATCTTTCAGACCAAATGATTTGATATCATTTTTTCTCAAAATAGATGCAATATTTTAGAATTTGAATGTACAAGAAAAACCACGATATTTTCTTTATTTACTCAGAAGTGACTTTTAAATCGGGATCAATAACTCATATTCAAAATATTTTTTTTTCAATAACACACAAAGAAATATTATAAGTTTTCTTACATCTGTAAAAGATCCGGCCTGAAAAATATTGATCTGGATTATTTGTCGCAGTCTTTCTAATAAATTAAATTATATAGTATTCTATCTATTTTCAAAGAAATATAAAAAATAAATATTTTAATAAAAAATAAAATAAATCATAACATTTTCTATTTTAATTAAAAAAACGCAAATCCGGAGAATAATTTTCCGGAAAGAAGGCCTGGATCTGGAGAATTATTCTCTAGATTGGGCAGATTTCAAAATTTCCCGAATTTGAGTGCATAATGTTAATTTTATATTTTTTTTATATTAATAAAAATTTCAGTGTAACATAAATACATCATCTTTTACGAGTAGGGTTCCAATACCTCCTGACATTCGTATCTCATCATGTCTCATATTTAATATATTTATTTTCAAAGTCCAAACTATTGATCTGAATCACTCAACATATCCATACTAAAATATATTTGGGGATAAAATTTTATAATTTTTAAAAACTTTTTGCTATTTGTTAAGATAGGTACAAATTACAGTTTCTAGATCGTATAAAAACAGTTATTTTGTACCTATACAAGGTTATTTCTATAGAACAGTGTATGTATTTTTTTTTTAATTTTGATATTCATGTTTGCTAGCCATTAAATACTCGTAAAAGAAATTACTTCATACAGATTTGAGAAGTTATATCAATAAATCAGAATTGTACACACATACATAAAAAAATTTAAAAAATTTAAAGATGAGGCATACATATATAGATTTTCACACAGAGAGATTTACATGTAACATAATGAATCAAATAACATAAATACATGCTGATTTAACAAACAACAAGTATGAATTGCAAAAATAAGAAATTTTCTAATTATTGAATTGATGGGCAAAAATGAAAACGAAGACAATCATTTGTAAATTTGAGCAACTAACTATTGATCACACCTCTTTTGTAGTTGGCCTTTGTGGTTCTTTGGCTCCTTTAATTTCTAATTTGGTCAATATCTTAATTTTTATTTTCTATCATGTATTTTAAAAGAATTACAATACTCTTCTGAGTTTTTAATATTTGACAATATATTATGCATGATTTTAAAACACATGCATGTATTTAGTACTCATGACTCAAATGTATGTGTTTGCAAGGGCGGACCCAGAGTGTTCCAGGAGGTAACTGCCCCCATGGATTTTGAGTTTTAGTGGAGATTTATCGGTTCTGACCGACTTTGGCCCCCTTTGAAAATTTTTTGCCCTCCTCTGAACATTTAATTTGTAATTCGAGTTAAATTTAGAGTTACAATTGAAATAAATCTGTTGAAATTTGATTGGTAATTAGAATTATAAGTCAGAGCATCAGAAATTACAAGTCAAAGCATTGGAAAGTATAAGTTAAAGTATTATTTTTTATCGAGTATCCAATTGGTTAATGAATTTAAATCCGATTAGGTATTTAAACCCGATTCGATATTTTTTTGCCCCCCTGACAAAAATCCTAGATCCGCCCCTGTGTGTTTGGAGCATCAGAAAAAAAAAATCACAAGTACTAAATGAGACAGCAAATCTGAATGCATTCATATTTAGATTCGGTTCATTCATCTCATACTTAAACATTTATTTTGCTAAACTAAATGAATGTGTTCAATTTCGGACTTGATAAATACTCAAAATTCAAAATAATAATGTCCTTTTCAAAAATTAGATAGACATAAAAAAAAAATTTTAAGATCATCCGGTGACTACCATACCTAATATCACTAGAAGACTGTGTTAATTATACCTTAAACAGTATTGGAAACAGTGCAAATAGGTAAAAAGTATTTCAGGAAATTATTCATTCATTGCTTTCCTTACACGTGTTAATCACAGAATCTTTGTGGGGTATTCAAAACATCCTCCCTTGTCCTCATTAAGGACACCGTTCTCATCCTAATGTCCTAATTCATAGCTATCTTTATATATACCTAACATACCGAAATTTTTATTAATATTCAAAAAAATTATAAAATTTAATATTCTGCACTCAAATTCAGAAAATTTTGAAATTTGTCTAATTTAGAGAATAATTCTCTGGATTTCTTTCCGAAGAATTATTCTCTGAATTTGTGTTTCCGGAAAATAATTCTCCGGATTTGTGTTTTTTTATATTAAACAGAAAATGTTATGATTTATTTATTTTTTGTATTGAAATATTTTATATATTTCTTTAAAAATAGATGGAATACTATATAATTTGATTTATTAAAAAGACTGCTATAAATAATCCGGATCAACATTTTTCAGGTTGAATTTTTTGTGACTGTAAGAAATTAAAATATTTCTTTGTGTGTTATTGAAAAACAATAAAAATATTTTGAATCTGAGTTATTGATCCCGGTTCAAAAGTCACTTCTAGATAAATACAGAAAATATTGTGGTCCTTCTATTTTTGAAAAAAAAATTAATCTCACATCTTTCAGACCAAATGATTTGATATCATTTTTTTTCAAAATAGATGCAATATTTTAGAATTTGAATGTACAAGAAAAACCACGATATTTCTTTATTTACTCAGAAGTGACTTTTAAATCGGAATCAATAACTCAGATTCAAAATGTTTTTATTTTTTTCAATAACACACAAAGAAATATTATAATTTTTCTTACATCTGTGAAAAATCCGGCCTGAAAAATATTGATCTGGATTATTTGTCGCAGTCTTTCTAATAAATTAAATTATATAGTATTCTATCTATTTTCAAAGAAATATAAAAATAAATATTTTAATAAAAAATAAAATAAATCATAACATTTTCTATTTTAATTAAAAAAACACAAATCCAGAGAATTATTCTCCGGAAATTCAAATCTCTTTCCGGAGAATAATTTTCCGGAAAGAAGGCCTGGATCTGGAGAATTATTCTCTAGATTGGGCAGATTTCGAATTTTCCTGAATTTGAGTGCAGAATGTTAAATTTTATATTTTTTTAATATTAATAAAAATTTCAGTGTAACATAAATACATCATATTTTACGAGTAGGGTTCCAATACCTCCTGACATTCGTATCTCATATTTAATATTGATATAAATCACTCAACATATTCATACTAAAATATATTTGGGGATAAAATTTTATCATTTTTAGAAACTTTTTGCTATTTGTTAAGATAGGTACAAATTACAGTTTCTGGATCGTATAAAACAGTTACTTTGTACCTATACAAGGTTATTTCTATATAACCGTGTATGTATTTTTTTTTTAATTTTGATATTCATGTTGCTAGCCATTAAATACTCGTAAAAGAAATTATTTCATACAGATTCTTGAAGTTATCAATAAATCAGAATTGTACACATATACATAAAAAATTTAAAAAAATTTAAAGATGAGGACATACATATATAGATTTACACACATAGAGATTTACATGTAACATAATGAATCAAATAACATAAATACATGCTGATTTAACAAACAACAAGTATGCATTGAATTGATGGGCAAAAACGAAGAGGAAGACAATCACACCTCTTTTGTAGTTGGCCTTTGTGGTTCTTTGGCTCCTTTAATTTCTAATTTGATCAATATCTTAATTTTTATTTTCTATCATGTATTTTAAAAGAATTACACTACTATTCTGAGTTTTTAATATTTGACAAATACTCAAAATACTTAAACATTTGTTTTGCTAAACTAAATGAATGTGTTCAATTTCGGACTTGATAAATACTCAAAATTCAAAATAATAATGTCCTTTTCAAAAATTAGATAGACATAAAAAAAAAAATTTAAGCTCATCTGGTGACCATACCTAATATCACTAGAAGACTGTGTTAATTATGACCTCAACAGTATTGGAAACAGTGCAAATAGGTAAAAAGTAGAGTCCGGCTAATATAACACTAGTGTCATTTCAAACTAAATAACACTACATCTTAAATCATTGGATCTACTTTAATATTCGTGCAAGACACTAGTGTCATTCCAGCCCTATCTTGTGCACGAATATTAAAGTAGATCCAATGGTTTAAGATGTGGTGTTATTTAGTTTGGAATGACACTAGTGTTATAGTAGCCGGATTCTAAAAAGTATTTCAGGAAATTATTCATTCATTGCTTTCCTTACACGTGTTAATCACAGAATCTTTGTGAAGTATTAAAAAATCAAAACATCTAATCTCCTTCATTAATGGACCACTTGAGAGTAGGTCCGATGCATCGGATCTACTTTGGTTCGATGGGTTTAATCACCGTCGATTTGCTTCAAGATTCGTGCAGAATGCTTTAAAATCCGTGGACATCTGTTTCAATTTTCGTGTGCACAAACCTTAAATTAGATCGGACGGTCATCATGCTCGTTAAACCTAAAAGTAGGTCCGATGGGCGTCCGACCTACTCCGTTCTCTTAATGGACACCTCACACCGTTCTCATGGAAATTAATGTCCTCAAATGTTCCCAATTCAAAGCTATCTTAATTTCTTTTAGATAAGTAACATAATTACATCATATTTTATATGTAAATAAATTAATAAATTCATGATATGAAAGTTTAAACCCACGATGTTACTTGTAAATTATATACACAATCAATCCTCCATAGTTTTTTTTTTTTAAATGGAAGTGAGGCTTAGGGGTGTACAAACGGTTCGGTTTATTTGGTTTTCAACTGAATTGAAAAAATTTCAACTGAA
>JAJGRW010000636.1:139740-168310 GCA_025461045.1 Carex parvula | reverse complement strand
TTAAATTTTTTTTTTTTATGTCTATGTAATTTTTGAAAAGGACATTATTATTTTGAATTTTGAGTATTTATCAAGTCCGAAATTGAACACATTCATTTAGTTTAGCAAAATAAATGTTTAAGTATGAGATAAATGAACCGAATCTAAATATGAATGCATTCAGATTTGCTGTCTCATTTAGTACTTGTGATTTTATTTTTTCTTCTTATGCTCCAAATGAGTGTTCAAAATAGCGCGCTAGCAACGTAAGAGTGGCGTTATAGCATTTTCGGACCTTAAACGCTAAGCTACGGGATAAAAGTGCGCTATTTCAGATACGACCGCTATAGCGGTAATAGCGGTCCGCTATTTGCGCTACATGCTATGAGCTATAGCGCACGCTATGCTACATAGGCTTTTATTTAAATGTTCAGACTGAATTTTTTTTTAAGGATTAATTGTTTTCAAGATCCAGAGTGCTTTTGCTTTTAAATAAAAAAAAGATAAATAGTTTATGCCATGATGCTTAGTTTTTTTAAATATAAAAAAATATATAATTTATGTCATGATGCTCGTGTTATTTTGAATGGAAAAAGATAGATAGTTTATGATATTATTAGAGATATTTTGAATAATAATTTGGACTTTGTACTGGTTCAATATGAATATTCCTTAAGCAATTTTGCATTACTGATCAGTTATCGCTATATGAGACTTTAAATAATGTTGATAATTAGTAAAAATATAAAACAAAAAACGCTATGTGGGATAGCTTTTGCTATAACTACGCTATTTGCGATAGCTTTTTATTTAATATTTCCGCAATGACGCGATAATCACTATTAGAACCTTGCTCCAAACACATACATTTGAGTCATGAGTACTAAATACATGCATGTGTTTTTAAAATCATGCATAATATATTGTCAAATATTAAAAACTCAAAATAGTATTGTAATTCTTTTAAAATACATGATAGAAAATAAAAATTAAGATATTGACCAAATTATAAATTAAAGGAGCCAAAGAACCACAAAAGCCAACTACAAAAGAGGTGTGATTGTCTTCCTCTTCGTTTTTGCCCATCAATTTAATAATTAGAAAATTTCTTATTTTTGCAATTCATACTTGTTGTTTGTTAAATTAGCATGTATTTATGTTATTTGATTCATTATGTTACATATGACGTTACATGTAAATCTTTATATGTATACCCTCATCTTTAATTTTTTTTTAAATTTTTTATGTATATGTGTACAATTCTGATTTATTAATCTGTATGAAGTAATTTCTTTTACGAGTATTTAATGGCTAGCAAACATGAATATAAAAAAAAAAAATACATACACGGTTCTATAGAAATAACCTTGTATAGGTACAAAATAACTGTTTTTATACGATCCAGAAACTGTAATTTGTACCTATCTTAACAAATAGCAAAAAGTTTTTAAAAATTATAAAATTTTATCTCCAAATATATTTTATTATGGATATGTTGAGTGATTCAGATCAATAGTTTGGACTTTGAAAATAAATATAAAATATGAGACATGATGAGATACGAATGCCAGGAGATATTGGAACCCTACTCGTATATGATGTATTTATGTTACACTGAAATTTTTATTAATAGTAAAAAAATATAAAATTTAACATTCTGCACTCAAATTCAGGAAAATTCAAAATCTGCCCAATCTAGAGAATAATTCTCCAGATCCAGGCCTTCTTTTCGGAAAATTATTCTCCGCAAAGAGATTTGAATTTCCGGAGACTGCGACAAATAATCCAAATCAATATTTTTCAGGCCGGATTTTTACAGATGTAAGAAAAATTATAATATTTCTTTGTGTGTCATTGAAAAAAAATAAAAATATTTTGGATCTGAGTTATTGATTCCGATTTAAAAGTCACTTCTGAGTAAATAAAGAAAATATCGTGGTTTTTCTTGTACATTCAAATTATAAAATATTGCATCTATTTTGAAAAAAAAATTATATCAAATCATTTGGTCTGAAAGACGTGAGATTAATTGTTTTTCAAAAATAGAAGGACCACAATATTTTCTGTATTTATCTAGAAATGACTTTTGAACGGGATTAATAACTCAGATTCAAAATATTTTTATTTTTTTCACTAACACACAAGAAATATTTTAATTTTTCTTACAGTCGCAAAAAATCCGGCTTGAAAAATGTTGATCCGGATTATTTATATCAGTCTTTTTAATAAATCAAATTATATAGTATTCCATCTATTTTCAAAGAATATATAAAATATTTCAATACAAAAAATAAATAAATCATAACATAATTAAAAAATACAAATCCGGAGAATTATTTTCCGGAAACACAAATTCAGAGAATAATTCTTCGGAAAGAAATCCAGAGAATTATTCTCCAAATTAGAAAAATTTCGAATTTTCCAATTTAAGTGCAGAATATTAAATTTTATAATTTTTTTGAATATTAATAAAAATTTCGGTATGTTAGGTATATATAAAGATAGCTATGAATTAGGACATTAGGATGAGAACGGTGTCCTTAATGAGGCCAAGGGAGGATGTTTTTAATACCCCACAAAGATTTTGTGATTAACACGTGTAAGGAAAGCAATGAATGAATAATTTCCTCAAATACTTTTTACCTATTTACACTGTTTCCAATACTGTTACAGTCATAACACAGTCTTCTAGTTGTATTAGATACCAAATTTTTTTTAATTACCACTCTAAAATTTTAAAATTCTCATATTACCACTTTTTTAAATTGCGCAGACTCAAACCCGGAAATTGCTAATATGCTATGCATAATATACAGAGCTTTTGTGTTACGGCTCAATTTTAAAATCCTAACGGTCGATCCGAACCGTTCAACATAATCTTCATATGAATATGTACTTGCAAACCAAATCTTACATTTTTTTAAATTTTTTTACTATTTTTTTAGATAGGTAGAAAATCACTTGATCTGAAAATTCTGTACCATTCAGATCAAGTGTTTTTCTACCTATCTAAACAAATAGTAAAAAAATTCTAAAAAATGTAAAATTTGGTTTACAAGTACATATTCATATGGAGATCATGTTGAATGGTTCGGATCGACTGTTAGGATTTTGAAAACTCAAATATTGAGCCGTAGCACAGAGACATCTATGCTATGCGTAGCACCGTAGCCAACTCCCTCAAACCCAGTATGCGCATCATTTTTGCGCGTGCGTAGACAGGATCTGCGCACTATTTTATTAATTTTTTAATAAAAAAATTTATGTTTTAATTTTTCTTTAATAAAATGGTGTGCATACCTAGTCTGCGCACACGTCAAAAATGGAGCGCAGATTGAGTTTGTGTCAACTTTTGATTTTTTTTTTTTTGAAAAGTGATGGTAATGTCATAATTTTGAAATTTCAGTGTGGTAACTAAAAAAATTTCGGTATTAGATATGGTCACCGGATGAGCTTAACTTTTTTTATTTCAAAAGTCCTCACAAAAAAAATTGAACTTTTTTATGTCTCTCTCATTTAAAAAAAATGACCCCATTAATTAATTAATTGTATTTTAAAAATTTGTCAACATGATGTCTAAAATTAAACGCATTCATTCAATTTAGCAAAAAAAAAAAAAAATAAGATGGGATGATTGAACCCATTTTTAAATAATTAAATAGTCAGATGAATGCATCCATATATTAAGAACTCAGAATAGTATTGTAATTCTTTTAAAATACAAGATAGAAAATAAAAATTAAGATATTGACCAAATTAGAAATTGGGTAACACACATTTTTCAACCTTCACAAGTTGTGAGTACTTAATCCAAGAAAATAAAATAATAAATCATGGTTGAATATGCATATGCATACATATTGAAAATTTGCAACTTGTGTATACTAATTCACATTTTTGGTTCTTATTACATGGCCTCTAATTAAATTGTTAAAAAAAAATATGTAAATAAAATCTTTGTCCTTTCTTTTGAAGTTGATTTCAAACCCAAAAAATAAAACTCTCCAATAGACTGGAAAAGCCGTGCCGTGTCGTGATCAAGTTAATTTTTTCCGTACTATGTCGTGCTATGATCAAAATATCGAGAGACGGTCACGACACGCGAATGGTCACGCCGTACCCAAACGTGTCGTGACCAAACGTGACTCACGTGACTCACGTGACCATTTAATTATAATTTAGGTTAGTTTATTCATGATTCACTATTTTATTAAGATCTAACAATCCTAATTACACGTGACACGTGCCGTGCCGTTTCGTGACTAGATCTTTCGCATGACGTGCCGTGTCAAATTTTTAAAAAATAATCACGGTACGAGACTCATGAATCACAGTACGTAACCGATATGCGTGCGTGCTATTCCGTGATAGAGCCGACTACGCCATGCCATTTTTCCCGCTCTACTCTCCAACCTACCTATTGAACTTCAACTAATTTGTTTATTATTTCTGATTCGATCAAGAATATTATCATAAACCAGCTGTTCAACATAAATAATTGTAGATATTATATGCAAGAGATTTCTCTCACGTGTTTTCTCCAAGGCCCAAATTGCAATTATTAACTCTTGAGGGGTCTCTCTGCAAAATAAGAGCTATTTTTTTATTATTTCTCCGTGGTTTCAACACCAACGGCATGATATAAACAGCAACAAAGACTTGACAGTTGACACCACAAGCAACAAGTCTCATCTCACATTAATTACATAATAGAGACACAGACACATACACACAGAGAAGAGAGAGAGGAGGGAGAGAGAAACCCATAACTTCATGTCTCAAGGAGTTCTGAATTATCCTTTCTAGAGAGAGAAAGCTTGAATCTCTAACCCAAAGTTGAGATCTTTACCTCAATTGTACGCACAAGTTTGCTAAGATGGGGCAAATTTCTAACTTGTTGAATGGGTTGGTGAATTCAATGTCTCCAAGGAAAGAGAAGAAGGGGCAGCAAGAAGAAGAATTGAGAAAAGAGATTGTGTTGAAATCTTCAGGTTGGGTTGATGGTACCGGGTCGAATTGTTTTGTATCGGTTAATACTCAAACGGGTCAGAAAGGGGTCAACCAAGATCGCTCCATTGTTTGGGAGGTAATCTCTCTTTCTCTCTCTAACCATGTCAGCAGCAAATTTTTGGGTAAAATTTTTATCAGAGCAGTTTTAGCTTCATGCAGCGAACGAACTATATGCAGTGCTGTTTTGATTCTATAGTCCGCGCACTGCATGAAGTAAAAGTTGCTTTGCTAAACTCTTACACAAATTTTTGGACCTCTATTCTGTGTGGATATTATTGTGAGAAATAATTTGGTAATGTTGAAGGTTAAAATTGTAAATTTGCAGTTTTATCCAGTTTATGTTCATATACTTCATGTTTATCTTAAGAGAGACTATCTGATTTTTTTTTGGTTAATCTATAAAAGACACAGAAAAACCAACAAAAAAAAAATCCATATTGACTTTTCTGATGGCTTAGTTTTTTTTTTTTTTCATTTTTTTATAATATGCATCAAGGTTACCATTTTCAATAAACTGCCAATTTTTTTTTGCAATATCAACAAGTTAGATACATGATACTTCTAATTTGAAATATAATACAAGATCCAAAGAATCTCTTCACTTTGGTATATTTGACAACTAATTAAAGGAAAAATATGTGGTGGGTTGGTACTTAATTAGTACATTGTTGTTAGTGTAGGTTGCAACTACACTGCTGATTGTGAATTAATAATATGATCCCTATTTTTCTATAAAAAAGTAGATTTGATATAAGAATTTAAAATCTTTGACATAATATATATTATTTTAATGTTTTAGTTTGAAAAAGAAAGCCTTCTTTTTTAACAACAACATGCTACAAATTGATTTTTCACCTTGCAATTTTCTTGAAATACCATAATATTTCAGAGGTACACAATATAAGTACTGTAATTGAGTTGAATATTATTCAAATGTGGAGTTCAAATATCCATTTGAAATGTTCAAGTGAAAAAAAGAGATTTATTAATTATTATGGAATCTACCAAGAATTATTTCAGAGTCAGGCAGGTTGGCAAGAGCATGATTTCTGGAGATTAGATGGAATATTACTTAAACATCAATATATATCAAGATTAAAATTATATCTTGTTTGAGTTTGGTCTCTCCAATTGTAATGGATCCATGATTAAAAAAAAAATATTAGTGGTTTTTTTTATTTTTTTATTTAGGATTTCTATTAAATGAGGCAGGATCCAAGCCAGCTGCCTTTTTTCATTATTTATTCTTAATGGTTTCTTTTAATTTATATATGAGGAGGGATCCGATTACCACGTTTTTTGTTACCACAAAAGTTACCACAACTATTTTCTACATTTTCAAAGTCCAAATCGTCGATCCAAACCGTTCAACATGATCTCCACAATAAAATGTGCTTCCAGATCAAATTTTACATTTTTTTGAATTTGTTTACTATTTATTAAGATGGGTACAAAATTCAATGGTCTGAATTTGGGGAGCAGCTTGGGTCCGATGCCCATTGGACCCAAAGTGGGTTCGATGGGCTCGAAGACCGTCCGATCTGCTTTAAGATTCACGTCAGAACTTTCGCGTTTGCTTTAATTTACGTGCGCACAATCTTAAAGCAGATCGGACGGTCTTCGAGCCCATCGAACCCACCTTGGATCCGATGCCCATCGGACCCAAGCTGCTCCCCTGAATTTGACTAGTTTTTGTAAAATACTTAATAAATAGTAAAAAAATTCAAAAAAAATGTAAAATTTGATCTGCAAGCACATTTTATTGTGGAGATCATGTTGAACAGTTTGGATCGACGATTTGGACTTTGAAAATGTAGAAAATGGTTGTGATAACTTTTGTGGTAACAAAAAACGTGGTAATCGGATCCCTCCTCTTTATATATATAGGACCAGGTACAGAATACAGAGCATTTTTTCTTGAAACATTATATATTTGTGAGCATTTTTTATTGGGGTTAAAGAGATAAAATAACTCCAATTGCTCAACTAAAATAGTATCTATTTAAATTTCATTTTTGAGTGGGTCAAAGTTTTGTATCCTGATGTCTCTAATAAAATTTACCTCAAGGTCCCCAAAACTTTCAAATTTCACAAAGTCATACTATTATATATGCTTTTCAACATTTCTTTCATTTTATGTTTCTGTCTCTGTTCTTTAATAGATCATAGTTCTTCTCCATCCCTTTCAACTCTTTCGTATTACCAAAACTAGAGTTACGTTAACTATCCTTTTCTTTTATTTATTTTTGATTTATTTGTTTTTCCTTTTTGAGTGGGGCATAATTTGAATTTATTATTCCCTACATAATTAAAAAAGTTTATCAAATAAGTCTTCCTATTAAATTATACATATATGGCCCTAAAAATTATAAATTTGCAAAAATTCCTCTCCCATAAAACATATTTGCCGCGCCTCTAAAATGAAAATTACATCAGGGTCCCTGAGATTTTTATATTCCATAACCCTTCTTCATACCAAAATTAAACAAATATTTAACAAAGGCACTGTGTTGCACAGGGATTTGGGTGCCAAGATGACACAATATTTTGTGGGGTTTTCGATGGCCACGGTCAATGGGGCCACTACGTGGCCAAGCGTGTAAGGGATGCTATCCCGGCCTCTCTCCTTTGTCATTGGCAAGAGGCAGTTGCAAAAGAATCCTCTCTCATCTCTTCTTCTCCTACCAAAAAAGAAATTATAAACCAATTCAATGTGTGGAGACAGTCTTCTCTCACCGCTTGTGAGACTGTTGATAAAGAGCTTGAGAGGTCCCGTAGTATGGACACCTATCATAGCGGTACCACTGCGTTGACTTTGGTCAAACAGGTATAGTGGCGCTTTTCCTTGTGACACCTTTCTTTACATACAACCATTCTTTGTATTATTGTATGTATGTATGAGTGTGATTTTCTGTATGATACTGTCCAACAACCTATGTGTAGGTGTGTTCATTGGATCCAGTTTATTTGGTTTTTAAACGAACCGAAAAAGTTTGAATTAAATGGTTCAGATTTTCGGTATATATAAATGGATTGGCTTGGTTTAATTTTTTGAATTACTTTGGTTTTTCGCTTATTTGTGTATGTATTGAGTATGACGTATTAAACTTTAATCTCTCTTATTTCGGTTTAACCAAACTAACCAAAATTTACTTTGGTTATTTTGGTTCGGTTGTTATTCGGTTGGTTTGGTTGTATTTGAAAACCGAATAAAATTTTGGTTTGACTATTTTTATTCGGTTTTATCTGAACCGACCCAATGAACACCCTGACCTACGTGATGAAATACCTGTACTAATTAATTGTTACGGTCTCCATCTACCTGTCCTGCCAAATTTAAACTTTAGGGGTTTAATCATATTAATTTTTCATTTGCTAAATAGGGTGATTTGATCATGATATCAAACGTGGGTGATTCTCGAGCAGTATTAGCCACCACCTCTGACGATGGACGCTTGGTGCCGGTACAACTCACCGTCGATTTCAAACCTAACTTACCTCGTATGTTTTGATCATGATTTTCTATTTTTTTCTATTAGCAATTACTAATTGTGCCAGTCCTTCCAAGCATATAGTATCAAGGTGCCGATCTGTATAGATGTGATTGTTTCTTTTCTTTTTAAATTTTGAATTTACTAAAGAGTTTAGTGTTGTTGAGATTAACAAACAAAACACACGAATTGGAGATGCACGCTGTCTTGGGTGCACTAAGAAAACTCAAAAAGTGTAATTTTACAAAAATATCCTCTAACTTTTTCCTCTTTTCCTTTTCCCGAAATTTCCCATTTTATGAATGTTTTTCCAACAGCTATACACTTTACTTTCTATTTCTATTTCTTCTCTCTAATGGATATAAGCCTTTGTATCATTATATATAGGCTGATAAACCCTTGTAAGAAAGTATGATCTATTAGTAAAATCTTTCTTCTTCAAATTGCATCTCAAATTCTAACAAGTGTCATGTGTGAATGTCATACAGAGGAGGTGGAGAGAATAAAGGAGTGCAATGGCCGGGTGTACTGCTTGGATGAAGAACCGGGTCTACACAGGCTGTGGCTACCTGATGATGATTCTCCCGGGTTGGCTATGTCAAGGGCTTTTGGAGACTTCTCTTTGAAACGCCATGGTCTCATTTCAGTGCCAGATGTCACACAAAGAATGATCACGAGTCGAGATCGCTTTGTTATTCTCGCAACTGATGGGGTATGAATTATATCCTCATATTTTCTCTCTTGTGTTTTTTCTTCTTTTTTTTTTCACCTCAGGTGCCAGCTTGAATGCGCCAATGGTTATACAGAAAATAATAATGTTACAAGATGAAACACGAAATATTTGAAGGCACTACCTATTTTTCTACAGATTTTTTTATTATAGGAAAAATATTAAAATAATATAGGCTATTATACTGACTGGCTTGAAATTTCAATCCTGTAGAAGGAATCAATTTTTTTTTTTTTTTCAGTTCCTTTAGGGATCATCTTGCTGCCTACGCTCCCTGTGCTGCAGAAATGCCATCCCTTAGAGAGGAAAAGGCAGTGTAGGCAGCAAGTGATCTATGATCCCTAAAGGGACCAAAGTTATTTTTTTAGTTCCTTTTGCATGATCAAAATTTCAAGACAATATGTCTAATTGTCTATATTATTTTATTATAGTTTCTACAAATAAACAGTTCTGATTTTTCTAGCTTCTGGACAGGAATAATTTTACATGTTACCTATTTTTCTAGCATCTGGACAGAATAAATTTTTGTAAGAAGTATATTTGGAACCATGATATTATCCAGAGCACCTTGTAAAATAATATAGTTGTTACTGATCTTGCATTGATTTTTTTTTTATTTCTTTAAATAAGGTGTGGGATGTGATTTTAAATGAAGATGCACTACAAATTGTATCATCAACTCCTTAGAAGCATAAATTGGAAAAGTGGTTAGTAGAATGTGCGGTTCGTGCATGGAAGCCCAAGAGGAGAGGGATTGCAGCCGATAATTGCTCGGCAATTTGCCTTTTTCTCATTCATTTGCACAATGATGTTAATATTATGTGGTCAAATCTGTATGAATGTTGGTGCAAATAAGTTTGATCAATTTAAGAAAATTTTTGTTTTGTGCTAATTGGAATCAATCATTCATTCAAATCTTGTGGTTATGGAGAAGTTCCTCTCTCTGCTTGTCCTTTGGAGCTTGGTTTTATCAATGGAGTTGGGTCTTGCACCAATTTTTTTGTTTTTGTTTTTCCTTTGATGCCTTTTAAGAATGGAGATGGAGAGGTATTTGAGAGAAAAAAAAAAAAACTAAAGAAAAAAATGAAACAGAAGAGATGGGTTTGTAAATAGGTCAGTTATTCCTAAATTAATTTTGTCATTAATTTTTTATGTTATTTTTTCAAAATATTTTTGTTGAATGAAAGGTTATATAGCCTAGAATTATATTACTACTAAAAATGTCATTGCAAGGCTAGAAAATCCACTGACAAACTTTCCTTAAAACCCTACTGGTATTAGAATGCCCTTTATTGGCATCAGCCACACACTCATGGACTAGCAACTGAATTTTAGGGGTAGTAGTAAGGTCTCAGCTACCCAAATTTGCATATCAGCCTAGGCAACCAGCAAAACTCAAAACTAACTTTTTAAGTTTGTTCACAGGAACAGTAAACACTGGAAAACTCAAATTGGTACCAAAAACACTGATACACTATAATCTGAGGCAATTTGGGATATTGCTACAACAACTTTCCATCGGAACGCCTCAAAACAGGGAAGCGAATTAGAATTCTTGCCAGCAGCAGAGTGATTAGAACAGAGGAGCAGAGAAAGAAGAATGAATAGCAGTGTGGGTAAATAAAGTTTTTTTCTTTTTCTTTTCTTTTTGAGCACTTTAGATCATTAAGACTAAATTCTTCTTCAATTTAGCTATTATTTTATCAGCTGGCTGGTGTTTCATTTCTTTCAGAAATTAAGAATGAAAAACTAATATACATAGCATAGTAAATATTACAAGAGGAGGGTTCAAATGCACCATGATTTTGTGCTCTAATATGCTCCACATCGTTTATTTCCGTTTTAAAAATCCGAACAGTCGAGCCGAACTGCTCAACATAATCTTCATAATAAAATATTCTTGGAGACCAAATTTTATATTTTTTAGAATTATTTTACTATTTTTTTTATCACTTTATCGGATGGTCTAGAATCTCCTTAAAACAGTGATTTTGTATCTATCTAAAAAAATAGTAAATAAATTCTAAAAAATATAAAATTTGGTCTCCAAGCCTATTTTATTATGAATATTATGTTGAGCAGTTCGGATCGACTCTTTGGACTTTAAAAACGAAGATAAAAGATGTGGAGCATACTGGAGCACAAAAATTATGGTGCATTTGAACCCTCCTCATATTACAAATGACCAAAACACTCACCAACAGTAAAACCGGAATCTGACAAGATAAACAAGCAAGATGCAAAAAATAAATTCACAAACAAGCAAGCAAAAGAGTAAGAGTAAGAAAACTCGGCTCGGATCTATTTATGAAGTGTTTAAAGCCCATATTAAACTCGGCCTGTTCCATCCATTCTCAGCCCGACTCAGAAAAACCCATTTCAGCTCATTTCAGTTCAATACACTCATTCAATAACAAGTCGCCATCAGGAGTAAATTTGATCTTTTTAAATTAAGAGTTGTCCTTGTCATCTTTAGTACTGAAAATTCATAGTTCCGGATAAATTGAACTTAACCAATCTTTATGAACTTTTAGGATATTAATTTTGTACTTAATACTTCTAAATTTAATTCTATACTGAGATATTTCATAAGCTTATTTTTCCTCCCTTCTGTTTCTGAAACACAACGAATTCACATCCCCTCAGGTTACTTGACTGAGTACAATTGAATTAGATGGTCCAAAATTGTTCTTTTTAACTTAGCATGAATCTCAAAGCATAAATAATACTGGCCCTCTACGCCATCCTGAGTAGGCACCGGCTGAGAGTTAATCTGGGCCGTCCATTTCAATTGTGTTGAGTCAGGTACCTGGGAGGATACGGATCCAAACACAACAGGCAAACATGCTCGTTCAATGTTTCTCTCAAAAAGACTTTTCTCATAATTTTCATTTTTGAATTTTAGGACAAACCCAATCAACCAAATGTGATACTTCGGGGTGTCAACCTTAATCTGATTCTTAACAATAATACAATATTAATATACAACCATAATTGAAGGAGTACTTTCAAATTGAAGGGCAGATCTTTTAAACCTTCTTTGAACAAGAGCAAAAACATTATCTTCTAATACAATTCTAGCAACAGTTCCGGTACCCAATAGCGGTTGGGAACTGTCACAAAAGCGTTCAAAAAGTAATATCGTCGAACATTTTGCGAACATACAATACTGGGAGTAATATGAAATACACAGAAGAAACCAATACAACAAGTAATCAAGCACAAGAAAATAAAAGAGAGACAAGATTTTACGTGGAAACCCTTACGGGAGAAAACCACGGAAGCACGATGCAAAATCACTATATCAAGGAGTCTTACAATACAAGGTGATAATCAAGCTATTAACACTCTCTCTCACACTCTCTTACAATTACATACGCTAATTTACGAGATTATCAAGTGTATTCGGTGGATTGGTACAAAGAAAGCAAACCTTAGAAAGAAACTTGGAAAAGAGGCTTAGTTCTAAGAGAGAAGAGAGCAGCTCACCACCAAATGGTTCACAGATTGGCTCTTTTAATTCCAAGTTACTTAACTAAAAAAAAAAAAAAATTCAATTCCAAGTCTTCAAATGCAGTTAAGCAACCTGGTTGGAAAATGACAACTCATCATTAATCTAGTTTTAAATAATGTTTTATATTACCAGTATGTACTGCTTGGCATATACCAACCTGGTAGTGCTAAAACACATAGAAGTAATGATTCAAAACTCCAAATACTTTCTCCAAAAGATATGTCAACGTGTCCACCTCATCAACCAGCAAATCAATCTATCAAATACAAACATAAAAACAAAAAAAATAAAAAATAAAGAAAACTTGTGCCTTTAATGGAATGGAAAATTTTACCCTGACAAAAACTGAAAATATCCCAAGGACCCCCTTTATTTTCCAACTTTTATGAATTGCTCACCACACTTGTTCTTTTTCACATTCTCACTCAATTTCTGGAAAAAATTAATTTATATTTTGAATTTGGTAAGAAGATGGTAAAACCAAAATCTAATAAGATAAACAAGCAAGATGCACAAACAAACTTAAAAACAAGTAAATGAAGAGTAAGAGTAAGAAACGTGCATACTTGTTAATGGAGTTCGGACTAACAAGCTAGACTCCTTTCCTAGAGATCTCAACCACTAACGATGCATCTTTGTATTTGCCAATAACAAAAGGATTATAATTTAAGTTGATCCACCACTTTCTGTTCTGAACATTCTTGTTCAGCTTCTCTATCATCTTGGGGATTGTAAATCAACTGCCAATAAAAATTAGACATGACATCAACATAATACAACCTCTTTGGTCTTGAAACAACCAAGTATATTCTAGCACTAGAAATCACCTATTTTTCTTATTTTTTATCTTTTTTTTTTGTCTTATTCTGCACTTGTTTATTTTTTATGCTTTCTGAATCAATCAAGGCTTACGCATGGAATTCCAGAAAATTTACCCAAGTTGTTGGTACCAGTTGCTAACTTTATTATAGAAAATTAAGTTTATAATTCAACATTTTTCAGTATCATTTTACTACAACAATTTAAAACTAGAGAGAAATTTAAGAAAATTCTTGAAATTTTGGAAACTGACCAAGATCTCTAATTGAGGTCATAACATCTAGCAGGGTGTGAGAGAGGTGTTTAACAAAGATAGCACCCCCCCTCTATTCTCCGCATCCACTACCGCAAAACAAAATTAAATGAACTCTTCATTCATGCAGTCTTCTTCTGAGACTTCTATGAACGGCTATGTTATGTAGCTTTGGCTCTCTTCTCTACACTAACTTTACATTCATGTCTTCTTCACCTAGTACTTACATTTTGAATTTGGCAAGCATGGTACCTCTTTCTTAGCCGTGCAAAGATTATCACTTTTTATTTCAGAGATCTTCTTGTACGACTTTTTTTCAAGACTCTCCTCTTTTAAAAGAAAATAAATTCCCGACTCTCCTCTTAAAAAAATCTTGAAACTATCCACGTAATTTTCAGTTGGATCCCTCTTCTTTCGTTTGTTTGCCTTTAAACCATCACTCTCCTCGCCTCGGAAGAGAATAGCATAGATTTGATGAACGGCCGATGTATTAGCTTCATTTAGAAATTCAGACATTTCCTTCTTCTTTTTTTCAGAATTGATGGATCAGGATACCATAGATAAACCCTGATAACACAAATTGTGAAATGAGTATTTTGTTACAAATAAATGAAGCACTGAAGAAAATTTAACCTTCTAACCTGGGAAAACTGCATGAGATGCAAGTATTAGCTGGAATGTACTGGTACCAAGCCTGATTGGTTGATACAGTACCAATAGATGTTTTAAGGATCTATTGCATTTCAAATTTCAAATTTCAAATTTTAAGTTCATATTTGTATACCTATTACATTATTTGCTTATGAGAAAATAGCATACCTCAATGGGATTTCATTTTCAAATGGACAATTTCGAAATCATCGACTTCATTTTAGGATCACTCTTTTTAACTTCTCCTTCCAGTCCTTTAAACGGAGTATGTTGAATCTGCCAGCTTTAGAATTGCATGTGACAATGCTTGCAAAATATCAAACACTGTGGAATATACATTTCAAATTGCAATCACTATGTAAAGAGGTATTATTCAACAATTCAGAGTTAACTGGGGCCCAAATACACAGTTACAGAAAACTGACAGTCAATTTTGAAAATCATTAAAGAATATGTTTAGAATTAAAAGTAAAAAAAAAATGAGTACCAATATGTCCACTCAATCTTCTAATAGCATCTGCACATAATCGAATAATTTCACAACAGACCCTGGAGGAGACTGAAGCGCTAAGAGACGAAATAATTGTGCTGACAAAACCTTTGATGCGGCTGCCAAAACCCTGGTGAAATGTACAAATATATTCTCAACCAATACGAAGTTAAAAGTCAATGGGGATACATTTGGATGCTATTAGAAATAAAACAATAAGCTATATGTAGACTTAAAGCTCTAGTACTGATTACTTAACTTTTGATTGACACTTTTACTATAACAGATTTTGGAAGGAAAACAAAAACTCCTGCATTGTGGTTCAAAATATTTAACATTCACAATTTAAAACTGCAATGTTTGAGTGGCTTGGTAAAATCATCCTTAAAGAAAAAATAAAAGTTACCTCAGTGGAATTGATGCACATGAGAGAGAGAGCGGCATCTAGAACCCTAGACCCAGGAGTTGCTGCATCGTCAGAGTTGAGAGAGGCAATGAAAGATGAGAAACCGTCTGATGGAGGATCGATGTCGGAGGTTAGTCTGGAAAATAGGCGAGAGAGATTGAAAGAGCTGAAGAGAATATGGGTAATGTTTTATGCCAGCGTAAGAGATTGAAAGCGGAAATGAAATCTTTCAAAATTTGAGAGCGGAAATGAAAGAGGTCTGCATCGTTGAGAGTGGAAATGAAAGAGGTCTGCATCGTTGAGAGTGGAAATGAAATTTACATTGCAGATTCTGAAATGAAGTGCGAGCTGATACGGATACTCTTACAATATAAGTTGATCCAGAATTTCATCTTCAGCACTTTCATCTTCATCTTCTCTATCATCTTGGGGGTTGTCAATAAGATTCAACTGCCAATGAAATTTAGACATGACATGCAGGTAAGCTTGAATTTTTCTAGAGCATTTTATGCTGGACATCAGTATAATACAAGCTGTTTGGTCATGTAACAACTAAATATATTCTATCACCGGAAATCACCTCTTTTTCCAGTTCTTTATTTATTTTTTGTCTAATTTTGAAGCTTGGGTATATTATTTTATGCTTTATGAATTAAGCCTGGAATTCCAGAAAATATACCAAGATATTGGTACCTTTTGCGTCTGCCATTAATAAATATATATATAGTGATGTACCTAGACCTCGCGGTAAGTGATGCTGTTTCTCTGGCACCATTCTCTCATCAGAGGACAACCACTAATTTTGGTAATTAGTGGCCTGAATTGGAGGCTTTCAGTAGTAGGAGAGATGCTTATGTTCCTACAGTACAGTAGTTTCATAGTTTTCAGTTTCATCAGGCTGTGAAAACCTTCCAACACAGCCAGTCTTGGGCACTTTATTATCAAAAGATCATTGAGGATGTACTTCGGATGGTTTTGAACCCATAGCAACGGAAAGGAGCTCAGCTTGGCACAAGAACCCAATCGAAGGGACTCCAGTGATAGTGGCATTGTCTGATCATTCCAATCGCATAACTCCGGACAGTAAAATATGCTCACACACTTGAGGTTGCTGAGGTTATCCAGCCCTGTCAATGATATGACCTTTCTGCATCTATAGATCTCCAGTATCACCAACGAAGCCAGATTCAGCATTATACATTGGCAGCTCACCCCAACTGATGGTGCCCATGATAATGATTCCGCTCCTAGAAAATCTTCTTTTGTTAAGAGTAATGTAAAGTGATTTTCAAGAAGTGGAATTATAGAATTGACTGATGCATGTGACAGACGGATCTCATTATTCCCAAACAAATTCAACGCTTGAATCTCTGTGTCTCTCTGTTGTAGGAGAAAAATAGATTAGTGTAATTAAAGAACATAAACAGTAATGAGTAAAACAGACTAGTTTAAATAAAGAATGTAGAGTAATGAAAAGGTTATAAAATGCTCATCACAAGGAGATCCTTTACCTGATAGACATATCTTTCCGCCAAATCCATTCTAGGACAATCATAAATTTCAGCCCTCTGGGTCATGAAGTGTAACATGTCCTTGACAGGTAATTGCAGTTCCAATTTTGGGCAGTATTTAAAACTAACTTCTCTAAAAGAATTTAAGCTTCTGTCCATGCAATTAATCGAGATTAGCTCTATGCAATTCGAGATTGATAGGTACCCAGATACTGACTGGAACATGATTTCACGAAAGCCACACTCGTGTATCTTTAGTTTTTTTATTACTGATGGACATGTTAGGAGTCTCAACTTTGGACAGTATTCGAAAGTAACTTCCCTAACAGATAAGCCGTTGTACTTCCAATTAATTGAGATTAGCTCTAGACAGTTTGAGATGCTCAGATTCTCAGATATTAATGGGAACATGATTTCACGAAAGCCACATTTGTGTATCTTGAGTTTCAAGATTCCCGCAGGGAATGTTAGGATTTTCAATTTTGGACAGTATTCAAAGGTAACTTCCGCAATAGAATTTAGGTCATTATCCCTCCAATTAATCGAGATTAGCTCTAGACAGTTTGAAATGATTAGGTTCTCAGATCTTGACGGTAACATTATTTCACGAAAGCTACAATTCTGAATGTCAAGCATCTTAAGTTCTGCAGGAATGGTAGGGAATATCCATAATTTACTGCAGAAATGAAGTACAATACTCTTAAGAGAAGGTAAGTCATTACCTGTGGAATGCACTGAGACAAGATCTGGACAGTTAGAGATAAAAACATTTTCAATGTTAGATTCTGATGAGAATTGAAGTTCATGACAACCGCATTCTCTTATCAGTATCACTCTAACTTCTTGTGGAATTGTTGCGATTTTCCATAATTTTGGGCAATTATTTATAACGAGCTTCTTAAGGGAGGGGAAGTCACCATCATGCGCCTGCCACTCCACCAAATTGAGCATGTTCCTCAATGAGAGCAATTCAAGTGATGGGTAACTAAGTTCCTTGGGTTGCTCGGAAGAACCATATTCTGCCAATAGTGAATATGTGTTGAGTTCATTTCCCATATTTCTAACACCAATATTACCTGATATATCGAGAAATCTGAGATATGGCAATTGACCAAATGATGGAAAGAAGTTAAGCTCAGTACAAAAGTTAAGAATAAGAGTTGTCAGTTTGGGAAGTAATGGATTAAGCAACCAAGAAGGACCAATTCGCCCTCCATAATTTAATATTGCAAGTTCTGTGAGGTTACCATGAGGTTGGAGGCTCTGGAGTACAACATCCTGCATCTTTTCATCATTCTCATTCTTTGCATTTTTACTTGAATTGACAGTTAAATGGAGATGGAGTTTATCACTACAATTCATCATACTACAATTTTCCTGAAAGTTTAAAATTAACTTGTGTAAATTTGTCTTTGATGCTAGATTGGCGTTCCTGGAGTATTCCACATCACTGATGTTTCTGAGCCCTTTTATGCACAACAACCCGCTAAGCTTATTCATATTCTTAAGCTCTCCCAGCCCCCCAATCATGTCATTATCCATGACACTAAAATGCCCACTTAACTGTTTAAGAGTTGTTAATTTTCCAATCCCAGATGGCAAGTTGAGTTGTACAGGTAAATCAAGAATGCGCAGCCTAGTTAACTGCTCTATGCCCTTTGGTAACTCTTTGAGTTCTGTACAATATCTTAACGATAATGTATGCAGGTTACGAAGCAAGAAGATAGATTCAGGTAACTGCTGGATTTTTCCACTGCACAGCTTAATATAACGAAGGTTAATAAGGTTTTTGATACTTTCAGGTAACTCCCGAAGGTAAAAGCTAAGCACATCCAAAGTTTGGAGGTTGTAAAGAAGACATAAAACTTCAGGAAACGTTTCCATGTGACTATTTTCAATAGAAAGGTACCGCAAATGCTTTAACGTGCCGAGTGTATTTGGTAAAAAGGAATAACCCAACTGAATAGCTCTCACACTACCAATCTCAGAGAAGATTTCAAAGAAAAAGTTCTTTGTTGGACATGTATTTACAAATGTTCGGATAGAGCAGTTGTTGTTGGGTGCTAAAAAAGAACCCAATAATTTATCTTGTTCTGTTAAGTATAGATGGTATACTTTGGATGCACCATTGCGTTGTTGGTCATTTTCCAAAACAGGTCGGTATGCTTCTTGAGAAATGGATCTTGCTAGATCATGTATTAAATCATGCAACAAGTATTTAGTGGAAGGCGCACAATCAACAAGTGATCTGCCTTGCAATTCATCAAAGTATTCACTTCCAATCTCTTCCAATGTTTTCAAATTTCTTGTATTGCCAATAATATAGCCTTGTGCCATCCAGAGCCTAACCACCATGTCTTTTTCAAATCGTTTACCTTTCGGAAACATGGATAAATAAAGGAAACATGGCTTAATATGTCGCGGCAATTTCTGGTAACTTGACCATAATACTGGCATAATCTCTCCAGTCTCATCAATTTCTGATATATCACTCTCCAAAATTTCCCTCCATTTCTCTTCATCCATTTCATAACGGAGAATGCCTCCAAGTGCCTTTATGGCCAAAGGTGCGCCTTTGCACTTTTTAACAATACCACGACCAATCTCATGCAGATTTGCATTATCACTTGCCTCCCTATTGCCAAAAGCAGAATGCTTAAATAGCAACCAACAATTTTCCTCATGCAAGGATCCCAATTGAAAAGGTGATGTTGTCTGCATGATCTTAGCAACCGAGGTATTGCGAGTCGTCGTCAATATTCTTACAAATTTTGCACCAAAAAAACCAACTCGAAAGCACTCCCACAGGTCTCTTTTTTCATTCCACACATCATCTAGCACGAGAAACAACCCAAGACCTCTTATCTTTTCCTTGAGTACATCTTGGAGTATGCTTAGCTCAGAAAACTCACAAGGGCTGTTACTCACCGACTCAACGATAGCTTTGGTTAGTCGCACTAGATCAAAATCTTCAGATACAGATACCCAACATCTCTTGTTAAACAATCGACAAATCCTAGAGTTATTGTAAACAAGCTGGGCAAGTGTGGTCTTGCCGAACCCGCCCATTCCAACAATGGGAAGAACCATAAAATCTGGACCATCTGAAGGGTTAAGGAGGCTAATGATCTTCTCTTTATCCTCCTCCCTACCAAAAATAGCCCTCTCGTCCACATGGGAGCTGGTATGTGGTGGGATTTGTGGACCAATAACCAGTCGGGCCCCGTCCTCTTCCCTTAAATGAAGATCCCTACGAGCATTTGAAATATCTTCAAACCTCTCTATTATACTCTTGATCTTCTTGTCCATGCCATCAGGAATCGAGGCCTTAGTAATGGTAAATGACGAATAAGAAGCAATGGAGGATGATGTGTACATCTCAGCAAATTTTCTCTTAGTCCCTGTGGAATATTAGATCAATTTCATTTTGTGATCCCCATCTTTATCACACAAAAAATAAGTAAATAAATGTCCTATTAATCTCCCACAAATTCCTTGAGAAGTGAAGAAAAATTAACACAAGGGTTGCCCCAAGGATTTTTTACGTTATCTAATTTTTCTCTTCATGTTGTTTTGGATGGATTGAATAGGGTTAAAGTGATATATATGGATACGGATCATATATTAGACATATATGAATACGGATCATATTAGACATTTATGGATACATATCAGATATTGATCGGATATTTATCTAATTATAATGGTGAATAACATAATTTTTTATAATATATATTAAACTATAATGTATATGTATTATTCGGGAGGAGGGATCAAGTTACAACAACCATTTTTTTCATTTTCAAAGTCCAAATCGTCGATCGAAACCGTTCAACATGATCTCCACAATAAAATGTGTTTGCAGATCAAATTTTACATTTTTTGATTTTTTTACTATTTATTAAGTATTTTACAAAAAATAGTCATATTCAAAAATTCAAAAAAATGTAAAAAAATGTACCCATCTTAATAAATAGTAAAAAATTCAAATAAATGTAAAATTTAATCTGCAAGCACATTTTATTTAGATAATCATGTTGAACGGTTTGGATCGACGATTTGGACTTTGAAAATGAAAAATATGGTTGTTGTAACTTTGTTGTAACTTGATCCCTCCTCATTATTCGGATACAGATAATTAAAATTTAAAATAGATATTCAGATACCTGATAGCCATATTTAATTTTTGAATATGGATCGAATACGGATTGGATATTATCAATTGAATTGAGCCAAAAAAGATATTTTATTCATTGACCCTCTTGGGGTATATATAGAGTTTACATAAACCGAGTCCCTTGACTTCCTCTATATATCCTATTTTACGGATAGGTCCCTAAACTAGATACAAATACCAACACTCCTCTCAAGATAGTTGAAAGATATTCACTAAGCCCATGTTGTCACACAATCTAGCCAAATCAAGTGAACTAAGTCCCTTAGTGAGACAATCAGCCACTTGTTCTCTAGTAACTACATGTCCCAGCTCCAGTAGCCCACTATTCAGCTTTTCCTTGATGAAGAACCTGTTGATCTCCACATGCTTGGTTCTATCATACTGCACGGGGTTGTTTGCAATGCTAATAGTAGACTTTTTGTTGCACCACAGTTTCATTTGGGCCCCTTGGTCCATCTTGAGCTCCACCAGCTGGGCTCTCAACCATAACATCTCTGCAACGCCTAAGGTCATGACCTTGTACTCTGCCTCGACAGTAGATCTCGCAACCACTATCTACTTCTTGCTCTTCCAGGAGACCAGATTGCGCCCTACAAACATGCAATATCCAGACGTGGACTTCCTGTCATCGGCACAACTAGCCCAGTCTGAATCACAATATCCCTCAATGTTCAAATGCCCATTCTTTCGGAAGATCAACCCCTTCCTTGGTGCACTCTTCAAGTACCTCAGAATCTGGTACACAACATCCATGTGACCATCATGCATATAGCGGCTCACTACACTCACAGCAAAGGGTATGTCGGGACGAGTGTGGCTCAGATAGATCAAGCGGCCCACCAACCTCTGGTACCTCTCTCTATCAACTGGTACTCCTGCCTTAACACTTAGCTTGGACTTTTGGTCAATGGGAGCAGCCGCAGGCTTGCACCCCAGCATACATGTCTCTGTAAGCAAATATAGCACATACTTCCTTTGAGATAAAACAATCCCCTCTGCACCACGAGCTATCTCAATCCCAAGGAAGTACCTCAGCTGCCCCAAGTCCTTTGCCTCAAACTCCTTGCCCAATCTGGCCTTTAGCTGAGCAATCTCACTCTCATCATCACCAGTGATAATCATGTCGTCCACATACACAACAAGCATTGTAGTGTGAACTCCACGTCGCCTAAAGAACACTGTATGGTCTGCATTGGTCTGTCGATACCCCATGCCTACCATAGCTCTCCTAAACCTGTCAAACCAGGCTCGATGAGGCTACTTCAGCCCATAAAGAGATTTCTTGAGCCTGCACACCTTACCAACCGTCTGTTTTGTGCCAAAACCTGGTGGTACCTCCATGTACACCTTCTCCAACAAATCACCAGGGAGAAAGGCATTCTTCATGTCGAGCTCGTGTAACTTCCAACCCCCATTTGCTACCAAGGAAACCAGTGTTCGCACTGTGCTCATCTTCGCCACGGGTGCAAAGGTCTCATCATAGTCGATGTCATAAGTCTGATTGTACCCCTTTGCTACTAATAGGGCCTTGTAGCGCTCAACCCAACTCTTTGGGTTTTGCTTCATAGTGAAGACCTACTTGCATCCAACTGCCTTCTTGCCTGGTGGTAGTGACATAAGCTCCCAGGTTTTGTTCTTGTCCAGGGCCCCAAGTTCCTCTAGCATGACAGATTTTCACTTTGGATCCTCCTTAGCAACCTGCCAACACTTAGGGATAGAAACAATGTCCAAAGATGCAATGAATGCTCCATGTACAGGTGATATGTGAGAGTAAGAGACAAACTGGGCAATATCATGTGGAAAGCCATATCGATCAGGTGGAACTACCGCATTGCTGCGAGAAGTCCTCCTTACCAATAGGGGAGTGGGTGGAGTAGAGAGAGGAATCATATCACCTGTGTACCCTGAATCTGAGGTGGATGGTGTATGTGTCTCAGGAGTCAGAGTAAGCAGGGACAAGGGACTTGGCACAAGTGGCGCTGTAGGCACGGTTCCCTCATTCTGCTTTCTTCTCCTCGTGTACACTCTCAGCTCCCCTGAGCCTGTGTTCCACCATTTTGAGGTTCATTCCCTTCATGTTCTGGCACCACAGTCGACTCCTCAGCAGCCGACTCCACAATCGGTGCAAGCGGACAAGGGATATCCCCCACACTCACCATCCTCCTCTCACCACTACTGCTATCCTCCCCCTTTCGCCTCGTACCTCCTGTATCGAGCGAGTCCCCAAAGGGTGATGCAACCTGAGAGGAGTAGTATGGCTCAAGCTATCTAAATATGACATCCATACTGACAACCAATCTCCTCTTTACAGGACTCCAGCAAACATACCCTTTTTGAGTAGCCGAATACCCAACGAACACACACTTCACAGCCCTTGGATCTAGTTTTCCCACATTTGGTCTGTTGTCCTGCACGAAGCACACACAGCCAAAGGTTTTGAGAGGAAGAATATCTCCATTCTTACCTCTCAGATCTCAATCGGAGACTTCCAATCCAATACCCGCGAGGGCATCCTATTGATCAAGTAGGCCGCTGTCAGGACTGCTTTTCCCCCATAAGTATTTTGGTACCTTCATCGACATCATTATACTCCGGGTCACATCAAGGAGAAACCTGTTCTTCTGTTTGGCTACCCCATTCTGCTCTGATGTGTACGGACAAGTGGTTTGATGCTGTATTCCCTGGGATGACAATTACTCCCCAAACGCCCTGTTGGTGTACTCTGTCCCATTGTCAGACCTCAATACCTTCACAACTGCACCGTATTGAGTCTGAACCCCTTTGTGAAAATCTTTGAAGCAAGCAAACACATCACTCTTGTTTTTCATCAAATAAAGCCAAGTTACACGAGAAAAACAATCAATGAAAGAAACAAAGTATCGAAAACCATTCACAATAGTTGTAGGACAAGGCCCCCATACATCTGAATGCACCAAGTCAAAAACAAAAGAACTCCTACTACCAGAACTAGAATAAGAGCTCCTGGTATGTTTGCCTAACTCACATGCATCACACACCAATTTTTCTTTATTAGCCTTTTCAAACAAAGGCGGATACAACCTACTCAAAACAAAAAAAGAAGGATGACCCAAGCGCCTATGATGAAGCAACAGTAAGTCCTCCACACTCCTCTCAACTCCTCCAGCACCCTCTACAATGGATGAAAGAGTCGAGTCCATACTCTCTCTATCCAGGTACCACAAGCTGCTATGCCATGTGCCAGTCCCAAGTCGCCTGCCGGTCTCCTTCTCCTGGAAGATCACCTTTGGAATATCAAACAAAACAACACATTTTAATTGTGATATAATGACACTTATGGATAAGTGATTCACGGGAAAGGAAGGAGCATGCAAAATATTAGACAGAGTCAAACTGTTGGTACATTGCACGGTACCCTTACCAACCACGGGCTGAGCCGTACCATCAGCAGTCTGAATGCTCTCTGGGACTGCTAGGTGAGTACAGGAAGAAAACTCCCTAGCAGCACCAGTGACATGTCGAGATGCACCAGAATTGACTATCCAATCTGGTGATCTAGTGGTGGATATAGAGGCGAGAGCAAGTGTATCACAAGTACCTGTGATCGAGTGAGTAAAATAAGCAATGTTACCCTGGATGAAGATAAGGTGTATGCATCATTGACTACACCCTTCTGCTTTCTCCTCATCAGCTGAGAGTAAGCCTCCAAGACCGCCTGCTTCTCCTTAGAGTGACCCACATCGACCATACCTCATTCTTTCTCTTCCTCTGCTACCATCATATTTGCCCGGTAGCCCCCTCTTCCACCACCTTTGCGACCCCCCACGGTCGCTACCGCGACTCCCAGACTATCCCCGTCCACCTGTATCTCTCTCCTTTGGTGGCTTTGGACAAGCCTGTCTCAGATGACCTATCTCACCACAGTTGTAGCACTGCCGAGTCTCGCCTTTGTATCCTGTGTTACCTGAGTTGGAGACTGCTAGTGCTGACTTCACCCTTGGAAGTCCAGCTACACCAGACTGGAGCCTAATCCTGCTCTCCTCCTACATCATGGCCGAGATCGTCTCATCCAGTGAGGGGATTCTCGTCTAAGCTAGCAATACTGCACACCTCAGCTCAAATGCTGGGTTCAACCCTCTTATAAAGTGCATAGTCCTCCTCTGAGCATCTCGCTCCCCTCTCTTTCACTCGGGATCTTTGCAGCATGCAGCTAGTGAGAAATGATCATAATCTGCCCACAGTCGCTCCAGATCTGCAGCATACTCCTGGATCGACCTATCTCCCTGCACTACTGCCTTTATCTTCTTCTCAATCTGGAACACCCTCATGTTGTTGTCGACTCCTACATAGATTCTCTGCAACTTCCCCCAAACATCACTCACGGTCTCTATGCCATCCACCATGACAGCTATAGACGCAACCATCGAGGTTAGAAGCCAAGTGTGCAGCAGGCTATGTGTAGTCTTCCACTCATTGTACCCAACAGAGTCCTTCGCTGGCTCCCCCTTCTCACCTGTCAGATACCCCTCCAGGTTCCTTCCTGATAGAGCCCTATTCACCTGACGTGACCAGCTCAAATACATGGCTGATCCATCAAGTTTCAGCTCCACAGGAGGAAGATCCAACTTCACCGGCTGGGGCTGTGCCGACCCCTCGCCTCTCGACACTCTTAAGAAATCAAGAAACACCTTCAGATCCTCCTCTATCTTGGCAACTAATTTCTCCATCGATTCGACTCGGATCTGATCCTCTCGCACCAATCCAAGTCCCGATCCTCCTTCTCTCTACCTAAGACCCGATCTTGCACCCTCAAGATCTAGATCTGACACATCTCCAACCTCTTCCTCTTCTTCTTGACCCGATCTTGATCTATCTCATCAAGATTCGAGTCCAAAGAACTCGATCAAACCCGATCACTCCCCTTTTCCGGGTATCGTGGGGGTATAGGCCCCCCACGCCGGCACCTTTAAGCAATCGCTTACCCTTGGTGGTGGCCGGCCTAGAGAGACAAGAATGGGTCGGCCTAGGGGAGGAGAAGCAGCCCTAGAAGAAAAGAGGCGGCCTAAAGGAGGAGAGGAGCGGCGGAACTGCTACAGTAACTACGGATTGCTACAGTGGCGTCTGCTACAGTAAAGCCTGCTACAGTGTGCGCGGAATGCTATAGTGGCACATTGCTACAGTAACAGCGGAACAGTGGCTAACCCTAGATCTAAATGCTCTGATACCAAATTGAATTAAGCCAAAAAAAATATTTTATTCATTGACCCTCTTGAGGTATATATAGAGTTTACATCTTACAACTGAGTCTCTTGACTTCCTCTATATATCCTATTTGACGGATATGTCCCTAAACTAGATACAAATACTAATATTATCTGCTCTGTTTTCACCCCTAGGATACTCCAAGGAATTTTTGCGTTATCTATTTTTTTTTTCTTCATGTTGTTTTGGATGGATTGCAAAAGGATTAAAGTGACATATCTATAACCCTTTTTTAGGCAATGAGGATTAAAAAATGCAAAATCTCAAGTATATGTTAATATTGTCGGAAATAGTAAACTTAATTATTAGTCAAATGTAATAGTTAATGTTGGAACTCTTTAAAATTGTCATGAATGTTTTACTTAATATTATTGGAATTATGTAGAAGTCTTTTAGGTTGTTTTGGAAGATGAAAAACGTATCTAGGAAATAGAGATGGTTTATGAGATGATTAAATGTCATGTAGTGATAGTAAAGTGTGTAGAAAGTTAATATGAGTCTCTATAATATGTAAGGAGTTTTTTAAATGTAAGAAAGTAAGATAATATTGATAACAGCAGTTAAATTTGTGTTCTCTCTTTCACTATTAAATATATTCAGTTCTTATCAAATACTAACAATTATCTTATCAGTAGGCATTTGGCAGTAAAGATAAATAGAAAACAACTAAACTCACATGAGTCAGCATACACATATGAGAGCCAGTAGAGCTAGTCAGACAAAAGAAGTGTGCTAAATTTTGCTAGTTTTCCGTGCACCGATGAAATAGCCACCAGACATTTCATCGAACATCTTGTGTGCAATAATTAAAGTACCAAAAGATACAATTAAAAGCGTACCCCCGTCTTTATGGTAGGCCTCAATGGCAGCATCTCCACTCTTAACGATGGATCTGAGCACCTCGTAGTGAAAATCATCGAGCAGGTCCTCTGTTTGGTAGGCCACACCTCTCAGCTCCGCCAGCCACAGACGAACAGAGCTGTCGTGAATCTCCCTCTCTTCAGCGTCCTGTTGAACTGCCTGGATCCTTGTAAGCATCCGATTCAGCTTCTCCAAATCCTCTCTTATGCTTTCGTTTCGATCAGGGGATGGTGGATCGTGATGGTGCGAAGTGGAAGTGGTGCCACGAATGGCCTCAAGGAGCTTGGTGGAGAGGGCTTGGATGGAAGAAAATAGTCCGGACGCCATTAAATTCAATTTGAATTGAATTGGAACTCTATCTCTCTTTTCAGTTTCAGTCTCTTCTATGTCGCCAGAATTGATAGAGAGAACACAGAGAAGAAGATAAAGAAAGAGTGGTCAAAATTAATTTGTATTTTTGTTGTTATCTGAGTTTACACGCTACAGCTTTATATATATATACAAAGCATACAATAATCAACTAACTAACTAATTCAGTTAAGAAATGAATGTTTGACTTAGTCAACATCTGTCACTAACTGGTCTTCTACACTTCTCTATTATAGTTGCTAGAATAGACTATTGTTGTTTCTCTCTTGCCATACCAACCGTGTTTGCAATATGGCATTATACCATGCTACGAAAAGAATAAAAAGAATTACGTGGGTAGTGGACTAGTGGGGCACCCCATGCATGTAATATCATTTTGCTCAGTGGTCTCTCCACTCACTCAATTTGCTAAATGGTTTGTCCACTCAATCATTGTAAGGGCCTGTTCGGATGTCACGGGATTACATGGGATGAGATTTGATGGGGATGAGAATCCACTTTTGAAAAAACGGGAACCCATGGGTGCGGGTACGCATAGGATTAATTATGAGAATGTGTTAGAATGAGTGTTCGGTTGAACAGTGGGATTAATTGTGGAAAATTCTATTTTTCTTTCTAAAATGTTTTGATATTACACAATTTTCTTTATTAATAAAATATCAATAATACAATTAAATAAATAAATTAAATAATAACATAACATCACATTACTTATTAATTATTATTTTATAACATAACATTACTAATTAACTAGATTAAATAATGCAATTAAATAAGTAAATTAAATAAATAATACAATTTTCTTTATTATTATTATGTTATAAATTAAATAATAACATAACATGATTAACATCACCTTACTTATAATTATTATTTTATAAAATATAAATATTGATAAACATTTATAACAAATATAAATATTTATAAACAATAAACATTTAAAATATGTGATAAAATGATATGTCTAGATCCTCGGTTGTACCTTGCATAGAGATCAGTTGTGAAAATCTTAATTTATTTTAAAAATAAATATTTCTATTTAAATTTCTCACATATTTAAAATTACAA